>JAYKAV010002966.1:2428150-2651386 GCA_035582835.1 Phoebastria nigripes
CCCCGGCCCCGGCCCATCCTACGCGTGCCGCGGTTGCTATTTACAGAGAGACAGAGATTTAAGCCGGGAGGTATCGCGAAAAATAACAAAAAGAGGAGGGAAACAAATAAATAAATAAGCACACGACCCAAGCCCCGCCTCGCAGCAGGCAGCCCCAATCCCCGGTCAGCGGGCGCGGAGCAGGACGGAGCGGGGCGGGGCTGCCTGGCTCGGCCCCGGCCCCCCCAGCCGCGGAGGCGGCGAGCACCGCAGCTCCCAGGGGCCGGTGCCCGGCGGCGGCTCAGCCTCGGCAGGGGAGGGGAGGGGCGGCTCCGTGGGTACGGGCAGAGAGAGGCATCCCTGGCGGCGCCAGTCCTGGGGGACGCAGCTGCTCCGTGCCGGGGTGTGACAGCCGGCCTCCCCCAACCCCTGCTCACAGGGAGGACCCCGCGCAGCGGGTAGACAATCTCGCTGTGCCGCGCCGGAGAGGCTCCCAGAGCCCAGCGGCCACGGTGCCAAGGGGAGAGCGGCAGCCGGCAGGACCGCGCAGCCGCCCGCTGCCGGCGGTGCCCCAGGCCGGCCCCGGCGGGAGCGAGGCGGCCCCAAGGCAGGCAGAAGCCTCGCTTCTCCCGGCACCCAAACAAACCGCATCCCTCCGGCTGCCAGAAACGACAAAGCACGCCGCTTCGGCCTGTGTACGCTGCTGCACGTGGTTAGGTTTTGGCTCCTTCCCTCATCCAAATTTATGATGTATTCAGCTCTCCCTAAGCCACTGAAACAGTCGTGAGCCAAATGAAGTGTGGTGGAGCCAGAATAGGGAAATAACGTGAAGACTGTGCAGTAAAATACTTCATACATACTGCAAGAACAGCAGAAAAAATGCCTACATTTGGTTTAAATGGTGTTCAAAAGTGCTGGGGAAAAATAACCAATAGCAGGTTTTTTCATTACAGAAGGTATCAATGCGAGAACCATTCTGCTAACCCAACCTTTTGGTCAAGCTCAGTAATGAGATTTATATTATCCTTGGCAGATAGAAAGGCAGCAAAATGCAAACTAAAAAAAAAAAAAAAAAAAAAAAAAAAAAAAAAAAAAGACAAAAAAAAGGAGCTACAAGAACTTATGGCCACTTTGTTCCTTCATGGAGTACATGTTTGGGAGCAATAGAAACATTCTTTTTATATTAACATCCACAACACTAAAGCTTTAAAACAGGTCTATCAAAATAAACTTTGAAACTGTATACTTTCTGTTTGCCAACACCGAGAAATACATGATCAACCACACAATGAGAAAAGGCTGTATTTTGTGTGATGTTGTGAATTCATTTCAGAAGTTCACATCAGTTTTAGAAGTATTGCCAATCCCAGAGAGGTTCCCCAGATCTGAAATGAAGCATACCTCTAGAACTGGCATTATGTCTGAAACATAAGTGTACCATCTCAGAACATCCACTATCTGAAAGAAAATTAAAAAATTGTTATTGACATGATATATAGTATGTTGTGGCCAAAAACTTAGAGCATTGTCCAACATAGGAGAATTATTATAAAATAATACTCTCTATCCAAGATAAAAAAAATCATCATCTGGAAGAGGAAGTCAATGCCCAGCCTCATTCAGTAGCTGGGTGAAATATGCCAGCATAATATATCAGTTAATCTGTATTCTGATGGATGAGGAGGAGCTTCCTATAGTCTACAAAAAGTATGAAAAGTGCAAAGAGGGAAGAGCTTTCTCTCCAGATAGAGGTGTGAGGGATTTTGTTACCAACTTTTGTTTAAGAAAAAAAAATTTGTTGGAATAAAAAACCCCCAGCATTCTTCTCTTTACTTTTATAGCTTCTGACTCTATAGCCAGTACCCAGCTTTTGCTTTTTGTTATTTTGTGCAACATTTGGAGATGTTTTGTACCTACAGTTTTACTGCCTTCCAGTTATTCAGGGGTAACTAGACCAAAAAAAATAGAATGGCAAAAGCAGTTACAGAATTGCAGAGTGAGAGGGAGTTTTAATGCCAGTCATATATTTGCAAGATTAGGTTCTTTCCCTTCTTTTCATATTTTGCAACATCATTGTTGAAACAGCAGACTTGGAAGCACTTAAATTTTCCAGCAAAAATATGGAAAATAGGGAACCTAGGATCCTTTATTCAGGTCCAAAATGATGCTACTCACTGAACAGATTAATTTCCAAATTTAGTCTTGTGAAGGAAAAAAAAATCAAATCTAAACTATTATTTTTTCCTTAATGTTTTTAAAAGTCACTCTGAAAGGTCACTAACTGATTATTAAATTTTATGCATCAATACCCTTTTCGCTCCAAAGCACTCTGCAGACATTTTACTTTTAGTAGGTAGTAATGGACACATAATATTTTGTCAACATCCTCCTCCTCCCACTGTCCTGTTATCCCCATGAACCAGCTTTGGGTCTCAAGCCTTCTCAAAGCCGACTCACAAATATACTGTTGCCTCCAGTCCCTTCCGAAATGAGTATGTGTACTCATTTCCTGGGTGTGCCCTGCACAGAATAATCCTCCCTTTGCTTCCGCGGATATTTTACTGAAGTGATAGCTGAAGGTTAGGCCACTTGCCAAATTTCAGTCTGCAGAGTGGGTGTCCCAATTCTAGTTTCTTCCTATGAGTGCAGGTGACAACACTTCAACTGTACAAACTCTAGCCTGGCTATCTAACACTTTTGTGATTAAAACCTTTCCTAGACACCACTCATGGAAAATCACATCAATTCATATTACTCAGTAATGAGAAAACATCTTCCTGTTTTATTCGCAATATGTTGTTTTGGCAAGTATGCCTAATCTTTTCTGGGTAATTAACACAACTAACTGTGAAGGAAGAACAGGCTTTAGGAAAACACAAGGAGAGAATGAAGAGACCTGCATTCCCATAACCTATGGCTAACTGTAAAGGTAGAAAACTGATTAATCTGCATCCAACAAGTTAATGAGAAAATCCATCGTTACCCTGAGACTTCTTGTTTCATCTTCAGTGTGATATATCAACTGATATAATCTGCTTTATGTAATTAAAATTGCTAATTGTTCTAATCAGTTTATCAGTTCACATTTTTGTTCAGGACTGTTTTTTGAGACAGTAATGTTCCCTCATTGACAGGCTAGAAGAGCAAGTCTGGGAGAAGCCCTATTGACACAGAAAAGAACAGCAGACTAGAGAAAAGATTGTAGCCAGGTAGACTAGCAAGAATGTTCCTCTGCCCAATATTCCACACATATATATATATATATATATATGAAGACGTGGAAATACAGAAAGTGTCCAGTGATCTGAAAGCAAACAATTCATTTCAAAAGCCAACTGCATCCTAACAATTCTCTCTCAGTGCCCACAGACCTGGAACAGCAGGGCATATTACTGAGTCTTTTAAACTTAGCAGTTACACATTTTTCTCCAAAAATATTTTTCACTTTCCATTAAACTCTGAGAAAAATATCCTGGTGCTGCTGAAGTCTGTGCATACTTTACCACTGATTTTTAGAGAGACAGTTTTACTCCAATTTTCCCCCACACACACATTGCTGGAAGATTGCACAGAGAGCATTGAAATGGATTATCTGTTACTGCACAACATCCACAATAAGGAGCAATTAGAATCATAGATTCAGAAGATGAAAAGGAATCAGCATGATCAGTTTGACCTCCCAGCAATTTTATACAATTTAATGTGTTGTCTTCAAAACATTTAGTAGTCATGAAGCAGCAGGTGTATTGTGACTGCCATTCATAAGGCAAAACATACGTTGTTCCACTGTTATTTCATGTTTCTATCACTCATTTCTTCATCACATTATCCGCGGTCTTTTCCCTGTTTGGGTAATGCAGAGTCTTTGGGGAAGGGACTTCTTTGTTGCATGTGTACACTGCATCTTGGCCAGCTGAGTCACAGTCAGCAGCTGAAGTCTTTTTGTGATGCTCCCACATAAATAATATGAAAATCAGAATGAGATAATGGGAGATGCTGCAAAGACCAAACTGAGTCACACTCTTCAATTTCATTTTAATTTCTGGATCTTACTCTCTTTTGACATTAACCAGCACTTAGATTTTTGTTTGTGACAGCAGGATCAAGCATTAAATCTTTGTTAATTTGTTTAAAACTAATTCTCATCTGTTCACTCATACCACATAAGAAAATAAAAAATAAAATTACTTGGTTTGCTTATAATGCTTCTGTTGCACAAGAAAAGCAGATTCAGTTAAAAGTCTTCACCAGGCTGAAATAAAAAAAAAAAAAATCTATTTGACAGCTTGTAGTTCTACTGTCAATGGTAATATCCCTTGGAGTGCCTATCTCTTTAATGATCAAATGCTACCCTTAGTGGTGAATAGTATTCCTATCAGGCTACTTTATGTTGCTGGGCTTGCTGTCAGTTCACAATAGCCGAAAAAGATGATGTCAGAGTTTTCACTCTCCTTTACTTGTTTCCAATGAAAACTCAGAAATAGCTTAGTTCCAAATGAGTTCTAAAAATGACAAAGAACTTTATCGCAACACAGCTAGGCTGTTATCAGCCAAATCAGCAGCACTCTAATAGACAAAAAGTGTATCTAAGAAGGCTTTTTTATTTGAATTAATCAAGTAATATATTAACCTGCTTCATCTGATGGCAGGATTTTAAAAGCTGTTTTGGCTGCAAGTTACTGTACTCACAGTACAATAAAGTACAGTGATTTATATGGACCAAATCTTGTAAGATGCAGCGGCCAGCTTGAATAAAAGCTCAATAAATAAACTAGCTAGTATGTGTGTACATCATGGAAAAAATCACTATAGGAAGAAAAAAATATATATAGTGAGAAAATTAATAGGTACAAACAAAATTCCTTCTTCCTGGTTGGGTTGAACTCAAGCCTCCATAGCAGTGAAATGCTATGTATTAGTACCAGTACTTGCCAAATTACAACAGGTGAAGTGATCTAAATGGCTGGAATGTGTGTAAGTGTTAACACATAACAGTGTCAAATCTGAAATCTGGTAACATTCTCAGTGGTGTAATTAAGAAACTGACAGTGGTTTTTAGGAGCAGATAACATGAAGTAACAGAACAGAGGATGTTACTGTGACTGTTCTGAGATGTAAGTAAAGACAAGTTGACATGATGCTTTACAAGCAAAGAGGGCAAAGCCCATTTAAAATTACTATGGAGATTATGAAAATATTTCCCTGCAGGCGCTGCCAGCTTCCTTTTTTTTTAATATCTTTGTTTATATCAAATGAAAATGAACAGAGGAATATGACAGATCAAAGGTCTGTGTAGCCTGCTATGCTATCTCCCATAGTTGCCAAAAGCAGATGCATAGGGAAGAATGTAAGAATAAGGCCAGAATACATAATAATTCCCTTGAATGTTCTTTCAGCCTTCAATACCTGAGCCAGAGGTGGTCCTATGTATTTAGAAACCCTCAAGAACTTTTCCTTTTTAGGTCTCCTCTTGAACTCATGTTAACTTTGGACATAGCATCTTGGTTCACAAGARAAGGATTTCCACAGCCTAACTACACCTCACATGCAGAACCATTACCCACAGCCCTCACTACCCATTCTGCAGCCAAGAACTTCTGACCTTTACTATATGCTAGTGTTGTTTTGAGAAGGAATAGGACTCAGCTATCAGCCCTGAAAAACCTACAGTGTTTTCAGTATGAACCAGAAAAAAAATCTTTGCTTTATAAAAATGTCCTTATCTTTATATAGACTGAATAAAAAAAACTTCTAATCAGAACACCCCTGGCATGTGGTGTATGCAAAAAAATTATTTTCCATCTTCCCTGCTGAATTCCATCCCAAGACTTTTCCCCCCCCCATATTTAATTAACAAGCTACTACAGATAGTGATTTATTATCTACAGAGGTTTTTTTATTCATCATTTAGACCTTCAATTTTAATGGAAAAAATACTGAAAATACAGCAATTTTATTAAACAGGATTAAAAAAATGCAACTTTTATGCTTAATCAACTGACATTTTTTAGTATAAGGGTCATTAAATACACTAATTATATTTTTGTAGTACAATACTGTGAGTAAGGGCCAGATCTKCAGTGATTAGAAATTTTTTTTGAGAACCAGTTCGTGTTCTGTGCCCAACATCTCTTAGAATCAAGGAGCCCAGTCCTGCAAAGACTCACAGGTACAGCATTTATTAGTGCCACGTACTGATTACTGTGAGTTAGATTTAAAAGGTATGTAGTTTCCCAAGACCCAGTGAAATATGGGGATAATAATTTATAGGCTGACTGTAGGTTAGTATGAAATACACAAAGAAACACAATACAGCCCAAGAATTTGGAAGGAATGAGAAACCCAAATATGCAAAGAATAACAGCTCTGAATAGTTTGTGATCTTTCATAAACATATCTTTGTAAACACATATGGTGTCTACTTGTGTGTATACATTAGACCTTAAAACAGTTGCCTGTTTGGCAGTGCAAATATTACTAAACTTCACAGCAAAATAGGCTTGTTGCTATGACAAAAATCAACCATGTTTTTCACCAGATGCTTGTTAATGATGGAGTGCTAGTGACCCCTAGTGCTATATTTATTCTGTGAGGCTTGATAGAATACATAAGGCTCATTACAGGAGGCGCAACACATTTTCTCCTCTAAAATTAAACAAGTATTGGCATCTACTGAAATAAATGACAGATAGAAGTGTGAAGATGAGGAAACAGTAAAACAAAGGCATTAGAACAAAAAGCAGAACATCCAGTTTGTAAAGTTTTCTATTTACAGATATCAAAGAATAGAGTCAGTACAGTCCCTTGAAGCATGCTGACTGACCATATTGCTTAATATGGTTTCAAAAAGGGTGGGATTTCTCCAATTAGCTAAGCAAATGCTCTTTTTAAGAACACAGAAAATATTTTCCCTTCGTGGATCTGTATTGGCTATTGAAAAATTGTTGTTCCCCAAAATATTGGCAATATTTTTCTGAAATATTTTTGTCTGCATACTGAATTCTACATATTTTAGATCATAATGTATATTAAGGGTTGATCTATAAAGTGTAAGTCTTTAATATATTTTTAATGAAGGATAAACGATTGTTATGTATGATGGGTTCTGTTATCTGCTTATAGGTAATACCCAACACAGAAGTGCTTATTACAGTTTTTAGTATTATATCCACGTTGTAATGCTATTAGAGTTTAATAATTTATTGGCTCTTTATAAACTATTTATGAATGGAAGATTAAAATAAGTGTTGCAAAATGAGTAGTTACATAGACCCAAATTCAAACCTACTGTATAAGTATACCTTTCAACACCAAATCTATTTTTGCTAATTTCATTCTTTCAGTATAAGAGACAGGAGTAACAAACACATCAAGAAGAAAAATCTTTGTAATACAGAAACTTGTAAGATTTAAAGGTAATTTCCATAAAGACATTTAAAATTAAACAGTTCCTCTTTTTCCCTTCTTCTGTGGGTTTTTTGTTTGTTTGGCAGGGTGGGGGCTGTTTAAGATACATAGTACAGACCTACATACCTCTTCCTGCTCTAGCCTCACTTAGATTAGAAATATCAGGCATAACCAGGGTGGGCGGGTTTTGCAGAAAGCCTTAAAGAATTTATAATGACACTTGCATTTAAGTTTAAGATACTGTTGTGGTTAATTCTTTAGCAAAGGTATACCCTCTCCAAAGTGTCAGTCATCACTGAAAGCCTAAAAGCCACTTCAATCAATTGAAGTGACTGTAAACTGTTTACTGAATTACAGTTCTTGAGACGTATTCAGTTTCACTAATTCTCCAGGCCTCATAACCACTATGTTTTGCACAGAAAATGCTTGATCAGCAATGTGGAATAAACAGGAGGTAGAAGAATTCATGACATGTATAATATACATTTACTTTTCAAGCCTTTCTTAAAGCAGGCAGATATTGCACACAGTTCAACTACAGTTGCACACTGAAGTTTTTGCCTTTTTTTCCAAAACCCTCATTCTTATCACAGATGGGAGAGCATATGGTAAGAAGCCCTTATAGTATATTGGAAACAGCTTCCACATTATAGTAGATTTCATATTGAAACTGCAGAGTCAGTAAATGGGAGGAAGCAACCAAAGATATCTAGAATGTTTTAACCTTCTCACTATAAACATTGGCTGTCCTTGCAGTTGGAGCTGCTGGAGAAGGAAATTGGGGAGGGCAAAATTACACTAGCTCCATGAACAGGTGGCAAAAAGCAACTTTGAAAACAAGATTCTATTAAAAAGATACAAAATTACATGCAAAATTGGAAAGCTGAGGAATTTGAACCTGCAATGAATTTACAGTAGCAAAATTGAAAGAAAAAGTAAAAGGAGAGAATAAGATGGTTTGGGAGATTAACAAAAAGCTTGATTTTTTAATGGCTTGATCCTAAACCAGGTTTATTAGGAACTACCTTATGATGCTTAAAATTCCACCTGAAGGGAGTTGCTGGCATTCATTCTGACAACACTGCTGTTCTAATCAGCAGTTCCCAACCCCCCGAAAAGGCACATGTTTGCTGTTACATTTGTTTTGTGAATAAAAGCTGCACAGCAACTCCAAGAGCATACTAAAACCCATATGGGGGAAGTGAAGGTTTGGTTTCTTTTTCAGTTTCTACTGGGAAAATGGAATGTAAACTTTTAAATACATTGAACTGAGTTGATACTGTACTCTAGTGTATTATAGGAGAAACAACCCTGCCATGGAGGCTGGCTGATAGAGAACAGGCAAAGGAAGTAGTCACTGTCATTTTTTTGAGGCACCAGACAACATAGATTAATGTCAAGCCAACTTAAAAAAGCACAAACCAGAACATTGATGAGTTAAGCTTGACCCTCTATCCTCCAAAATAGTTTGGTTTTATTATTCCCCAGGACAAAATCACATAGGAAAAGTCTTTCCCAAAGAAAATCTTTCATATATAAACAAAAAGTTTCCAAACAATCAATTAAACATCAGTCAACAGATATCTTATTGGAAACAGCTTGTTGTTCTATAATTAGAGGCCTTCCCACAGCTGCCATCCAGCTAAAACRCATTAGAAAGAAAGCGTAGGAAGAACACCGACTATTCTTTCATTGGGCTGAACAATGTTAATTCTACTGTATACTTGCATCTGCAAATTCCCTTCCTCCACATAGCTTGTGTTTTCACGATTTGGGCTGTCACCCGGGGCGTTATTCATGCAATTACACACACTTACACACACAAAGCCTTGAAAACTATTGCATTTCCTGTAGTGTTAACTACAAAAAAAAAATTTGCTTATATTCTCGTAACACTGAAAGATATTATGACTACTTTAGCCACCAAACCTTGAGTAAGTTTTTTATTTTGGAATATAAAGCTGCAGCTATCCAGAATGCTAGTCTATCCATTACTTATCCTGTTTCAACCTGTATGAGACCAGTAAGGGATGCCTAGGCTCAAGGTCACAGTGACTAAGTGCAGACTAGAACTTTCTGTGAAGTGCCATCATTCTGAATACTATTTTAAGTTCACTATGTTTTTTGGGAGTACTAAACTGAATGCTGTCACCTTTCAAGTCACCTTTGTTCCAGCAAGGTCAGCCATTACTAATAGAAGCTGCTTGAAGTTTAATGGATTTGTGCTTTTTGATATGCACAGGCCCTGGTCCTGGACATAAAAGCCTTGCCTTTGCTGCTGCAAAACAGCTGTTCTCCAGACAATCCTCCATAGCAAAGGTTCCTAGGGCCTCACCTAGGTCCCTTAGGCTCAGAAGCATCTAGTTTTAATAGAATCTAGATTACTTTCTCTGAAACCTTGATTCAATCCAACATGTGAGGGTATTAACTCCATGCAAATACCCAATAATGCTGTAATATGAGCACAAAAAAAAAATCCTCTGAAAACATAACAGACTGAGTTCTCAGCTACCAGCTCAGAGTCTACTGAGGACAAACACACAGCTCAGAGAGCACCTTAGTGGCTAAGGTCATTAACAACTAGTTTTTCCTGAGGTTAATGAACAGAAGCAAACATCTTCTGTAGAGTTAATGCTCCCAGGAAATGCCCTGAGTCATGATCATTACCATTATTTACATTCAGTATAAATGCTTTGCATTCAATTTATAGCATTTTCTACCTCAGCATCTCAGAATAGCTTACAAATATAACAGCATTCTTATTTCTACATCTTAAGATGATGGAAATTTTAAGATGATGGAAATTTTAAACAGAATGGGAAATGAAGTAACACAGCTAGATCGCAAAGTATTGTAGCAGTTAGGAGCAAAACCTGGATTTTCTTAGTTATATCTAATCTTGAGAGGTTTTTTAGAAAGTCTGTTGTGCCACATTCTCATTTCTCCAATTAGCTTTATATGTACACTAACACTATGCAGAAGACGAGTTCAATTTCACAAAGGATTTTACATTTGATTCACACTGTAAAAATCTTTTCTTTCTGTACCAACTTTTATAACAAATCAAAAATGAAATATAAAAATGAAGCCATTACAAACTGAAAGACAAAAACATTCCATCACCATAGGTTCAACTATTTTTCCTGGTGTTCTTCCAAAACAAGATTCCAGCTAAATTGACCAAATCTCATGAGATATTTTTATATCAGCATAACTAAATACGGTTCCATCTATGTTTCACTGATCAGTGTGAATGGCAGTATGATGCCTATAAGCAGATAAAGTGCAGAAGGATGAATATGGGGAAAAAGATACTTTAAGAGTAAATATACCCTGATAGACACTAGCTCTTCACACTTGAAAGACAGATATTAGAGTCATTGTAGAGTGTTGTTTTTTTTTTTAAACATCAGTTCAGTGCTCACCAGTAGTCCAAAAGGCAAGCAGGAATTTAGGAATGCTTATGACTAAATGATGCTGTAATTACAATAGTGTAAAGACATGAGGAAGACAAGGCACAGGGGTAGAGGCAACATTTGTCTAACTAAGTTTGAGAAGTAGGCAAAGATTCAGGTAACTAGTTTTCTCTTCAGACTCGAAGCACAGATTTCTAAGTTAAATAGAAGTTAAGATCAGCTTCTCTGAATGTTAACAGACACATTTATCAGTTACACCTGAAAAAAGATAAATGCTACATGTGGAATTAGAATAAAATATTAGTAAGAAGAGAGGAGATAGCATGGTTATTCCTATAGAAAATGTAGGTAATTTATTAAAAAAAAAATTACAAAAGAAATAGACAATAAAGTAAAAGCTATCATATAAATGCACAACATACCTCTTAAATAGTACATTCGATTCTTGTCATTGCCTCAAAAACACATAGGGAAGACACAAGAGAGTGAAGAGAAAGCAAGATCATGTGAGGTGTGAAATAACTTCCCAACAAAAATAAACAGAATAGGACTAGATCTTAAAAACAAAAGTACTGAAGGGGCATAACAGAGACTATTAAAAAAACATGAACGGTGTAAAGGAAATGCATGGGGAATCACTGTTAATTTTTTCCTCACAATATGAGAGCCTAAGGAAAAAACCAAAGGAAGAGCTCTTTCAGACAAAGCAAGATAAGCTGTTGCCAAACTCATTGCCACAAGAATTTGTGGAAGCCAAAAATAAAAACCAGTTCAAACAAGAGAATGGACAAAATTCGTCCATTTGTTTCCATGGACAAACTCATGGAGAATATGTCCAAAGGTGGCTATTAAACATAGTCTTCAAGTTTTTAAGCTGCTGAAGCTGAGCAAATATAAAACCTCAGGGGAAGAAAGTTGTATTATAGCCCAATTAATATATTTCTACCCAAGTATCTGCCACTGGCCAGAATTACAGAGAGGAACTCTCCACTTAAAAAAACCCCAAAACCATAGAAACACCAACCAAAAAAAACATGATAGGTATTTTGTCAATGTGAATATATTACCTAGTAGTTAAAGCAAATGATTGGAAATTAGGAAGGTTGGATTGTATTTTCAACTTTTCCCCGATTTTGCTAGATGATCTTAAACAGACTAACTAAATATTAAATTCCTGTTTACCCCATTATAAAAAAGTAACAGGTACCTTCTGACAGTTGTTTGCAAATAGTAATTAATTACATGTTAACAAAGGTTTACCAGAATGTAATATATTACATTAATATAGTGCTATGAATATAGTGCTATGAGAGTCTCACTAATCTGGTAGTTTCACTGTCATAATCTCATACACAGTTATGTGAAAGTTACAAGTGAGTATAAGCACTTAAAGACTCTGTTTCACAGACTAAAGTATTTCTTGGGGTAAATGTAACAACTGTACAGTTGCTCTGATTGTAAATTTTGCTTATTCAATCTTTCTTGCCATAGATAAGGTGTCACTAGTATCTTTGCCTCTCTCTCCTTCAAATAAGTCATCAAAAGTTAACATTACCTTCTCAATAAAATCTTCCAATTTACAACCTATTTCTGCCAAACTGGGCAGAATTTCTTCACTGCAGTTAGGAGGGCTTACAGCATGCAAAGAGTACAGGATGAAACCCATAGATTTTACTTTGCAGACATATAGGAGCTGTTCATGATAGAAGCTCCTGCCAACACCTGCTTTCTTTGAAGACTTCCACTGACATCAAAATTGAATACATGTTTTCACAGGGCCAAAGACAAAAGGCTCTATTTCTATTATTAGCACCATTTTCTGAAGGTAGGATTCCTATGAAAATCTCATAATTGGACTTATTACAGATATTTTAGACAAAGAGTAGTCTTTATAACAAACAAATTGAAAGTACGTATCATTGCACTGACAGTAAGAAATGAGACAGACAGTGACTGTACTTTGTCATGTTGGCATGACTCAACTTATCTAAAGCCTTCAGCCATTTAAAAGAGATTAGGACAAGTTACCCCCTGTTACGAAGGGCAAGGGGGAATGGTTTTAAACTAAAAGAGGGTAGATTTAGATGAGATATAAGGAAGAAATTTTTTACAATGAGGGTGGTGAAACACTGGAGCAGGTTGCCCAGAGAGGTGGTAGATGCCCCATCCCTGGAAACAGTCAAGGTCAGGTTGGACAGGGCTCTGAGCAACCTGATCAAGTTGAAGATGTCCCTGCCCATGGCAGGGGGGTTGGACTAGATGACCTTTAAAGGTCCCTTCCAACCCAAACTATTCTATGATTCTAAGTTATGATTTACTTTCAGCATTTTCAGAAACCTGCCAAAAAGACTTAAATGATGTAGTCAATGGTCTGATAGCTCTTGTAAAAGCTCCATAAAGATCCATAGGATGTAAAGCATAGAAAGATATTTCTTTTCTGTTAGGAAGATCAGCTAGAACACTCAACTCCTTCAGGTCACAGGAAAAAGCATTATTAAGTCTATAGCACATTCATGATCTTTCTTTGGGATGCAGTCTTTGAGCATCAGTGAAATATACTCAGTATTGTCTCACTTTGATCGCTCAGGCACATTAAAAATAGTAGGGCAATTGAGAGACATGACTGTCAGAAGTACCAGGATTTAATTAGTCCTCTGTAGTTCTAATTGTGTGATACCTTTGAAGGTCCTGTGTTTTTTTTTTTAAAAAGCCAGTAGAGGTAAGGTGAATATCACGTGAATTGCCATACCATCACTGATATTTTGCCATAAGCATACTACAAGCATAGTAGTACAAGCACAACAACCTACCGCATCTCTGTCAAAGTCTCACATTTTTACTTCTCCACCTGTCTGAAGCTTGTTTTCCAGTAAAAAGAAAAGACCAAGAGTTTTCTAAAACAGGGAGAAATAACTTCTGTAGTACAATCTTTACAAGAAGTTATTTAACCCTCTTATGAGTAATTAAACCTCTAGCAGGATACCCAATTGTCTGTGTGAGAAATCCTGCCATCAGTGAGGAATCATTTCCAACTGCCTGCTCTCCCTGAGATTTTAAAGGCTGCCAACCCTCTCCTAGCAACAGCTCTGAACCACTGACCTTCACAAAGTCATGACTGGGTAGGGCTGAGCTAGTCAATGCCCAAATTAGTTACAGCTGCTCATAGTTCATCAGCTGTAGGTAATCAGGTGCAGATGAGCCTAGTTAATCTGTGAAGTAAACAGGTACAGCTGGGTTAGACAATGAATAGGACTTTGCCAAGCAGGCACAGCATGGTCACATGGGGCTGGAAGGACTGGCAATTAGAGTCACTGCTAGAGTTATGAGTGTGTTTTGGAAACAATCAAAAGTAAAGCTAAAATCCCAGGGAAAAGATTTTGTGCTTAGTTTGCAAGTACAGCTAAATTCCCCCTTTTTCTGGATTGTGACTAGTGAGCTACACTGGACCACAATAACATAAGAGGTGACCTTCAAGAGATGAATAAAAGAATAATTTCCATAATACACTCCCAGTAAGAACATTGAAGAAGTACTCAAAGCCATCATGAGAACTCCATGTCCTGGTTTCAGCTGGGATAGAGTTAATTTTTTTTCTAGTAGTTGGTATAGTACTATGTTTTGGATTTAGTATGAGAAGAATGTTGATAACACACTGATGTTTTTAGTTGTTGCTAAGTAGTCTACTAGTCAAGGACTTTTCAGCTTCCCATGCTCTGCCAGGTGCACGAGAAGCTGGGAAGGAGCACAGTCAGGACAGCTAACCCAACTGGCCAATGGGGTATTCCATACCATGTGACATCATGCTCAGTATATAAAGCTGGGGGAAGAAGGAAGGGGGGGACGTTCAGAGTGATGGCGTTTGTCTTCCCAAGTCACCGTTACACATGGAGCCCTGCTTTCCTGGAGATGGCTGAACCCCTGCCTGCCGATTGGAAGTAGCAAATGAATTCCTTGTTTTGCTTTGCTTGCGTGCGCGGCTTTTGCTTTACCTATTAAACTGTCTTTATCTCAACCCACAAGTTTTTTCACTTTTACTCTTCCAATTCTCTCCCCCTTCCCACTGGGGGGAGTGAGCGAGCAGCTGTGTGGTGCTTAGTTGCTGGCTGGGGTTAAACCACAACAGTCCACTAACATGAGACTGACCAACACTAGTGTAGTTATATGCAAAAAGCTTTTGAGGCACCAGTTACAATCAACTATTGCAACAACGTCTTAGAAAAAAAACAGGCTTCATTCTGACATTCACAGAACTATTTGGGTTGTTTTCTACTTTGACCTAGTCTTTTTGATTTTCACAAGAAATCCATCCAATAAATGACAGAGTAAGATGGTTACTTGAGCTTTATCCTTTTCAAATGAAGGATAAAAAGTAAAAGGGAAGAGCCTGACTCAGCTTCTACTATCCTTCTTGCTTTCTATGGGGGAAACTATCCTTACCACCTCTCCCAGGAGAGATGGAAGAAAAGTGACATACAACAAATCACTGTTTGGAGAAATCATTTTTCATTTATAGCCCACAGAGTCTACAGCCAAGCTGAGTATACTGATGCCACCATATCTGCCTATATTTTAAAAGGTCACATGGAAGAGTAAGATGTCAAACCTTATATTCCAATACTTACAGGGAAAATTATATAGAAAGTTAGTATATAAGAATAGTAAGAAATGCTTCAAAAATTACCCTTAAAGTGTCTCCCCTCTTACATCATCTCTATCCTAAATGTCCAGATGTGGATAAAGTTTTAGAGGGGCATAGCAAATCAAGTGATCCTTCCTCTTCTGGAGCTGGGGTCTCTACTGGTGTTAAATATAAAAAAGGTGGTGGTGGGGAACAGCAGAGTAAACCCTCATTTTATATTCTGCAGAACTGATACTGTTTCTAACATTATTTTATAGCTACTAAGCAGGCTATATAAAAAGCTCAAGGAGTATAAATAAAACTTTGTTTTTCTGAAGTGTTTTGTCTTCCAAAATCATTACTTCATTAGTTTTACAAAGAAATTAGTTGGCCTTGCTTTTTAAAAGAGAATTCTTTCATTACTTGGGTTTAAGCACTTCACCTGATTCTCATCTAACTCATATCAGTTTATATCATTTAAACATGATTAACTTCAAAAGTCTGGCTTGTGATTTGCACAAGGAGAGAAATGTAATCTCTTACATCTTTGGATGAGCATCAAAAGACTTTATTTGGTCAGGAGAATTGCCAAAAAAAAAGAGAGTTGCTGTTAATTGATCATCTTCAGTTTGTAAGAATAGTTATGTACAGATCTTGTCACTGAGTTTGTTTTCCTGGATCTCCAAAAATGAGCAAGGTGTATCCCAGGATTAGAGCAAATGTAATCTTTATCTCAAAAATCAGATAAATCTAGATTTAACACTGAATTACATAACTGGCAACATGCAGCAAACATCTAGATCTAGCCTGAACAAGTCTGGAATAATTTTCAATGACAATTAAAAATTACATTTTTCTATCAGGAGTATGACACTGTAGTGACTCTTAAATCTAGTGGTTAAGGCACTCAGCTGGGAGAAATAAGGAGTCTTTTGCAGGTTAATTTTATACTCAACACTCAACAGTAATTAGATAAGCAGTACCTGGACTCTCCATTCTCAGTTAGATGCCCCAACCACTACAGGACATTTAAGCTCTTTTTGGTTTCCTCTCCTTCCAGAGTCATGTGTTTTTCATTCTTTGTTGTGCTATGACAACTTCAAAAGGAAGGACAGCCTATAGCTGGAGATGTGGGTGTCAGTCCCCTCAAACCTAGGCAAAATTAGGCTTTTTATGGGGTCTGATCCAAAAACCTGTCTGGGAAAACCCAGGAAATGTTTCTCCTATCCCATAGGCTTATGTTTCAACCACATGATTAACTGCCAATTTCAAATTTCTGGGACACTCAATTTCTATCATGCAGCTGATGATCTTGCATATTGATACCAGTTTAACTTTCTTTCCTAAGAGAAGTATAAGCTTTGGATATGTTCTTAGCATTTGTTTAATCCTTAAGTAGTTATTCTGCAGCATTGCAACCTTCTAACTCTTGTTCTAAGGTCAAGAATTTGAACTCTCTACTTCTATAATGAACATCAGCTCATACAGGTGGATACATGCAGGTCAGAAAGACTTATGTGCATAGCTTACCATCAGTGGGAGTGAGGATATTCGTAATCCAGCACTAATTGATTTTCTAATCTGCGATTTAGAAAGCAAATTAAATCTTAAATTATGTCCAGCATGATTTCAAATTGTTTTATACTCAGAAGCTTAAACTGACATTAGTCAGGCTAGTGCCACCATTACACAGTAAGTAATAATCTCAGCAATGCATAGGTGATTTAATCAAACAGTATC
The DNA here is from genome assembly GCA_035582835.1 of Phoebastria nigripes. Taxonomy (NCBI): domain Eukaryota; kingdom Metazoa; phylum Chordata; class Aves; order Procellariiformes; family Diomedeidae; genus Phoebastria; species Phoebastria nigripes. Next base: position 2,445,311 of record JAYKAV010002966.1, read on the forward strand.
AATTAGTAATTAATGCAATTCATATTATTTTATCTGAAGTGATGCTATATAGGAATGAACACAATTTTTCTTTGCTTTCTGTGCTGCAGAGAATTCTCGTAGTCATGTAGTCCAAGGCAAGTGCAATTTTGCTTATTGGACTATTTATATGAAGTAATAGCTATTCTGTCACTACCTTGTTTTTTTAAGTTTACAGAGTTTAACAATCCTTTCCCAGTACCCATTTCATGTGCAGAAATAAAGCTCTCTTCCTGGAACATTATTGCCAGCTTTTAATAGCCACATTTAATCTTTGTTTAACAAGTAGTATTCCAGAAAAATTTACAAGTACTTGTCAGAAAACATTGCAGGATCTTGTTACATTATTAGAGTTTTATATTGATTAAACACATGGTCAGTAAAAGGTGTAATAAAACATCTGTCATTATAAAATGGAGCTCACAAGGTAAGCTATATCCTTTTGCAATTTTTATTTTATTTAAGAGCAGCTGATTTCACTTTCATTTATTTGTTCTACTCTCTCTACATGAGCTTAGTACAACATTTTAATTTAAGAATGTGGCATAGTGTTGTAACAACTCTTGTGCTGCAGGACCCTAAGAGGCATTGTGCTTAGCAAAAATTACATTTGAAACAAGTATTGGTCCTGTTCATGAAGTCCATTACAAACATCACTGGATCAAATATTAAACCATAACATAGTAGTTTAGATTATACTAAACTTTGTAAATGGTCTGATCGGGAAAATGGACTATTTATGTCACTCAAACAACATCATTTTGTTTTCTTTCTAAAGCCATTGTAGTTAATGATAGAAATTAAAGCTGTGCACTCTTCAGCAAAGGGGGTTATTAGCCTATCAAAAGAACAAAGTAAACCAAACAGCATAAATAGTTAACATACACATCCGTTCCATCTAGTTAAAAAGATGAAATAAAGAAACTATTTGTCATTTAAGGACAAATGATGTACGCTATGCACATTAAGCAGCTAAGCTATTCAATTAAATGTGCCATTAATAAATAATTTAAACTATTTTGCCTATGTTAGATAAACAACACTTGCATTATAGGAATTAAGAACCTTCATATTAGCAAAAGAAAAAATAATTTTAATCCTACACTATACAAGAAGGTAACGTGTTTTAGTGGCAAAGGGAATGGTATGAGACATGCCTCTACCCATATGATCTTTAGCATGGGAGTTGACAGAAGCCATATCCCAATAAAATCAAATGCAAATCAGATGGCATGCCAGGCCACCATCCACCAAACGATTACGATTTTAAAATCTGTATCTTTTCATTCCAGTGAGTATGTGTGGCTGCTTTTTCATGTAAACTAAGACTCCATGTCAATAAATGGTTGGGGCAGACTTGATGTATGTTTTTCTTCCCCTTCATCCGCTCCTGATAGAGCTGCCCCCCCTTCAAACATTAGTCACTCAGAAAAGAGCATTGCCTTATTACACCTTTTGTTTCTTCATTAACTCCATCCAAGTGACCCCTTGAGTGTTGTAAAAGCTTATCATCTATTTCCTAATTGAATCAAAGTGAAACCAGACAGCATACTGCATACAAAAACTCTGTCAGATCTTTGATCCTTCCAAAACAAAGCAAATTTGAGCACTCCAGGATTTAGCTGTGTGTTAAGACTAAAAGTACAAATTTGATTATCCACTCCATGGTTGATGGGAGCAAGCAGTTCCAAATCAATGATATTAGAAAAGGCTACAACAAAATTTAATATTCCCTCCCAAGACTTTCCCCTCTTGTATTCAGTATCAACAAGAATCCTCATACGTTTTGTTCTAAAGTATTTTTTTTAAAGAGGAAAAAGCCTAAAATGTCAAAAATCCTCCACCCTGATTAGAAAAGTAGTTTAAATCTCATGATTTCATATATCTGTGATGATCTACTCTAAAACAAATCTCCTATTCATTCGGTAATCTGAGGGACATCTAACTACTCTACTGAAAGAACCAGTTTCAAAGAAATTGAAACATACATAAGAAAATACACACAAATCAGTTCTGATAAATAAAACACTAGCAACTGCTTATAATCAGCCATGCTTAGGAACTGTGGTTATTTCAGGATCACACACAAAAATGGCTAGGGATAGAATCTGGTCATAGAAAATATCCTGTTCAACTTCTTTTAAGATAGTGATCTTACAAAGATATAAATGAAAGCAGATTTTGGCCTGTAGCACATACTTGCATGCAGACATAACTTCATAGGATAAGCTGTTAGACTAGAGGATGAAAAATCTTTTTGCTTAACTGAACTCTAAACGATACAGTGTGCATAAAGTAGCTATTTGTGGATTACATTTCCTTTTCAAGTAGTTTGGTGGCATTTTTAATTTACAGAAGCTATAACATTAACTGTAAATATAAATAAGAGCAATGTTGCTATCATAACAAGAACTGTTGGCCTATAGCTCACTTATACATTCTCTCATGCCTCTGCAGAGAATTAAGCACTTCTTTTCCAGCTATTTATTTTGATTTCTTAATCCTCAGTATGCTTGGCAGAAAAACTGACAGGAAAGAACAGAAAGGGCATGGAAGGTTGCAGTTAACTGAAATATGAGGGGGATCATTTTTGTTATTTATTGTTCATTGCATTAACAAAATTTTGTAAAGCTAGGACAGAAGGAATTATTCCTGCTGCATACCTTTTGTCTTCTAAATATTATGGAAGCAAAAATGGAAAATCATTTAATATGTGATAGATTGTAGACATTATCTTTGATAGAAGAACCTATGGATTTATAGATTTAGATATAGACAGCACTGGTGAATCTATATTGAACCCTGTATCATGTGAAAAAGTTGGGATTCTGATGAGATTTACTTCTGATTTCATAGAACTAGTATTTTTTAAATCAAATGGACCATCATCTGCATAAAATGTGTCCTACAACAGATATTAGTTCTAGTGTCATGTTTGACTTTGCACCTCTGTCATGAGGCGGTACATTTCATTTGCAATATCTGTAACTGGACTAAAAATCAGTCATTTTCTGCAGAGTTTAGAGAGGAATCTGGTAATAGTCTAACAAAGTGAGTAAGAAACCTTTGTGAGACTTTGTCATCTCCATAACAATATTTTTAAGCATGAAGAATTAATGTGATAGAGATCCTAAGTTTTGACTAAATACTATAACTCTTATTACAACTACCATTCCTTTTGCACAACATATGCATCAAAGAAAAAATGAAGATGACTTTTGCAGCCTTTTATTTAGACTTTCTGAATTATAATTAATTTCTATCTTGAGGCACTCACTGATAAAATAAAATGGCTCACGTGAGAACCTTACTTTATATAAGGAAACTGCAATTTGCAAACTTTGTACAGTACCTCTGACATAGCAATAGTTGCAGTAGTCATATTTAATCTGTTTTCACGTACTGTGGAAAATGAGTACAAGAAACATCAAAATAAAGTCTGAAAAAACCCATTGTGAGTCGACATTCTGCAAATTGGGGATTTAATGTGTATTCCTACCATATGAACTAGCCATCACTGAAGTAAAATTTTTGATAAGATCCAGGCAGATAATGCAGAAAACAGTCAAACAAAAAAATTAACTGTTACTACAGTCCTTTCCCTTGTCTTTGTGACCCATATACTGTTAGTTAATCATCATTTTAATTGTAGCAGTGTGTAGGGCCTTAGTCATAACTAGGACTCCATTGTGCAGATTGTGGCATAAGTGCATAACAAATTAATTGTATTTTAAATATCAAACACTTGCAGTAAGTTGCTCCAGGATGGAATCAAGGCATTAACATACTGCCTGATGCATTTGGTGAGGTTTTTTTTGATTTTTTTTTTTTAACAAACCAGCAGAACCTTCGAAGTAACCAGAGATAAGAGATCAGTGTGTGAATACTCGGATGGGCTGGGAGTGCTGCCAGTTCCCATGGATGTCAAACCACATCCTTTGCCATGCACTATAGGTATAGCTGAACACAGGGCATAGCAGAGGCCCTGTTACACTAAGGAGACAAGAGTCCTGGAACTACTATAGATACAGAATCTTCAACAAATAGGAGTGCCTAACTCTGCATGAGGACCTTACACAGCTATTAACTGTCTTTGTAGATGCTGCATTGAATCTGAGATTATTCGTCTATTCTATAAAAGGAGGTATCCACTGGCATTTGAGTACCAAAGTCTACATGTTTTACAATTGCTGGGGCATTACTCCCTTGACCTTAGGAAAAAAGGAGGGGTAACTCTTGAGGTTGCAGAGGTTGTTTCAGTCTTGAACCTGTAACAGCTGCAAAACAGTTCACAGCTGATTTGCAGGCCAAAGGTGGATAGAAGAAACATTTATTTCTTTGCTCTAGTGTCTGAGATAAGTGCTGAAGCTGAGCACTAAATGCAGGATTTACTCTTCCATCACAGGGTATACATATGCTGGTATGAAATGCTGGCCTGCCTCTGGAAGACAATGACCTTGAGTTGCTACTGCCTGATTCACAAAAAAAGATTTGTTATGAGCAAATTTGGTAACACCAAGCCAAAAACTCTGGTAATAAGAAAAGCTTGGTTGTCCTGTTTTTCAAGATATGTGGGAAGAAGAACAATCAAAGCCTGTCCTAGCTAGCAAAAAAATCAGCTTGCAACTGGCAAAAGAAGTCTGAAGAATAAACAGGACCTGTACAGATCTTCTGAGCTGCACGTAGCTGTCTGCTACCAGGAGGAAGATAATTCATCATGATAAAAACAAACATCCATTTTAAACTTGCTTGGCAATGAGGATGTTCTTATTTGCATAATGATGGTTATTTGAATATGATGAGAATTTGCCTGAGCGAGACTCAAGCTCAAACACATTCAGATGTGATACAGTCTGTACAATTTTCTCAAGGATTGCAATTTAATACTATTTATCTAATGAAAGAAAAATAAATATTGGCTGTAACATCCCATTATGCTTGAGAGCTGGTTTTAAATTACACTTGAATAAAGTAACTGAGTGTGGGATGTTTGCATTTCCTCAGGGAACGGTAACACTTCCCAAAACAGTGAAAAATATCATCCTTTTCCAAGTAGCCTCTATCTCAGTAATAGGACTGCAGAGATAATACTAACAAAGTAGGGCCTATTGCACTTTCAACATCAAATATCAGCAATAGCAGCAATGAACCAAACAGCATTTCACCAATATAAAAAAATATCAGAGAGTCCTAAAGCCAAGTTTCAAAAAAAGAGACTTAGGAGTATTTAGAGACTGGTAAATAATCATTGATAATGTTTATACTAGAAAAGACATAAATTTTAACAAAGAGGGGCACTGGTCATTGGAACCATTTAATAATGAAAGCTATGGATGGGACATTTAGTATGTCCAAAGCGTTCCTATTAGCTCTGATACAGGCATTTCTGGGTTGGAACCAGCTGTTATACAGATGACCAGAAGAAAGAATTTCCTGTCAGATTTATGTATATTGTGATATCCTGTGAGATATATGTAATTGTGAAAAAAGATCTGTCCATACAGAGGGAAAATACCAGAGGTATTAATACCAGCCTCTGTTACACAGGACAATCTCCAGTTTTATTTCTGAACACTCCTAAAACCTTGGTGAGGTACAGTTCCAAATCAGAAGTTTACTATTCAAAGCCTACATCAAGTACAAGAATTTTTTGCTATTTTACTGTAGGAAAACCTCTACATTTTTTCAGGATATTGGATGCTACCTCTAGCAGGAATTAAAACAATTTCAAAGTTTTCAAAAGCATATCACAATGGGAAGCACAGACATGGATAAACTGGTGTTGAATGTGTTGTCACTTTGCAATAGACATACCTACATAAGTCCACCAAATCAAGCCAGCATCTGGCTCTTGGTAATTTCTGATGTCAAAGTGTTTTTAGCAAGGATGCAGTTTTCTGATTGCAGAGYCATATATCTGTCTTGCCAAACCTTAAACAGCATAAGACTGAGTTCTGCACTGCAGATGCTGTGGATAATTAACTAGCAAATCCATCCATGTGAGAGATTATTTTATTTGTGGCTTCAAAGGAATAAGAAAAAATTATGCCTAAGCTTAGTTCAAAGCTGATCCTGTTCCTATTAAAGTCTATGGGTTTCTTTGCTGCTGAAGTTAACCTAAAATGACTTAATTGTTCTAATTATGTCTTGAACAAGACTGTCAAGAAAGCTTTGTTCTTGTAAAACAATTGAACTACCTGAAACTATAATCTTGAGAAGCAAATAATGCATCTCTAAAACAGAAAAGGATGTAAACTGGTATTTTTATTGCCATTCTAATAAAGTGCAATTTGTAAAGTTAGACAAATTCAGTAAATGGATATTTTTTAAAAATTTTTTTGATGATGGCTTGCTCCTCTTCTGAACTTCATGAACTTCCACTACAATCTTCCACTGTGAATCCACCATATCATAGAGGCATCTACAGCTCTGATTAAAATCCCCAAAACTTTAATGGAAAGTTGCCACCCACTTCAACATGCATTGACTGAGGCTGCCATCCTGCCACATATAAATGCCTCCGCAGCAAACCTCAAAAGTGGTTATTACTTCAGACCTGTTGCCAGAAGTTCTGGCTCCTTCCCTTAAARCTAGGGTTCTCTGTTACTTTTATGATAACCTAGTTCATCAGGATCAGCAAGCAGGTCATTAATAAAGACAATTACAAACCCAGTTCACATTTCAGAGAATTAACTTGCAAAATGTGGCATTATCATCTAATATACAGAATAGTTTGGCATTATATAAATCCACTTAGTCAACTCAAGCACATTTAAAAAAGACGATAAATTTCTTAACATCTAGTGCCTCAATACACTGATCTTTTTGCCTAAGATGAGCCCATTGGCTTTCTCCACCATGGTGTGCAGAGTTCATGGCTTTGTTGGCAATTAAATTTCAAGACGACATTTTAATCAGTTTTTACGGTTCAATAGTGCCATTATTAGGGTCATTATCCTTGCCGTTACCTCTAGAAGAGTTGAAGGAAACAGAATTTCATTCACGCAACTTGATAAATCGTTTCATTAAAAAGGGGAGAAACAAAGAAGAATTCTTCCTCTCGTAGTGGCACACCAAACAGAATGCCTTGCTCAAAAGAGAAGTCTGAACAAGAGTGTTGGGAACATTTGAAACTACAGGTTTAGTTCACGTGATGAAATAGAAGTGACTGTAACGTAAAGTGGGTTAGCACAGTTTAAATAATAATTTAATAGGACAGCCTTACTTGTCTGGAAAGTAGCTTGTGAGTTCATCTGTTTATTTATTTAGTCACACACGAACAGCCAGTCTGCACTTACAGGAACATCAGTTCCCACTCGCACTGTGACCCATTTTAAAGCTGGAACTTTAATGTTTCCCACAACATTTTTGATGGAGAGCGTATATGTTACCTGTCTCTTGCTAACTCCTAACATCCCATATTGCAACTCTGCCAGCATACCCTAGACTTACCATGAAAAAATTCTAGAAAAAAAAATATTTAATATAAGCTTCCAAACCATATGGAATCTACTAAAATCCAAGTGTAAAAAGTACTCAACTTGCCAAGTTTATCTCAGCATCTCAAATATACTTTACCAACTGCTAAACAATTTTCTTACATACTCATGTAAGACAGAAGAAATGCCAGTTTTACTGCCCTTCACTTTGAAAATATCAACTCCAAAATAAATTTCAGAGAGCATTTATGAGCACCTGAATACTAGAGAGCTCCCTTGGGAACAATAAGTGGTACAGAGAACTTCAAAGGAAACAGGAGGTCATTGTTAAATGAAGCACTTATACCATTGTTACTAAATGGCCAAAATCTGAGCAGTGGCAGTACTTGGAGCTTCAGCTCTTTGTGTATTCAGGAGTTTGCTGGATTCTACAGGCTTCCAGCACTGAATTTGAAAGTAGCTTGTCTTTGTCTCTAATGGCAGCAGGCCTGGATCCCAGCTGATTTAAACTGGTGCAGCTACATAGACTTCAGTGGAGCTATACTGATTTACACCAACTAAGCATCTGTCAGAGTGTCTCATTAAGGATGCAATTCTCAGCTGCACAGGTAGCTGGCCACATGCTGACTTGAATAGGCATTTCTTCTGCCCATTCAGCATTTTTATTTACATATATAGAATCACAGAATCATTTAGGTTGGAAAAGACCTTTAAGATCATCAAGTCCAACTGTTAACCTAGCACTGCCAAGTCCACCACTAAACCATGTCCTTAAGCACCACATTTACATGTCTTTTAAATACCTCCAGGGTGGTCACTCAACCACTTCCCTGGGCAGCCTGTTCCAATGACTGACAACCCTTGCGGTGAAGAAATTTTTCCTAATATCCAATCTAAACCTCCCCTSGCACAACTTGAGGCCATTTCCTCTTGTCCTATCGCTTGTTACTTGGGAGAAGAGACTGACCCCCACCTTGCTACAACCTCCTTTCAGGCAGTTGTAGAGAGCTATAAGGCCTCCCCCTGAGCCTCCTTTTCTCCAGGCTAAACAACCCCAGTTCCCTCAGCCGGTCCTCATAAGACTTGTGCTCTAGACCCTTCACCAGCTTCACCGCCCTTCTTTGGACACACTCCAGCACCTCAATGTCTTTCTTGTAGTGAGGGGCCCAAAACTGAACACAGTATTCGAGGTGCGGCCTCACCAGTGCCACATATGGGGGACAATCACTTCCCTAGTCCTGCTGGCCACATTTCTTAATATACTTAAATATTGCTTCCAAGTGAACTCTAGTTTTGCCTCTTCTGTGTTTTCATGTGGCAATTTTTTGTATTTAGGACTAATACCAGTACCACAGATTTACATCCCATTTGGTAATCAGGCCCATAACCTAGATACTATCTTTAACTCTGAGTTCAAGTCTTCCAAGCCCAGGCTTCCTGCTAAGTTTTCTCAGGGTGTAAACAAATTATCACAGGAACAATTAGGGGGAATAAAGGGATAAACTACAAGACTTACACTTACTAGAGGGTAAAGGGGACAACATACATCATTTGTCTTTTTTTTCTTAAGAGTATATAGTTAATGGAAGTCATGGTCCGTGCCTAGCTTGCATAAATAATATAATAAAACAAAGAATTTAAATATCTGGCAATGTTATCTGCCAGTGTCAGTCATCATGATTTTTAACTTTTCATAGCAATGCAATCATTGAACCATCCAGATTTACTGTTCCACCAGAAACTAGATTAAATAGGGATAGATAAGAAATGAATCTGAATGGCATTTATGTCCTTAGAGAGGTTCACAGATAAACAAAACAAGGATATGTTCCTGCTGTGTAGGAAGAAGTTAATCTGCATTCTCCCTTCCTCCATAGCCATTGTTCAGTATATGATAGTTGCACAGAAACAGGAAAGAAGATAAAGCTCCTGATGGAGGCTTAGAAGATAAAGATCTAATTCCTAATTTTGCACAAGACATTTAAACTATCTCATGTTTAACTTTCCCATCAGTGAAGTGGGGGACAGTGCATCCATATCTCATAATCACATTACGAATGTAAAATTAATAAGCAGTAGTGTATACAGATGGGTGGCTTGGCTGTATTTTTCTATGGATTTCTTGGGTGCAAGACAAAAAAAAAAGTGTTGGGTTTGGTAGACCTCATGCTGTACCCATAGCTCATGTGCAATTGACTCTTGAATGCAGAATTTAACACGTTCAAGGTCATTTGCACAAGTGCAATAGTCCCAATGAATCCCATACCTGTTGAAGCTATCATGCATCTAAAAATAGAAATATTTTTCCTGTATATTTTGTATACATGCTTTTGTTACAAACTTAGCAGTCATATTTATGTTAATTTCTAGTGTTTGCCTATGCTCTAATAAATACAGGTATCAAAACTACCTCATGCCTACTAACATATTTTTCATGTGACATTCAAGTTAAAACATTTAAAATCAGGCTAAAGGTCAATTTTAGTGACATAAATACCTCCAGCATCCTAGCAATTTACCCTCTACCATTTCTCATCTGTCTTTTACAATCAGGTGTCTCTAGCCTTCTAAGCAACCTACTCCGCTGACATCTGAATCAAACATTAAAGAGTCTTTCAACAGACTATTTTCCCATGAGATTTTTTTAAAGAGCAATTTTTTCATTTAATTTGGCATGCCTCAAATTTTCTGTTGTAATTCACTTCCATTTTCCTCATAGACTTATAACAGAATGACTATGATGGATCATGCTGATTTTGTATGAGTCCTTACAATAGAAGAAAAGATAAGCCAAGCAAGGCTTTTTGTATTTCCCTAAACATAATACTGCTTAACACAGAAGGAAGGAAGTAATGCTTGCCAGAAGGTTTCAGAGAATGAAATCAAATGCTTCAGGTCATTATCTTCAATAATGGTCAATGTTTGCCCAACTTCTTTTAAAATTTCACAGGTACARTGAAAGAGCAAAAAATGGCTGATCCTGTCTTTTGTCTCGTATTTTTTAAGGAGTGTCTGTTTTCACTGAGAGCAAGAGTTATGATGACAAGTCAAGAGACCTTTGTAGGAAGACACCACATCAGAGCAACAGTGCTTTAGATGAAGCCTGCTAATTAATTCTGTTATCAGAGAAATTGTCACACCATCAAGGATTCATTGAACTCCTACATGTGGAGATAGCAAGACTCTTAACAAGACACCTTGTGCTTCCCCAGATGTTCATGTTAGAGTTCCATCATTAGGCAGAGTGAGTTCTGTGCTTATTAGCACAAAAGACAGCAATCAGCTGAAACCCTCAGCGCAATCTGGAGAGGAGCTGATGCATCTCTGCTAAGCCAGATGGGAACAGTTTAGACCAAACAGATCTGAGTTTGCACAGGCTGGTAAATAATGTGCTTAAAGCACATTGGATTTTGGGTCTTGTTTGATTATTTGAAACTTTTTTCTACAAGGGGTTAGTGTTCTTCATTTAGATGCAATATAACTATCTAGGAAAAGAAAACTACATGTCCACTCTAATAGAACTACACCAATAATCAAATACACAGCTATTCCAGTTTTCCCAGATCATATTTTGAAGTTTAAGCAAACAATTTCCTACGTCTCTAGCAAATTAAATTTCCAAATCAATCCAAGGACACTATGCATCCAAAGAAGGGACTTATTCTCTGCTTTTTCAGATTTCTGTATATGTGTCTGTGTCAAAATATTTATTAATCATCTAAAATGATTTGGTCTGCATATAAGAAGGCTTGAGATTAAACATTGTACCTGCTACATTTGAGTAGGATATGATCACTAACTTATTTCTTCCCATGGCAGAAAAATTGAGCACTGCTCTTTGGAGAAATAACATTTAACATGGTGCTTTCCAAGCTTAATGGGGTGGTTGTTTGGGGTTTTTTTGCCAGCAATTAGTGATAGTTTCAGAGTTGATTTGTAGGCTGGAAAAATAAGGATTTAATACTGCTGCAAAGGGAAATAATCTTCTTTTCTGATAGGCTGTTATCTTCATGGGAGTTTCCTAAGTATTTATTACTAGTCTTACTTAAAGCAATAGAGTGGATAGGTTCACTTAATAGAAAACTGAAAATACAAATAAGCCTTCTCTGAGACTGATATGAATTCCATAGCACCATTCAGGGTGAGAAGTTTGTGCACCCAAAGACCAGGTATAATGCAAGGTGGCAGAGAGGAAGGTTTTTGCCTGCTTTATAAAAAGCAATTATAGCATTTATATACCTACTTTTAAAAGGGCTATTACAGCGATGACTGCTTTGTTCATTGAGGCCAGCGATACAGATATATTTCTAGTATGTTTATTACACTTCTGATCCCAACAGAAATTTTGTTGCCATTCAAAAGTAAGTAGTAGATTATTATTTGTGTGTTACCRATAACCTACAACTGAAAGCACAGTCCAGATGAATCAAAGCTGCATGGAGATGAAGGTCATAATTACTTTAAACTGACTGTCTTAAATAGAAGGTTGTGTTATCTTCCATAAAGTAACCCTATCAACAAATCTTCCAGGATGCCAGCAGCATAATTATACATAAAGATCATACACCCTAGTAGACTCAGGAGGTAAATCATTAAGCTGCAATAGGGAAACAATCTTCTGCATAATTAGTAAGATTTATTTGGTGTGGGAACATGATAATAAAGCTGTATATGAGCTTCCATCAATTTACCATGTAGACATACCTTACTCAAGTATTTACTCCTAGTACAAATAGGTATCCCTGGAGGATAGTTAACTGATCAATTTACATAAAGATCCAAATTGGAATCTGAAACATTCTTCATAAACTTTAGAAACTTCTAGAGCTGGATAAAAAACTTTACAGAAGTCTTCCCTCAGTACAATGCCTAAGGTCAGACTTCCTCAATATACCAAAATTAATGACTTCTAATTTGAAGCATTTTAAATTTGAATTTTATTTGCCTAAATTCAATAGCATTTATATTAAGAAGGGTTTCATTGTGTTTTGTTTCATTGTGTTTTTCCTGAACATTTCATAATTTAGCATGAGATCTCACACAGTGTTTATAGTATACATAGCTTTCAGCTCCTAAGGAAACTAGTAATTGGTAAATATTATTTTAACTGCAAGATTCTACCACTGCCTCAGTGCTTCATACCAGTTCCAAGTGACTGAGAACTACCATTTGTTCATGTCTGGTACCACACGGCAAAAGACTGGGAAACCCCAAAGGTAATCGAACTCTGAGAACATTAACAAATATAGTCATAAATATACAAAGTTAATTCCACAGAATGGATTTTGACAGTTTTTAATATATAAATATACTCCCTTGAGAATTTAAAGAATGAATAACCTGAAATTGCAAAGAATCCAGGTGCTAAAGGACAGTATTAGACTCCTGCATGTGTTGGAGAGATTATGCATTATGTTGAATACTTAGGCAAAAGAGTAACAAGAACTGAATATATTTCTACTGACTCACCTTGGGTTAAATTTATTGATGGGGTACTTTCCTTCAGCGCACAGGTTTAGAAAACCAAGTATAGCATCACAGAATCATTTAGGTTGGTAAGGACCTTTAAGATCGTTAAGTCCAACAGTTAACCTAGCACTGCCAAGTCCACCACTAAACCATGTCCCTAAGCACCACATCTACATGTCTTAAGTACCTCCAGGGTGGTCACTCAACCACTTCCCTGGGCAGCCTATTCCAATGACTGACAACCCTTGCGGTTCCTAATATCCAATCTAAACCTCCCCTGGCACAACTTGAGGCCATTTCCTCTTGTCCTATTGCTTGTTACTTGGGAGAAGAGACTGACCCCCACCTTGCTACAACCTCCTTTCAGGTCATTGTAGAGAGCTGACCCCCACCTTGCTACAACCTCCTTTCAGGTAGTTGTAGAGAGCTATAAGGTCTGCCCCTGAGCCTCCTTTTCTCCAGGCTAAACAACCCCAGCTCCCTCAGCCACTCCTCATAAGACTTGTGCTCTAGACCCTTCACCAGCTTCACTGCCCTTCTTTGGACACACTCCAGCACCTCAATGTCTTTCTTGTAGTGAGGGGCCCAAAACTGAACACAGTATTTGAGGTGCAGCCTTACCAGTGCTGCATTTGGGGGACAATCACTTCCCTAGTCCTGCTGGCCACACTATTTCTGATACAAGCCAGGATGCCATTGGCCTTCTTGGCCACCTGGGCACACTGCTGGCTCATATTCAGCCAGCTGTCAACCAACACCCCCAGGTCCTTTTCCGCCAGGCAGCTTTCCAGCCACTCTTCCCCAACCCTGTAGCATTGCATGGGGTTGTTGTGACTCAAGTGCAGGAGCCGGCACTTAGCCTTGTTGAACCTCATACAATTGGCCTCGGCCCATTGATCCAGCCTGTCCAGATCCCTCTGTAGAGCCTTCCTAGCCTCAAGCAGATCAACACTCCCACCCAACTTGGTGTCATCTGCAAACTTACTGAGGGTGCACTCAATCCAGATCATTGATAAAGATATTAAACAGAACTGGCCCCAATACAGAGCCCTGGGGAACACCACTTGTGAGCGGCTGCCAACTGGATTTAACTCCATTCACCACAACTCTTTGGGCCCGGCCATCCAGCCAGTTTTTTACCCAGCAAAGAATAAAGTATCAATTATTTTGAGGGATCAAGAAATTTAATAGATGTATATGATCCTGAAATATGTTCTCTCATTTAAGACAGCATCGTATCAATGAAAAATTTGTTGCAGCATACATGGATTTTCACTGTGGCCAAATGATATCCTGCCATTGAACCAGAAATTCAGAGTTCATTCTCAGATTTTAAAATAATACATCATACTGCCCACCATCTGATAGAAAAAGCAGCTGGCTGATAATGTTGCCTGAAGGCATTAAATTGATCAGGTCCTCCATCAGAAAGGCAAGTGGGCTTAACTGTGTTCACAGACACATAGCTGGAATATGATTTGAAACAAAACAAGGATTTGAAAAGCAATTGCTAAAATAAATCCAATTAAATCTGTACTAAAATTTACTGCTGTTGACTGCATCTTACAACTTCATATCAAGCTATTTCTTCCTACATGCTATGCAATTTACAATTCTTTTCCTGAGTGGGAAAAAAAAGAAATTTTTCTTTGCAGGTAAATACTGTAATTCCGATAGGTGTGCTCTTACTGTTCATCTCTTATTTCTGAAGGTCCAATATAAATATAAGTAAGTTCCCCTCATTACACCTAGAGAAATTCCACTGTGATTCTGGCTTCACTGGAATGTCACAAAAGATGGAACAGGCCATAGGGGGATTTGAGGTACCAACTGGAAGTTCTGATGTCCCTGATTCTGATCTGAACTTAGAATTCTTGCCCCAAATGGAGCACAGGTTGCATGACATTGGATATCCTCACTAAAAGGTCTATCAAACCTGGCTGCAGTGACTTTACATGTTCGTGCCCCTTCCTGTACACCTCACTTCATACACAGGACATGACTACTAGTAAACAAAGAACATTGTTTTGCACCCCATTTCAAATCTGTCTTCAGAAGTGGTTTAAGCTGAGAATATTAACCTTGCATTGCAATGGTTGAAACAGGGGGTCACTTTCTCTTCTGCAGGATGATCAGATGAGACAACATCCTCTCAAACCATTGCAGGAAGACTCAAATGAGTTTATCTGTTAATGTCCCAAACTAGAACATCAAAAATCTTTTTCTAAACATAGATGTACTAGTAAAGCTAGTCTTTTGCTAGTAGAAAACTTGTTTCATTTGCTTACCAAACCGGCACAAAGTACAGGTGTCCAAACTGTATTTTCATAAGGAATATTGGCATCCCTACTGACAATAGGATATAGACATACTCTCTTGTGTCACATGTAAGCAAAGAGTTTGCACATTCATATTAAAAGAGCAGCCTTGCATTCATAATCATGTTCAGAGTAGAATCACTTTGCTGTAGGGTTACTGCCATAGTTTGGAGCTTGAGTGACATTGTAACAGAGATAACAACCTGATTTTAAAGTTTCATTTAGAATATTTTACAAAAATATTTGCTTGCTTTCCAAACAGGAAATAATGGTTCTGTTTCAGAAAATACTTTGATATTTCAAAATGTAAGGCATTGACAGTGGAGAAGAAATGATCACAGCAGCATTTCTGCATAATGAAGCAAAGTGTAACAGTTTGACTCTGTTGGGTTATAATTCACTGAAGCAGCTATAGATATAAAAATACTAGGAGTTTTGTGGTAGCTTTTCCTTTCTTCACACTGGTTTATTTTTGCTCTGGGAATGCAGTATATTGGCAGCAATTTGTATGCTAATGAATGAAGTGGTATATAAATTGTCTAACTGCATATTAATGAAGAATGAGGGGGTGTAAGTTATGATGCCTTTATGCAGTGGACAGAGAAGCATTTTCTCATCAACTGTTGATATCTAGTTCTTGGACTGTTCTCCAAATCAAAATTCCCACAAGTTGAGTAGAAGTCAGGGAAACTATGGAAGCAAGATAGGTCTAAACTTAAACTGAACTGACTTTTTGTTGACAAAGATCTGACCACAAATGCTTACTGAAAAATGGGAGTAGCTGGCCTTGGCTTCACCATTCACAAACCAGATCTTGGGCCTTAAATCTTTTAAGCTAGAGTTGCTGATAACAATTTGCTGCTTCTTTGTTCAACTGTTCTATCTGTGCTTGCTGGACAGTTAAAAAAGTTCGCTCTGCAATCTTGGTCTCAAAATATTCACTAAGAGACTAATTAGGAATATTGCTTAGGCAATGTCTTTGATTACTATTTGCATTAATATAGCATCTAGAGTTAATGTACCAAAAGCCCGTTGTATTGGGTGTTATATACAGAAAAAAATAAATGGTTATGCCTGAGAGAACAGCTTACGAATGATCATGACCCTTTAGTGAAGCAGTGTATTTTGTGTCCTCATTCCCTACAGCACTGGAATGCTTTATTAAAGCAGCTACCATCTACTCTTGAATCTGTGTTTAAAAATTGAACCTCCGTGAGCAGGTCTTTGTCACACAAAGCATGGTCCATGGGCAACAAACAGGCAGCATCCAACGCTGCACCAGAATGGGGAATGGTAAGAGTTGCAGTAGTTCAGTCACAGCACTGTGCTAAGATAACTATACTGCTTTCAGATTGAAGCTTGTATCTTTTCCAGGCACTCCATAATGTAAGTATAAGAGCTCAAGCCTGCATAGGTTGGCACTACCTAAGGAGATTCCACAGACTCTTCTGTTGCATAATGCAAATTCATCTTGTGACTCCTATGCTTCAAATTAGTTTAGGGAAAGTGGTGCACTTTCTGCCATCCCTGGGAAACAAAACGAAATCTCCTCTTTCCCTTCAGCAGAATATCAAGGTTATTTCCCTCACATAGGTCCCACAGTACAGCATTCCTCAAATAAAAGCACTTTGTGCTACAAAACACAGCTCCATGGGGCTGGCAGCATATAGAGATTTAGGGTTTGAAGAAGCTCAAGGGTTTGATGGCACCATCTCCACTGATGATACAGGGAGAATGCCTGACATGGCAGTTATCTCTGCAGTGCTTTAATTTGGTGCACCTCTAGCAATCATTTTTCACTGAGCTTAGGAAAACATGCATTTAAACTTGTATTTACTATTTCATTATTAATATTGTGATTATTTAACTATTAATAATTAATTTACCCTCACTCTTAGAAAACAATTCTTTCAAGAGTCAAATCCAGTTCTTCTTGCAAATTTAGATGTTTTGATAAGCAACAATAAAGAGCTAGTACCCATATATCATTTTTCATGGAAGAATCATGTAGCCAAGAACCTATGACCCCTACTAGGTCATGCCCAGTGACGCATTTCTTGCGGGAATGGTGTAACCTTACTATTTTCTCATGTATTTTCTCAGTGTATGGGCCAGTCTCTCAACTGGTGCTAATCAGTTCTACTGCCAGATACTACTATATAGCTTAATGTCCCTTTCTTTTACTTTACACAATACATTAGGTACTTGAACTAGGTTTTCACACATCCTGCAGAAAAGGATTTTAGGACTGTTTTGGAGGACAACAGTCAAAATTACACCTTTCAACAAGCATAAGCCTGGAGTGTACTACCACAATGAATATTTCTGCATATGCTGGGGTGCCCTTCTTGGGGGTAACTGAAATCCCCAAGTCTTATGATTTTTTTATTACGGTTGAATTCAGTAGAACCGATTCAGTCATGTCTTATACACAGAGACATGATGACAACTTGAGCATTTTGCTGTTGAGTTAGAGAGGTTTATTCACATGGCACTATTTTAAGATAGCTCATCCATTATACAAGGAAAAAATAAATATTTTATTCATATTAAGTAATTTTTAGAGCCTGGTTGAGGTTCTAGTATCAGAGTCTGTTAAGGTAACTAGATGGCATTACTTGTACTCCTACTGCCAAATAAAATTTGAGCATCCTCAAACACTTTCTTAATTCAGAACTAGTGCCTTTGTTGTCAATCACACTACTTACACTCATTTACCAAAAAAATCCAACACAGATGCTAGCACACACAGTGAATCTCTGCTAAACTCTACTAGCTAACCCTGCTTTTCTCTCCTAATATTGAAGCCTGCTCTATAGTAAACATATGGCTTCAGATACTTACTGTACAAACTAAAAGGGAAAGCTTTAGCAGTTTGCGTTTAAGGAATTTAAGGAAGCTTGTGGGGAAACTATTTTATTTGGAAAAGAAATATGCTAATTCTTTGCTTTAAAGAGTTCTAGATTAGTCTGGAAATATGGTAGCTGTTTAGGAAATAAAAAATAAACCAAAAATAACATTTTTCCTTCTGTTATTTTCCCAATTAATTCAACACATGCATTGGATAAACCCTTTCTTGACACCTTTTATCACTTAATTTCAAGGATTTTTCTGTATATTAAAATTAAAAAGATAAAAGAAGTTGGTTAATACATCTGCCTTCTCCAAGGTAGGACATATAGGTCATTCATGACAGATGTTTGTCCAACCTCTTCTTGTGGTCCTCTAATGATGGACACTATGTATGGTGTCATATAGCCTTCCAGGACAATTAATTCCAGGGCATTAACTCTACTACCATGTTAGTCAACAGAAAAAAAAACATTTAAGTCTCTTTACTGCAATTTGCTTCCATTTTATCTTTTTCTGTTCATCCTAGGTATGAAGAGATTATCTCCTTTGTCACTGCAGCAGCAAAAAAGCATGACCTAGTGTGTTCACTTGTTTGTAAGGACTCGTCTTGATTCTAGACTCTGTCACTGAACATTTTTTCCTTATTTTTCATTGCTATTATAAGTCACTTCTCAATATAAATCTATTTTCTCTCTCATCCACTGCCTTGCCCAAGACTTGACTAATCGTTTGAGCATGACACTCACGCACTTAGTTCCTGTCTCGCACTGCTTCACAAGTCTCATGTTTATGCACTGCAACAGTTTAGTGACCTCTCCTTTACAACACCAGGTACCAAAGAACTCTGTAGTTCTAATTTTGATATGATTCCTATTGCAATTAAGGTACTCAAAATGTTATATTAACAAATGGCAATATTAAACTGTAAGACATGCAGAAAATGTGAGTTTTCCTAATTAAAGATTACAGTAATAGAATCCTCTGTCAACTTCTACTCATTAGGCAACAACCTAGAAAAGCAGGAACCTAATTTGTAAATGAATTGAACATGTCCTTCAAAAAGGCAATGACAAGTTTAGTCAGAACTTCAGAACTGTTAATTGAAATGAAATCTTTATGGGGGAAAAAGATAAGGAAAGAAGAATGTGATGAAAAAGATATGTTTCTTTACTAAAAGTGCAACTGCCAGAAATCTGAGGGCTRCATATTAACTGCCTTGGTTAGATCATGGGTAACAGAAAGGTTAAATGATCTTCTAAAGCATGCTTTTATTTGTGGTAAAATAACAGACTGAATTCCAAGTATTGGACTTCTTTCATACTAATAATAAATCACTTTTCAAAAAGATAAGGTTAATATCAAGTTAGCTGGAAATAATTTGGATTCTAGAATCCTAGGTATGTATTTCACATTTCTCCTGATATGAAAGACAACTTTGAGTGAAGTAATAAATGGAGAGGGGTTGGGGGGGGGGGGGGGGGGGGGGGGGGGGGGGCAGGTTGCAGTGCTTTTGCATCCTGATTTCTGTTAATACAGTTGCAATCATGAAATTCATCTGTTAAATATAATTATTATTCTCTCTCAAGACTGAGACAGTTGGAAATTGTTTCATTATGCTACACATCAAGAGAAAATCAAACATCCCAGAAAATAATTACATGCCATCCATGAGATACAATAACTATTGTATTGTTGGTAAGGGTTATGTGTCATTTTGTAATGACATGCCTGCATTCTTTTTCCAGAGAAACATCCACAGGAAAAAGCAGTGAACATGTAACTGAAGCTATAAGATCTGTATATGATGTAAAGAGGAAGAAGAAATAGGAAACAGTTTGAAATGCTGTTTTGATAACACTTTATTTTATACATTTCTCCTGTTTGTTTATTTTTCCCTCACGTAAAAGGGAAAAATGGTGGACTGAATGGTGAGTTAGGACCAAAGTTTTGCCCCAGGCTTCAAACAAACATTAGGAAACCCTACATGTCCTACAAGACTGTGCATAAAGTTTAGGAAGACGACTGATATCATCCTTTCATGTGCAGCCTGGCTAATACAAATGTATTAAATAAATATTTACCAGTAACAGAACCAATGCAGGAAAGTATCAAGTGTGTTTAGATTAAAAGAATGAATAATTCCATAGGACAGGATTACCCCTTACTTCAACCTAAGCACATTCTTAGCAGCTTCACAGTTGATGAAAAATATCCTATATGGCCTTTATACTTGTTCTGGCTTTTGAAATCTCTAAAAAGCAGTGTTTCTGAGGACTGGAGAAATGAACAGGTACCGTAGGAGCACTAGCATCTTCTATCATGAAGGCAGATTTTTCTAAAACAGGATTTGGATATCCAAAGTACATTTCTGCCTTTTGCCAGTATATCTGGATTGAAGATCTTCCTTGCACTCAGTTTTGAATCTGCCTCTTTGCTCAGGAAATGGTGTATAAAGGCTTCTTAGTCACCACTAAACCAAATCAGGAAAGACGACCCTTTTACCCAATACAGATTCAAATGCTTTCCACTGCCTTTAAATATAATCCCTCATCATGCTGCTTCACTGACATCAGTTTCATTAGATTACCTGACATTTTCTTTGGTTCAGTTCATATCTGTTTTCTCACTGAACACTTGCTACCAACCACTTAAAAGGAGAATATATTGTGAAACACCACAGGAAATTTGTTGGCTAATTATTAATATCTTTTTACAACTCAGGTCCCAGTTCATTTCAGTTTTTCATTATTTAAGAATATTTTAGTAAGTCTGGATAACTGATAGCAACCCTAGCAAGTGGTTTGTCACCTGTATATATTCTTTGGAGAAAGATATACAGTAAGAATTTTATCTGTGACTGACATTGTTAAAAATAGTATTTTTTAATACGTAATGTGCCAAAATGTCAGATACTGTAGTTATTCCCTCTTCTAAGTGCAGATTTAATACCATAATCCAAATATCATGTTTTATTTTATCTATACTAAATTTTAGCAGCTTGTGCATGTATTAGTTACCCACATCTTTATTATTTGTAACTCACAGTTTACAAGAAGATTCACATCTCTTTCCAACCTTCTGCTATTCTGATTTCTTATATTATGGCAGGTGACAGGCATCTCTGGAAATCTGGAGTAAGCTAAGAGAGAATTACATGTAAAAATCAGTACCCTTCAATTGGAAATGGAAAGGTCTGCTCCTAAAATCCAAGTGTTAGCATTGCATCCAGATAACAGACCTGTGTAGGATGTGGAGAATCAGAAAATGAGTAGGGTGCCAGACTGTGTGGTGCATCAGATGCACAAAATAGCTGCAGTTTGAAGAAATGTACATTTTCAACCTAGCTACTGATTTGGCTATCTGAACTTATCCAGTTGTTAGCACAGAGACAATGAATTACTATCAAGAGCACACCCAAGTTTGTTCAGATAAAATTGTCATTAGTTTCACAGAAGGCTCAAGATTGCAAGATTTGGTTAAATGAGAAGCATCAGCCACTAGAGCTATCACCTTTCACAAGCAACATCTGCAGGCAATTTATTTAGATTACAGATTATTAGCAGCAGGTATGAAGATTCTTCAGCTTGCTTCCACAAGGAGTGAGCTAGCTCAAACTTGAATACCTAGTAAGCATGGCTATGAAGTTTCCAGGATTAGCTCAGCTCTGGAAGCAACACAGACATGTTAGCATAGCACTGTCTGCACAGAGCTAGCTATTGAGGAAATAATGCAGAAAGCTCTAGTTTTTGCATAAAGGGCTACGTAACAGTCAAACTACAGCTCAAACACTTCCAATGCAGCTCATTCTGACTAGATTTGAGGATGTTCTTCACTGAATCCTGCTAATCAACTACGGCCAAAATCAGTGAGGAAGAAAGTGGTATTTAGGCTACTGCATCAATCAAATTTTTGTGACATAGCTTTTTTTCATAATCATCTTCCTCGTTAACTGCATCTATACATTTGTTTCACTTGTATTTTAAATGAGAATACAGCATATGGAAGAACTAGAACATTCTGTTCATTCAACTAGAAAAGTGAATCATAATTCACATTTCTGATTAGGTCTGTTCTGCCCAGTTGCTTGGCCTGTTGCTTCTCATCTCAATCAAACCCAAAGAAGGTATGATGGAAGTTTGCCAGAAACACAAGGCACATAATGGAATCTGTTTAGGGAAGTCTAGAGTGAGGTCAAACAGGAGCAGAGCAGAGTTAATTAAGAAGTACTCCTGAATGCTGGGGGAAATCACTGCTGCAGGCCTTGGGGCAGTTCCCCAGCAGCAATCAGAATGAGAAAGGGGTATCACAACCACTTGTTCACTTGCTGTTGCTTCATACCAAGTGAAGACTTCAAGGAATGATCTTGGTGAGGAATAAATACATCCTGGTTTTGCAAGGTTTATTTAGCTCAGTTGAATTATTTTGCCTTTGAAACATAAAAGAGTTCTTGCCTGCAAAATTATTAGGTAACTTCTCTCAACTTCAGCTGAGTATATTAAATGATAAAAAAACAATAAAGCCATGTTTTATAAAGAATGAAAATGACTAAATAGAAAGAACTTGAATCCTAACCACACAAAGTATCCCAATTCACCTTCAAGACCAGCTCCTTCATCTTCTCACAAAAAAAAAATTTGAAATACAGTTTTCAGGGAAAGCAAAAGTTTTAATAGCAGCCATCATGAGCCACAAATCTAAATCAAAACACTACACTGCTGTCAAGCTGATAATGGTAGGAAGTCTTATGGGATATTTCAGTGATTTTTTTTTTGTCAGGCAAATGCTTCAGGTAACAAAACAGCAACAACAGTTAAGTATTGAATATTTTTCATTTGCTTTAACATGAAAAAGGCACTTCAGCTAAAAAGCTGCAGAAAGTAGATGATACCCCCTTCATGATGGCAAAGTAACAAAAGCCTGRGAAGGACCCTTTACTGCATGGTAAAAGAACACACTGATGCTAGTTTAACTGTACTCAGAATAAATTCCATATAGTTTTGCATCTGCATCTCTTGGACAAATTACAGCATAATCTATGTCAACAATGTGAACTTAAAAAAAATTAAGCTTGAATTCCACAGCCTTTAACTCCAATGCTTTCAAACATACATCCCTGGATGTATGCCAAGAATAACAATCTCAGTTCAATTCCATGTGGATATAAAAGTGAACCAGGCTGAAGCAGTAGATTTGTGTAAGCAGTATATGAACAATTAGTCCTTCCCTCTTTCAATGCTATTTTCACTTCTTTAAAATACAGATAATGGGCATCATCACAAATATCTTCATTACTTAGGTCCAATATGTAATATTTTTTCACCTGAAGAACCTACACAGTTTATTAAGCCTAAGATACACTAAACAATTTTTTATGGTTCAGAAGGAAAAAAACACAGGTATGTAAGCAAGAATAGTAATAAAAGCCACACTAGTACATTTGCTAGCTCATTAGAAGCAAAAAAAAGAATTTGTCAGAAAATGATGCTGTTTCTTTGCCCAATCCAAATGCAAGACTGTAGTGAGATTTACAGAGGCTGAACTTTGGTCTTACAGAAAACCAAGGGTTACCAACACAAAGTATGGATTTTATTTTTTTATATTGTCGCATTATCAATTCATAAATTATGTCTTGATAGATTCTGTTTAATAAATCTCATCATTTTAATTATCCTTTTAAAGGAAAAGAATGAAAAAGCAACATTCTTCTATGAAATTTATATTCACAGGAAAAAGTAACCTATTAGGCTTCAAATTTCATTTCATCTCTATTCTCTGGGACAAAAGCAATTGTGAAAATATTGACTTATATGAATATTCCTGCTAAATCTAATGTCTAAAATTAACCCAAATGTTTTTAACATGAGGGGTTTTCATTGGGACCTAAATGTATGCAAGTAAAACTAAGATGCAGTTTGTTCATGTCTTAAGCACCAGCCCTTTGCATGGAAATAGGCTTGAGAATTAACTGGAAAATGAAAGGGATGAGGGAAGGTATGCAGCAAATGTAATGTAATGATGAACCCAAGAGATTTTATAAAGCCAATGAACTGAAATACTTTCAGACAAATTGACTAAAATCTTAACTGCATATTCAATTATGGATAACTAAGAGTGTGTAACAAACACTTAGGAGTTTCAGTGGATTTGAAGCTATTACCTTTAATTATGTCTCAGAAGTCTATTCCAGTGCAGTGACTTTCTGGAGAAAAAAAAATATTTCAAACCTATCCCCTAAAACAAAAGCAGGGTCAACAATCCAGATACTGTGGAGGATTTGTTCCTTTTCAAATGTGTGTTCTTGGAATTTTTTCCAAGAAAAATTATCAGCAAAATAGTTCATTTTAATAGTTAAATAGTTCAGTTTAAGGCTGTGAAAAAAGTCTGCTACTCTTTGAGAAGTTAAATTCTGATCTTTTTCTCTATGATGCAAGGTCTACCTCAGTCAGCAATTACACTGCTAAAAAATACCATGCTGAGAGAAAACCAATTTTCCATGTGTTTTTGTAAATGAGATCAGATAAGTCTAATTCCTTCTGTCAGAAGAACATCATGGATTTCTAGGGATCAGCATAACTGTGGCTGAGCAGAGAAGGTAATCAGTCTTTTAGAAAATGAGGGTAGTGATAGGATGAAGGGTAACAGTTTTAAACTGAAAGAGGGTAGATTTAGATTAGATATTAGGAAGAAATTCTTCACTATGAGGGTGGTGAGACGCTGGAACAGGTTGCCCAGAGAAGTTGTGGATGCCCCATCCCCGGAAGTGTTCAAGGCCAGGTTGGATGGGGCTTTGAGCAACCTGGTCTAGTGGAAGGTGTCCCTGCCCATGGCAGGGGGGTTGGAACTAGATGATCCTTAAAGTCCCTTCCAACCCAAACCATTCTATGACAAGTGTCATGGGTTCTCTTCCCAGTCAAGGCTCTTTCACCTTCATTTAAATTTTAGTGCACAGGCGGGTAGAAATCAATGTCAGCTACCTGTTTGATATTTGAAGTCAATAGTAACTTCAGCAAAACCACCAAAATAGAAAGGGGGAAGGCAGACAAAAAATACAGGGACAGTATAGAATATTTTATTAATAAGGGAACTGACAAAAGAACAGGCCAAGAAGAAACAAGTGCTTATTGCCAGCTCTCTCCCCTTCCTTTAATATTGGTGGGCTGAAACGCTATCTTTGCAGTGTTTCATTGATAGACCAACAATGACACAGATGTAGTGTCATGCTTGATCTCTATGTACAAAGTAGAAATTTTACAGCATTTGCTGTAGAAGATGGGAAAGGAAAAAGGAAGAAAAGTCACTTAGCCTAATTAAATGCTTATGTTGTTTGATCCACTGTCACACTAGAAAGACTTTTAGCATATACTGGGCAAGACACCTATGCTGTCACAACAAATATGGCAAAAATACATTGTTAGTGTCAGCTTTCAAGAGAAGCCAAGCTAATGAGAGGGAGCTGCAGGGTCTTTTGACTGTATTATTATCAAATATCCAATGCTTCTGCTGTACCAGAACTTTTTCATGCTGCTGCGTATTTTTATCTTATATTTTGTTCCCTCCTATAGAAAGAAAGAAGCACTGATGGCATAAAGCATTTTTCATGTTTACACTGCATATTAATGGATGTGCAGAAAAACCAAAGATGCAACAAATTCCCCTCCTTCAAAAAACTACCTGGTTACGACTATCTGATTCCTTGTCAGATCACCCAGCTGTCCTCTTTGCTTATTGTTTAACCTAAGCTGCAACAGATGATTCTCTTGTTTTCCTTCCTGCCCTATTACATGGTGAGTTTGTGTGCCAATGTTTTTCTGTGTAAAATATGAATTTTCCAAAGAATTTTTTTTTTTTTTTTAGTTTGTCAAGCTTTAGTTGAAATCCTGCACAGCCAAATTCTGAAAACATCCAAGTTCTGGATACCTTCAAAATTGTAAATTTGTATGTGCTACCAAATTGCTTCAAGCTCCCATTCTCCTTTTAGGGATGAGAACTTCAGCTACACAATGACAGTGTATTTGTCACACTATCTGGCTTTCAACAAAGACTATTCAGTATTTTGGAAGATAGGAACATGAGCAAGGAGAACTCAAACTATAAACAGTCAAGACTATTACTGGTTTCATTCCCCTTGGAGACAGCCAAAACTTTTTTGTTTAAACCACAGGTTCCCAGGAAGGGAAAAAGAACCAGCTTTACTTGTCACAGATCAAATCACAAGAGCTACTTTGTGAACTAGAAAGGTATATAAACCCTGCCAGTTCTGCACCCTATTCAGTTTTATCATCATGAAATCTACTGATATCCAAACACAGACAGTTAAACATGGTTAATTTCATTTTTCTTTGTTAAGTTGTAGGTTGAATAATTCAAGCTGAGCATTCATTAAATCTGACCTCTTCAGTTTATACAGTGGAAGAGAGAAAAATCTATTTTCGTGTTTTACAGCTTCAGTTGTGAAACAGCTATCATGAGTTTGTCTTGTATTGCAAAAAGACAATCCACAAAAAGACACTGTCACTTTAATACAGAATCCTGAATTACTACACTGTACCACAAGATTTACACTCCCTGTTATCAACTAAATTTAATAGTATCTTGACAGCTGTCCTAGACCACACAGTTATAGCACTATTTGTCATCTGTGGTCTTTAAATGGCATAGCACCCAGATAATGCAGGGCCTTAAGCATTTTGCTTGTTGTTAAAAAGAATATTTAAAACTTTGGTGGCATTAACTAARCCATGAATCTTGCTTTCAGTTAGCATGGTTCAGCTGTTGGCCCACAGGCTGAACCCAGCCCATGGGACACTTCAATCTCAGGACACCTCTTCCCTGTCACAGTCCTGACCAGTGGGTGGAAAGCACAATGCTATGTGTGCACTCTTATCCTTCAGCTGGTTGTCACATCAGTACAATGCATCAGCACAGTTTGTTTCATCAGTTTGGTTGTGATAAAGCTGGATCCTCTTTATAGACTTCCTCACAATTTTACAACAAATGGTAAGTGTGTATTGCATCACAGATAAGTCTACCATTGTCTATGGCTTTTGTAATGATAGAACAAGAAAAGGTCTGTCCCAATACAAGCAAAATTCTTACGTGGCTTAGCGTGTATTATTTTATGGTCTGTTAAACMGTTTAACTGAAATATATATCTAACTTGTGGTACAGCTAATCTTTAGCATGCAACTCGAACAGCAAATCCAAGTAACTTCACAAAAAACAGAACTGGGATAAATATGATGTTCAGTATGATGCTGGGTTCCAGCTGTAAGGAATATGCCTCAAACAAAACCCATTGTTAGTTCAAACCCCAAGACAAGCACAGCTTAACATGGGCAGGAGGAGCGCAACAGTCATTTTCTCAGCATCATTAAGAACAGCCATCCAGCTTCTGGCAGACTGGTCTAGTTTTCCTTCTCCACAGGGCCTGCCCACTGTTTTAGTCTCTATCCTCCTTACCACAGCCCCAACAGCACATTGCCAGCCTCCTTCAAGCACCAGTCAAGTTAGGTACTCACAGCCCAGAAGGAGACAGCCTAAGGGGGTTCCCCAGCACCTGTGCCAGGATCTCCTCCCTCCTCATACCACCTGCAAGGAAGAGGGGTAGGGCAGCACCCACCTGCACAGACACTTCCTAAGAGAATGGGATGCTTTCAGCTTAGCATCCCCCTCCAGGTCCCAGCTTTACCTCACAGCACAGCCCCCCGCTTCTCTCCCTCCCCTCAGGAGAACCGCGGTTCAACCCAGGTGCCCCAGGCACTGCCCACGAACAGGGACTGCACCAGGGGAAGTTCGCCTGGCTTCCCCCCCTAGCACTTCCCCACTCTTCAGCCGTTCCCTGAGCCCCTCAGTACCGCCCGCCCCAGCAGCAGCCCTATGCCGCTACCCTCACCCACCTGTACTACCGAGRCGGTCCCGTGAGGGGAGGAGGCGCCAGAGGCCGCCGAGACCCGCCGCCGCCCGGAAAAGCACTAGCGCGTCCTCCACCGGCTAAAAAGCCGGCAGGGGCAGTCTGCAGCCAATCGGGGCTCGGCAGGTGAGATAAAAGGGCTGGGCGCGAGGCTGCCTGGCTTAGTGCTGGGCGGGAGGAAACAGGAGTGCGAGGTGGGGGCGGGAAAGCCCCGTTGTGCTGTCCGCGCTGCCCCGGCGGTGGGTGTCCAGTCGCTGTGGTAATAACGTGTGAGATGAGAACCTCTGGCAGCGTTTCTTAGCTCTGTCATGAGCAGCATGCTCTGGCCCCGTGGTATGTATGCTCCTCCCTAGTGTAGCCAGGAGGGAGACCTCCCTGGCTGGGCGCTAGAGCTGCCTACAGGTACTGTGTGGTGTTCCTCAGGATTGTGGCTTCAGCACCTGTGTCCTCCTTGGCTCTAATAAATAAGAATCCCCTCTGTGGAAATGGAGGGTGTAGTACTTGAGGGAACCCAGGACAGCAGGCTTTCCAGTCTGATTTGCCTTCATCAGGTAACAGCTCTCTCTACCTGTGCTGAGTAGGCAGGAGGAAGGAAATTTTTCTTTCTCTGTTTCTATGTGTAATGTGAACAGGAGAGATGGAGCTAGCTTCATTCCTCCTGTGTGGTGAAGCTAGTCCAGCGGAGTCGGCATGGTGCCTATTGGTCTGTAATGGTCTGCCCTTAACTCTGCAACAGGAAAAATTGTGATCCCATTGTGGTCCTGTCATGTTTAGGCTCCATTTGTCTTTAAAATGGCAGTCTGGCCTGTTGGTAGAAACACAGTTTATGGTACTATTTCAATTTCTTCTTTGCCAAAATAGTTTCCAAGTAAAAGGGGAAGGAAATTATTATTTTTGTGTTTTTCCTTCTACTTTGACATTGCAACAGGTTTTTAGTTGTTTTTTATGGGTATGTTAAGGCTTTCTTCCTGAGTCTAGCTAGGTAATTGACATAATTTCAGATATATTTTTTACAAGATGTGATGTAAGCATCTTAGAAAAGAAGGTTGTACTAGAGTGGATGATGTCAAAATAGCATGAAACTTTAAAGTTGTTTCCTTTTCTTCAAAAGTGTGTAGCTACTACTCTGAGAAATCTCTTAACAGACAACTTTTAAAGATATGGCTTGCTACTATACATGCAAGTACAACAGAAATAAAAAGCTCCAGCAATCCTATGTGTTTGTTTTTAGGCTGCTGGCATGGCAGGCAGTTGCTATGTATTTTGCAACAGTAAGGTCTGGACTCAAAACTTAAGGCCTTCTAATAAATAAACAATTTTAACCTGACTTGCAGTTATGCTGTTTAGTCATATAGTGTATATAGGTGATAAATAAAACATTCCCCACTGAGTTAACTTCCTGAGGGGATTTTATTATAGTAATCATCTGTAGGTCAAACATAAGTTCTCAAGCAACCTTAGGATGTTGACCCTCTTTGATTCTGGAGTTGCAACCCTAATTAATTCCTATTTCTGCTTAATAAGGTTTTTACAGCTGATAACTGTATCTAGTTAGTGTGCTCCTTGCTAGTACTGCAAATGAGCAAATAAGTATAATGCTTCTTTCTATGTAATTGCCATTTAATCCTGATTTTTAAAAAAACAGTAACAGTGGTGATTGGAAAGAAGTTTTAATTTTGCTAATACTAAGATATCTTTTGGGGAAATAAATCATACAGTACATTTGTGTACTTTATGAAGTTTTGTATCTCTCTGTGGTAGTAGTAAAGGACTAGCATGTTAAAAAAAATAAAATCTCTCTGTATTGAAATTGAGATAAAACTTGCTGTTGATCTCTTTGGGCTCAAGATTTCGCCAGGAGAGTTTTTGGAAGTGGTTGACCATGGGTAAAAGCAGCTAAGCCATCTTGTCTTGTGTGGTAAAATGTGTATTTGCATTAAATGGAATGCAGAAAATACCAAAGCTAGGAAATGCTCTCCCTTGTGTCACTGTTAAAGTTGGGTAATCCAACATCCAGAAAATATCTAATAAAAGTCTTAACTGGTTTCTTATTCCTTCCTTTTTGGAACAACTCTGTTCATCAATATGCGTTTCTCCCTCAGCCTCTAATTTATGGAAATGTCAATAATGCCTTGTTCTCTGAAATGCATCAAGTACTTTCATATTGCATTCAGGTTCATAAAAGTGCACTTGAGCTGATAAACAACTGCTGTAAAACAAGTTGTGTTGAATCGGAACAAAAGGTGATTTTTCCTTATTGACCCAAAGGTATTAAGGAATAGGCCTAGCTTCTTAGACTTCAATTTTTGTCAATAAAGTTTTGGAAACTGATTGTCATAGTGAATTTTAGTTTTAAAGCTTGTTTAGAAAAAGAATAGATCTGATCCCAACCAATAGAGAATCTGTTGTTTAGCTGACCTCTTTGTTTTGAAGTCTTTTGCTGTTTTAATGTAGGACAAATGAAGCAGATGTCTCTGCTTGTTCTTCCCCTATGCTTAGTACTGTTAGATATGCATAGAATAGGATAACATTATTTTTAAAAGGAAAATCAGCTATTTTTGTTGTCTCCTCTGCACCTATAAGACAGTGGTAAGAGGCTATAGGTGAGTTTAGAGTTTTAATTTCCCCCAAATAAATAATGAAACCAGATGTTTTAAGCTTACTCTTGCTATTTGGGGTTTGGCTTCAAGTTTGACAATATGAGTTTTTCTTTTCCTTGGGATATCTTCTAAGAATAATGCTTTTGTTGGTTTGAGGAAATATTTTTGACATACAAAGGACTCAGGAAAAAAATACACAAACAGTAAATGTTTTGTGCTTCATGTCCTAAAATAGCTTTGCACTTTCAGATACTTGCCACAAGTTAGTAAGTCTCAACTATCATAACAGTGTATTTCAAAATGAATAAATAATTATAGCAGTCAGGACATGAGCAATGCATGGATTTGGTGTGGGAATGTGGTCTTTCCTTTCCTGCAGTTTTTTCAGAGCTTTTTCAGGAAACTCCTCAGACTACTTTGTCATGCATGCTTCCCGCTCTTGTAGATGCAGGAGGTACCAGATCTTTATTAATTAGAAATTAACTTAAGTTTCCAGGAGCATTTTGGAAATCTTAGTTAGTCCTCACTATTCTATGGGGTTGCAGGAAGGGCAGTCAAAAGTAAAACGGCTTGCCCTGTGCTATAGAGTAAACAAGTTGCTGCACACTGACTTGAGTAACTAGTAGTACTGTCACCAGTAGTAGAGGAACACTGAAAGTAATGACTAGAGTCTTAATGTGCTTTATTTGGGCATAAATGGAAACAGTGCTGAAGCTGCTCTGTGATACAGACCTGTGCAAGGCACAGAAGGCTTCCTGCTTGAGTTGGAATTGAGATACAAGGCTTATCATTTGTTAAAACATGAACAGTGATACCTCCTTGCATAACACACTCATGCAAAAGATGGATCATTATTTTTTTATTTAGTATCATTTAAGCAACTTTTTTTTAAGAAATTTAAGTCTCAGTTGTCAAGAAACAGGTTTTTTTGTGGGTCCCAATTTGCAAATAGGAAGTTCTAGATGAAAACAGTTGGCATATTAATGATAAATATCTACATGCAACTTTTCATTATGAGTAGATAATGAAATTTTTGCTATTGACTGTATCCTGCAGAGCAGAATCTCTAAGACTTATGATCCATCATTGTGTTTTGTGTGTACATGTATCTTTTAATTTCTAATAAAGTGCTTTCAAGTAAAAACTTACATCTTTTCAGAGTAGTACTGAAGACTTTGTAGAAATCTGTACTGTACAATTTGGAGGCAAATGCTACCATTATATTGGATTTACGTGGGTATAAGTGGTTACACCAAAGTGCAAAACACTGGTGAATCAAAAGCTTAAGTTTGTTTCCTTAGGATTTAATGCTGAGGGTTTAATGGACTTACAGAAAGTCATTCACCGGATTTCCCTTTGAAGAACCTCTGTCAAATTTCTGCTTGCAGGCTCCTTCTACAAGGATCCAATGTTTGAGATGTCAGAGCCAAATATCACCTAGTTTTTTAAGGTAATGTCTGAGGGCCATCCAAAAATGAGGGTCTGTGGGGATAACATGCCTGTGATCAACAGACAAGACAGTTTAGCAAAGGTGATCGGTTGTAACTGATCCTGGCTGTAGATAAGAATTTAAATTGTAATGTTGCAATTTATTTCTGTTTGTATCTCCTAAGTAGTTAAGTCTTAGCTGCTTTTAAATACCCAGAGTGCGTTCTCATGGCCTTACTGGAAAACTGTATTTGGTGTTAATGTAAAAGTTCAAGTATGAAGTAATGCAAGACAAATTAATTTTAAAAACTTAAAATAATTGCCTAAGTCACTTCTGTTTATTAATGCCTGTATTTGGTTTTCTGACTAAAATGTCACAAGAACTTTAATGTTTTGTTGTCATTTATTTGAGCACACATTATTTTATCTGGTAGTGATTTCAATTATACAGATGTGGTCTTGTATTAATTTGGATGTCTCACTTCAGCAATTAAAAGAAAGCTTCTTTTCTGTTCTTGATAGCCCTTCTGAGTCTGCCTTTATTTCAAATGCAATTATTCTGGTTTTTGACATGCACAAATCTGATTTTCCTTTCTAGCCAATACAGCATTGCCTATGTGGATTTAAAGCCTGATTCTATATTCAGAGCTTAAAGAACATACTTCATGTGAGAACTGCCTTAAGTGCTGCTTTGTCATTTGAACAGGAAAAGGCCTGCATGCATTATTACTTATACCTCAAAAAAGTTTCATGTGACTTGTACAAATTTATTTTGCTGTATCTACAGTTGTATATTCATGAATCAGAATGGCATTAAAATGAGGCTGAGAAGAAGCAGGATACTTCCACAAGCACAATGCCATACTTTTTGGTTGGAAAGAGCAACTGTAAATATCGCTGACAGTGAGGCTTCCTKAATGCTTATGGCAGTCCTTTAGCCCTGGTTTAAGATGTGTCTGACACTTAATCCCAAGTGTTTTGTACTGTTCTACAAGGAATATTAACAAATGGTAGCTATTTACTAAATAAAATGTTTTTTTCAGCTTGGTATCCAAAAAGCATAACTGAGTAAATAGCAGTATTTGTGTGTTGTTCCCAAGGGAAAAATCATAATCTAGTGAAGGGATCACAAATTGGGAAATCAGAATATCCAGATTCCTGATTGTGCTGATACTGATCTACTGTGCAGCCTTGAACAGGACACATAAGGGACAATGTTTAGAAATTCTGAATTTACACTATTTGTTACAATCACAGGTGTCTGTCACTTTTTAAAAAATATCAAGAGTTTGAGTTTGTTTATTCCTCATCTAGAAAATAGGTGTAATGATACTGGCATGCCTTCCAAGAGTTTTTTCAAGGCTGTGAAAGGTTCTTTTATATTAACTAGATATGCAGTTGGGATAACTCCCGGGCTTTTCTTCTGAAACCAAAGAACCCTCCCCCAAAAAACATGGAAAAAAAGGAATGATGGGAGATTTACTTTCTCTGATCTGACAATTAAGTTTGCTTGTTTATAACTCTAGAAACATAAAGGATACTAACTTTTAACTTTTTCTCTCACAGAAGCACTCCTAGAAGCACAAGAGAAGTGAAGTAAAAGTGTTTTCAAACTTCTATTGAAAGGTAAGAGTTGATCTTGCCAAAATGCTCTTTATGTATTTATTTAACAGCTTTTGGAGATGGTCCTGTCTCTTTTACCTGCTTAAATAACATGTGCAAGAAACCAGAATTTGGATTAGCCACCAACACCTGTGCCAACTCTCTGCCTGCACACAATGTAGAATGTCTGACACTTCTGACCTTCAGCCTAAGAAAGGCTTTTGGGAGAGAGCAGAAAAACAATCTCGCTTCTATTGTGTTGCCTATCACTTTTTCTCCTTGTAAAAATACTCTTAAGGGTGTTTTCAGAAATAGCTTTCTAATAGTGAACAATATGTTGGACTTTCAAAGAAATACTTACTTCTACCAAACCAGCTAGGTGGTTGAGTAAACAAATTTAATTCTCTTCAAAGGGTTCTGGTTTTCTAATAAATATTTTATTTCTTTTCCATAAATGATAAAAGCTTGAACACTTGCATTATTAGGAAAGAACTATGCATGCAACACTTTTCACTCCAAGTTGGAAAGTACGAAGCTTTAGCAGCACCCTAAATCATTGTTAAAAATGAGGTTGCTTTACACTTTATCAGTTTATATAGTGATGGATGCTAACAAATGCCTGCTGTCACTGAAATTTGCAGTGCCAAAGTCCATCAGGAAAGGAGACAAAGCCCTTGCCCCCAGATGTGTTATTTTAGTTTGTCCCCCTTAGAAAGAAAGATTCTGAAGTAGGTATTTGCTTTTGCCTGTCTTTGCAGCTCAGTCCCAAAAGAATCTAGAAGAGAATGATTTTGTTGAATATTTGCTAAAGATAAAGTTATTATGGAAGGGCTTTGAGTATCACACTGCTGTTTAGTACCTAAATTCCTGGAATAGAGGTAAAAAGGGCAAGCGAGAAGATTGAGAGCACTGTTGTCTAGTGAATCTGCAGACTAATAATAGCTTACTGTCTTAATCCACTCCTATTGTTGATGTTCATGTCATTGTATAGTCTTAAAAGAGCTTTCTAGATAGGTGGACAAAGCATTATCAGCAAAAAGATCTTGTGCACCAAATGACTGAATTGCACATGTCAAGAGCGTCTTCGTGGTTCTGTTCTGAGTTATGTCTTTCTCCTTCCCTGCTCCACAGAGGAAATGAGTCTGCTTTTGCTGTTAAAAGGAAAAATAGCTGCTTCAGCACAGGGACAGGCCAAGATGCCAGCTGTTACACAGGTGTATTCCTTACAGCTACATCTGAAACATCAGTGTTTGCTAGTTACCACTGACCCTCCCTTTCTGTGGGATTTTCTCTAGGATCTGTAGTTGGAGAGGAGGGTTGCATTTTTCCCTCTGAAGTTGAAATGGGCTTTTGTCTGATCATTCCATATGTTGTGTATTCTGGACCATCCCCATCACAGATGTTCCTCTCCATGCATTAAAACTGGGTTTCGGCTCACTCGGCTTCAGCACTTGACTTTAAAAGGCAAACAAATCAAATCCCTTTCTTGAGGGTATAATGCATCATTTTCCCCTCTTTGACTGTGTATTATCTTCTTTTACATCTGATCACATCATCAAAATCTAACTTCCTGCATCTGTGTTGGCTAATTAGTGCCTTGGCTTTAAACCTCCTCCTATCAAAAATATACATTTTTTGAACTAGTCAGTATTTTTATTTATTTTATACAAAGTGTTCTGAGCACACTTAATGAAAAGAGGAAGAGTGATGATTTCTCTAAATCGGACACACCAAAGAGTGAAAAGATTATGGGATGCAAAAGCAAATAAAGCAGTGACTTGGAAAAAAAGTAAGATGATCTCACTAGGAGCAAGTACAGCTAGTGCTTCAGTGGCAGCAACCAGTCAGGTTGGACTAAGTGTAGGGAGAGATTTAAAAATCAGAATCACTTTTGTTCAAAGCGTGTGAGAACTGTTAATGATTTGACTTTATATGTTTTTGAAAATGCTGTTTCCCAGAGAATAAGAGGCCAACCAAAACAAAAACAAAGGAATGAAACTATTTTGTAGACTCATGACCAGAAAACAGATGTATCTTTATTTGGTGTACTTGGCTAAAACTCCACTCATCTAAGCATGGTATATCAGATAGGCCAGTCTCATTTTCTTCTGTCTAAAATCATTTGGAAGTTAGAATATTTCTTTTTAATGTCATTAGTATAGTGGTTTTATAAACAGGTTTTTGTGTTGCTATCAGATGTATCTAATGAGTTGCAAAGTGTATTCATTCAGTTTAATAAATGGAAAAACTAAGTGATAGATTTAAGACTGGAAATAATTTAGTGTTAAGTATATGCTGTCATCTGCTGGTCATCCCATGCAATCTTGTTTCCTACATACAGCTTTTATGTTGCTCTTATTGGAGGAATAGGGGGTCAGCTAGAAGATTGCTTCTTTGCAGCTGTCTTGATTGCTGTGTCTCTTCTAGGTGATGAGAGGTGAAAATAACTGGCCGATTATATGAACAGATGTTTTTTCAGGCTTTAAACAAGCACTGAGTTAGGGTGGGAGGGAAATGAAGGGCCACTGTGATAAGTGTGCCTTCATAAATAACATTTAGTCCCATCTTCTGATTTTTTACATTAATTGGGAGGGAGAGGCAAGTGGTAACTTCAGGTATTATGTATTCTGTGTATACAGAGGTGATTTGATTTCACCCAAAATGAGAATTGCTTTCCAGTAAAGTTGATTGTTTTAAACCCATGTTCAAATGTTCTTTGCTTGCATTTCTTGTTTGGTCATGAACCTCAATGCCTGAAGTCATGCCTGCAAGAGCTCATGCTCCTTTGGCATATTAGCAATGTGATTACATCAGGTTTTAATTGTAATACYTCAGATATGCTAAATAGAAACTTAAAGTAGTAAAAAATAAATGTCTCTGCTACAGGGCAATGTAGCAGGTGATCAACTGATGTGTTCTTGGGAAATCAGGCTGTGCACAGAGAATATAACTTCATCTGTCTCCATTGGAAACCATAGAGCATGGAGTTGTTGGGCAGAACCTATTACTGAGCCTTTATTGGAAGAGGGGAAAAAAGAAATGTTAATCAACTCTTGATTAAAATGTACAGCTCAATCTCATCAACTGGAGGAAGTCAAACCCTGACAAATGAGGCAAACCCTGACAAATGAGGATTTCCTAAATGAACTTCTGCTCAGAAAGATCATAATAAATTGCTAGGCTTGCTTTATGAACATGGCTTATATGAAGATTTTAGAGAAACCTTTTCTCCTATGCTCTAATTCTATAACAGCAGTTGGAAAGGCAGCTTGGACCAGGTAGGATTTTTAGGGTCCAGGAGATGATTTCTCTATGCCCCTATTTTTCCTTACTGTTTTTTTCATGCACATGCAGACTTTCATCTGTCTCTCCCTTCTTTGAGGAATGAAGACTAGTACTAAAAGTTTTTGAGTCCTGGTGATATTTCTATTATAATTTCTCTTACAGTTAACCTTATGCAGAATTAATTCTTTGAAAAGCTACTTGCGTTCCATATCAATGTAAACAGGGATCCGTTTCAGCCATAAAAACAGAAACAAAAGCAAGTGTGTGAAGATGGGAAGAATGGGGAAGAAAGGTGTGAGGTGTAGAATTGTGGTTCTTGATGATGCCAAGATATGCTTGTGCAGATTTACATTTCCTTATGGTACATGTCATAGTTTGTTACTAGCAGAATACTGGAAACAGGAACTATTAATGGCAATCAGATCTCTGTGTATTTTCTAACAGTATGTATCATACTTGTTAACAACACAGTTGCTTTAACAATAGCTAGAAACCAGCTACAAATAAAAAGACAATGCTCTTACTCTGAGAAATTTTAAGTGCAGTTTGTAATGTTGTATCATTAAGACCATAAAGGATGAGGAATAGACAAATATTTAGGGTTTTAGCTAATAATCTTCACACCAATAAATATGATTAAGTTTACTTGTAAATAATGGAATATGAAGAATCTTGAAGGCAGCATGTATGAGTAAAAGTCCTTGTCCTGGCTTCAGCTGGGATACAGTTAATTTTCTTCCCAGTAGTTGGTACAGTGCTATGTTTTGGATTTAGTATGAGAATAATGATAACGCACTGTTTTAGTTGTTGCAAAGTAGTGCTTACACCAGTCAAGGGCTTTTCAGCTTCCCATGCTCTGCCAGGTGCACAAGAAGCTGGGAGGGAGCATAGTCAGGACAGCTGACCCAACTGACCAAAGGGATATTCCATACCATATGATGTCGTGCTCAGCATATAAAGGTGGGGGAAGAAGGAAGGGAGGACATTTGGAGTTATGGTGTTTGTCTTCCCAAGTAACTGTTACACATGATGGAGCCCTGCTTTCCTGGAGATGGCTGAACACCTGCCTGCCGATGGGAAGGAGTGAATGAATTCCTTGTTTTGCTTTGCTTGCGTGCGCGGCTTTTGCTTTACCTATTGGGCTGTCTTTGTCTCAATCAGTGAGTTTTCTCACTTTTACCCTTCCAATTCTCTCCCCCATCCCACTGGGGGGAGTGAGTGAGCAGCTGTGTGGTGCTTAGTTGCTGGCTGGGGTTAAACCATGACAGTCCTCTAAAAATTCTTCGAAAGATGGATCCAGCACTGACTTTCCTTAAAATAGTCTCTGTACAGATTACCATTTTCTGTTTAGTGGTCTATTTTCATATTTTTCTATGATAATATACATAAAGCTTTACAGGATTCTTCCTGTAAGGATTGAATGTGTATTTGCTTTCTGGACCACAACCAGATAACTTGCTCAAAGGGATAAATTCCCTCTCAGTATCTTCCCACAGTCACTTTTTTCTGAGAATTTTGTGCACATCTGCCTGGGACAAAACTCTTCCAGACCACAGCTGTAGTTCACTCTTAATCTGGCCAGAATATATTCAAATGTTACAGGCTGGTGTTTGGAGCAATGTTACAGACCATGTTGTTCTGGTGTCTGAATAACTTCTTTTGAATGATTGTAGTCTTGGTCATGAAGAAACCTGTATTGCACTGATAAAAATTGGTAAGAATTTTCCTGTGAAACAAAATGTTGTAATGATGGGCAAATTGAA
The DNA here is from genome assembly GCA_035582835.1 of Phoebastria nigripes. Lineage (NCBI taxonomy): Eukaryota > Metazoa > Chordata > Aves > Procellariiformes > Diomedeidae > Phoebastria > Phoebastria nigripes. The sequence goes on from JAYKAV010002966.1 coordinate 2,483,996, forward strand.
TACAAACAGCTAAGGTGGGGAAATACATCTAAAGAGTATGAAGGACTTTCATAATAACAAGCAGAGTGTTTTCTGTGCTTATACACTCTCCTTTGTGGAATTACTCATGCAATCTTTTTTTAGTAAATATTGTGTGATACTACATCTAGGTTTGGAAGAGTTTGTTGAATTCACCAAACAGAACCTTCTGTGATTGTTTAGCCTATGTAACTTGTGTACTTTGTTTTACTACCTTCAGTAGCAAATACTTTATCCACTAAGCAAATGTAAATGCACAACTTTACTCGGACCTTCATGTCTGAAAATCAACATGAGTACAACAATTTTAATTTTAGGCATACATGCTGTAAAATCATATCAAGTTACTGGGTCTTAATAAAAAGCAAGGCAGTATCTCTTTTTGATAATGTATCTCAAAAGTATCTTTGCTCTGGATTTTTGAACATGACACTTCTGAGTATGTAAATATGTTACAACAGAATAAACTTTTTCAAAACATCTGCCTGCAAAGCAATATGCACAAAATTACTTTTCTAGAGTGGAAAAGACCAGGCAGAACTTGATTTTTACATTCTGCTTTCCTTTTGTTTGAGCAAATCATACTTGCTGCTCAGATGCAAGGTTGTTTAATTTCTAGTTTAATTTTTGCCAGGATTTCTGTTGAAAACTGTTTGTTCTGGGTATAGATATAGATCCTAATACTCAAATGTCCAGACATCAGAAGGTTCTTACTGTACTCAAGCCAGCCAAATTCTATATTAAATTTCCAAATTTACTTCTGACTTTGTTACATTTTCAGTAAAGATGGTCCTGATGGAAGTACTGCAGGCATTTTAATGATGATTCTTCTGGATGTGGTTCTGAACTCACAATAATGGTAGAAGAAAAAAGATCAGAAGAGGTCAAGAAGAAACAAGTGTTAGGATTTGGGTTTTCAAAGCCACATAGTGGAGTTAGGCTTTCTGGAAGTTAATGGGACTTGGCAGATGGCCCAAATTCAAAAACTTTATCTAAAGTGCCAGTGGCCTGTGTAATCCAAGACTGCCACTGGTTGAGCTGCAGCTATGTCATAGTTGTGGAGAACAGTATAAAAAAAAAATCTAGTGTAAACAAGGCTTTTGGGAGCAAGATCTGCAACTCCTCCCAGGCCCCTTTTGTGACCTTGGGGACAATGGTTGGGTGCTTTGAACAGGTACAGTGTTAACTCACAGCAGGGCTTGAACTGAGGCTATTTATGAGTTCCTGCAGTAAAAATTAAATGGTAGACAAATTCCCATACTTAGTTGACTAAGGAAAGCAGATGAGATGCAGACATTGTTAATTGAAATGAATGGAATTGGCAAGAGTGTGTTTAAATGGCAAATTTGTCTTTAGCAGTGAAAGTAACTTAAACATAGTCCAGGTACATAAAATGATCAGTGACTTTTTTTTTCCAATCACAGCATCTTTTGCAAAATATTTGTGTGTCTTAGTTTTTATTTACTTTTTTCCTAGCAGACTAATAGTTATGACCTAATACATTGAAAATATATTTTATGTAGAAATACTGAAATTGAAATGGCCTGTGGTGAGCATCAACTAAATCTGTTGTTATTATGAATTACACTATGCATATTCTTTTCATTTGCTAGTATACCACCTAGTAGATAGAAATATACTTCAGATTGAGTCAAATGAAGCCCTTAATTTGGGACCTAATCTATTAATATTCAATAAAGATAATACAAATTGACTTCTTGCCATTTTGAAGAGAATAGTAAGTTTTAACAGACCTAAATTGGGTCAGGATTTCAGCTTAGGATAGGTCTTGTTGCTTTTATTGTTTCATCTTGTGTACTTCTGTCAGTTATACTTAAGCCTTTTGTTATACCTTCCTGTTGACTGTAGATTTTGATCAATGTGGTTTTAATACTGTCATGTTTTTAGTAAAATGTACACCTTGCATTTAAGGAGAGAATGTTTTCACTTGTTTTTTTTTTTTTTCTAGAATCAACCCTTTATTTTTAAAATGCAAGGCTGAATTATTTTGGCTTGTTTGCTAGGCATGGATTGAATTATGATCCAAGTTTGTTACCTAGGGGTAGAGCTGATATTGGCACCTTGTTTACTCCTACAATTGGTACACAAATTCCAGTGTACTTCCTCAGCAGAAAGATTATCTTGGATTCAGTTTGGGAAGAAGTGCTCCATAACTTAGGCATGCCCCACCAGCCTACCAAGATGTCATTGTTCAGATTTCTGCCTGAAAATGCAGCCTTTCTTAAATAACACAGCTGAAAGATAAATGAATGGGGAATAATTTAGTGAGATTAAATGGACAGGACTTTGGATACTTATCATAGCTTCTGCAATGCCTCATATCTGAGCAAGGAAGAATTGCTAAGTTCAGAAATGCCAGGATCATTAATCAGCCCTTTGATGTTGAAGTGATGTGATATAATGTTCATAGCTTGTAGAATATAGAATTTTGTTTTGCCTGGATCTGCCAATCTATTTTATGGTTGCTTCAGCCTCATTGTAAAATTCAGGGAATTAAAGTAACTGAATTCATTGATCTATGAATATGATTTCTGAAATACCACATAAAACAACATAACAGGAAAGGATATATCTGATTGGAGTACTTTTTATGCAAATTACGTAGATAATTTATCCTTTGGCATTAGCAGAGCTGAGCCTGTATCTCTGCCATGGAAGTCTGAAGCTGCCGTAAGTCATGGGGCCTAACCTACTGCCTACTGAAAGCAATTAGAGATTAGAGGATTCCCAGCTGACTTTGTAGAAGGATAGTTTTTTGTTCCTATCAAAATGGCAAAAGCTCCCTTAGCTTTGTTAATGTTGGGTGACATTAAATATTGTTGAATAAAATTGAGACCAATCCTGTGTTGTACATAATGATAGGTGTCCACTAATGAGGCAAAATTAGGAGAGGGGTCCTGGCTTGTTTTTAAGAAATACAGTAGAGGAGGATCTAGAGGAGTTAGATATTTCTGTGGATAACAAGAATATCCAGAGATGTCATGTTTAAGCCAATCTTTGTCCTTTAAACAAGCATGAAGATTATCTGGAGGATGGGGGAGGCACCACAAAGGTGCCTATTGTTTATATTCCCTCTGAAATTTGAACACAGACCACTGTCAGATATCTGAATAGCGACAATACATAAACCACACATCTAATTCATTTTGTCCGTTTTTTCCCTCTTCTCTGATGAAGCAAGAGGACTTGAATTTTACAGAATTTTTCTCATAAAATGAAATGCAGTTGTGAGTCAAGATGTAAAATGAGATTTCTCATAAGGCATTCACAGGAAAGTAATGTGATAGGATGCTATCTGCCAAAGGTATTAGCACTAGGAGAAAGCATTGGTTAAATTCAAACCTATTATCTGTGTGAGAATGCAACTGTTTAACCTTCCTCTGTCCTAAATGTTTTAGCTAAGCAGAATTGGTCACCCCACACACATGTAAGAAAACTCATAAATAATTAGAAATAGCCAAGGGTGTCTCAGTGTCAGGTAGTCAGTATTTTGCAAAATCAGTATGCTATACCATTTTTGCCCACTGCAGTTCTTCAATTTCCATCATATAAGTTTAAAAATGTGATAATTTTAAACAAACGTGGTCTATAGTTGGAATAGCTTTCTGGAGTATTTTTATTTAGAAGGTGTCAGTTTGCAGAATTTCAGCATCAGCTTGCCCAAGTCCTCAGGGATATCCAGAAATTGAAGGAGAGTCTTAGTTTACCTGTTTGCATGCTTTTTTAAAATATGTTGAAATCTTCGGTATGCTTCCCCTTTCAGCAATGCACATGGTGCAAGGACAAGTGTGTGTCCGGAGCCCACACTAAACTTGCCCAGAACTCTCACTATTTTTAATAGTGGTGCTCTTTCAATGGCTTCCTTGGTTCCCTGGGCAATATTTGGTGAAATTTTTGACACAGAGGATTGGAAGAGGCTAATAAAAAACCCGCAAACAAACAGTAAAGGCTGTTTAAAGGTCTGTTTAAGTGAAGTTAGATTCTGAATGAATCATTGCGTGGAGTAATGCTGCTGGAAAGCAAAAAAGTAATTGGCTCTATAAAAGCTATCTTTTTGCTGCATAGTGTTCTTTAGTATCTGCTAAAGCACCAGGAGGTAACAGGCTTGTGCAGGTTAGCTTGTGATGAGACAGATGCAGGTGTTGCTTAATGCTTTCAGGAGCTGTTCAAAAATCTTTTAAATGGAGGACTTCACCAGTTGCTCATACTGGCTAGGAAGTGTATTCCATGTTATAAAAATAACAAAAGCTTCACTCCTGCGATGTTATGGACCTAATTTCACATGAGTCAGACTCATGGAAAAATAAGACTGGTAAGAATTTTAAGATGAAATCAAGGCAAGTTCAGCTATGTTGTGTAATTCCAGTAAGTGTTTGCTTGAGTATCTCCTCTGAAGCAAAAATAGTTGACTATGGTTTAGCTAGTGATGTGTTACAACCCCATAGAATTGCTACAGTAGTCCATTGTTCTCCATCCTGTATTACTGATTGAAGATACACCTGTTTAATGTACCCAAATAGTCATAATTTTTAACAAATATTGAAAAATAACAATATTGAAAAAATCCCCAAGTCTTGCACAGAAAGGAATGCATGTTGTCAATGTAGAATTTGAAATATAGTTGCTTTTTTCCTTCTCTAAATGTGCTTGAAAGGTGATATATATATATATACACACACATACATAAAAATCTTTTGGTATGTGCATATGGTTGCTTCTCAAGAATAATGTCTAGCCAAAATCTCACCAACATCAGTGCTGGGCAACAGTTTTACCTATACAAAGATATAAATTCCAAATCTGAAGCTCTGAAATATCTTCAGAAGATCAAGATGAGCAGTAATGTGGACATACCAGGATTTGGTGCAAAGCCAAATTCTTTGTGCATGCCATCCTCATACTCTCACTTCTTAACGGAAAGATGTATTTAAATTATGAAAGTAGTAGATGCTGACATCTAGTGGCTATACAGCATAGGGTATAAGTCAACTTGTCTATATTTTTCTAAAGGAGTGTTGAAAGGGGTGAACCATGCTTTTCAGCACTGCAGCTAGGTAATAAGCTTTCTTTTTAACACTGCAGTTTCTTTCAGTCTTCATTCTTTACTTGCAGAGGCTTTGTAGTGCCTAGTTTTAAAATAGTTCTCAACTGCATGTTTCTCTTCATAACTTAACTCAACATCATGTAGTCTAAATACTCTGCAAAAGAAAATACTTTCATCTTCATGTGAGTTTGACATATGAATGTACATGGTTATCTAACTTGAATATAGTAGAAAACAATGGTTATTAAATTGTAAATTAAAAGCTTGCAGCCCTGACCAATTGTTGAATTATTGCATTCCAAGATACTGACACAAAATCTTGAAATCCAGTTCAAGAAGTATGTTAAGAATTTCCATTGGCTTTCCAAAAGCAATACTCAAAATATGTGAATTTGGTATTTTGTCAACCTATTAGTGCTAATACTTAAAAACCAACTGGAGAAATTCACGGAGGAAACAATTACCAAGAACTGTTCACTTCAAGCACATTTACTGGTTTGAAAGCTTCTAGAGTCACAAATTTTTGGAAGCTGGTGATGTATTCTGAGAATTATCACTATCTCTTTGCCTTGTTCTTATGCCTTTGCTGGGGCCATGACTGGAGACAGGGTGCTGGGCTACTGTGCCTTTGGTATGACCTAATAAATCATTCTTTATGGTTAAGGGAATAATATTTTAGTTTTCTAGGTTGTAACATCCTTAGCTAAGTATCACAACTATCTTTTCCCATTCTGTTGCATTTGGTGAGCTAATTTGATTTGTGTGTCACATTTTAGAGATGTACTTTACAGTTCTATGTAATGAATAAAAATGTAGAAAACGCCCTGATATAGAGAAATACAGAAGATTGTCTTACATTCTAAATGCCACATAAATCCATGTTTCCTGGCATGCATGGGCTGCTGATTTCAAAATTGTCGGATGTGATTAACCATTTTCTTCATCTGTATTCTATCACTTGTGTTATGTCAGATTAATTTCCTTCTTTGGAAAGAGATCAATGGAAAAAGGAAATACAGAGAATGTCAGGATGCCCCCTTTAGCATTTAATGCTGTTGTGTGCAGAATCTCAGCTACCTAAAAATGAAAAAAACATTTGCTATTTTTCAAGGTTAAATACTGCAACATTTTAGGCCTGAATGATCCCAAAATCGGGCACCTCAGCCTCTACCTCTGTTTTCATCATATAATTTTGCCGGGATTTTAGATCTGTTGCTGCACTATTAGAAGGGGTGTCAGCCACCTATATTCCTTGATGTTTAAAGGCCTTACTCCACACTGTTATGCACTGTTCTAGAGCAGTGAAACATAATGTTACAGCAGTCCTGTGTTTGGCTTTTGGAAGTATTTGCTGTGTTATCTTAAAGCAAAATGAGTCATGATTTCTGTTGGTATGATTACATATATTACATTAGTTTTTCCAACTTGGATCCCAGCTGCAACTAAACTGCATTTTTATTTGAAACTGTTTTTAGTGAATAATCTAGATCTTGAAATACCAAAACACTTTGGTATTGTATTGTTGGAAGAGGATGGTCTTAAAAATTCATGGTTCAAGATTTTTACTGTACAAATAACATTTTGTTTTTAAATGAGCTCTATCTTTACTTCTCTATTGCTTAATACTATTTCAGTTTTCGTCTAATATTGAATCTAAATTGTCTACCAAGTAAGATCTGCAATTGCATTACACAATTACAATTAGATGTCAGACCATGATTAGTTTCATTCCTCTGTGATCAAATGGGTAAGAAAAATGTAGGTAGAAAGGACTGAATCTTCCAATTAACAGCGCATTAGTCATTGCAGTTGACATTAGAGGCAGTAGAAAACAACCCTATTTTTGTAGTTTTTTCCTTATAGATAACAGACTACAGCAGGAAAGGTGGAAACCAAAGTGCAGTGAAGGTGTTAACATCCCATTTTATGCGAAGTATGGAATTGCATCTCCTATTCAGAATAGTATGCTGTCATATACACCCTGACACCCTTCCTATGCATATCTTTATAACACTCCTATGAAGGTAGTCAGTGCTGGTCTTTCTGTGTCCAATGGATTGAGAACTGACACAGAATAAAGATAAATTCCAAGAAAGGACTTAGTTGGCTGCAAGTCAGGCCTTTCCCTGTGCAATGTGTAGGACAGACTGGGGATGATGGCTTTAATCCAGTATGCTAACTGAAGAGACAGCTAGTCACCACAGTCGACTAGCTACCTAGAGCGAGGCAACAGGAGCAATTCACAAGAATGAACTTGTAATTCCATCCCAATAGTTCTTTAATCATGTCTGCTAAAGGGCCTTCATACCTGCATCTATAGCCATAATCTTCACTTCTCTGCCAGTGGCTGTATTTCTTTCACTTCTTTCAAGGAAATGAACGAAGTTCTCTTTTCTTTTAAAAACTTGCAAGCAGAGAAGTAAAAGACAATGGTGTTGCCATCTCATACCTTATTATATAAAACACTGTAGCATTAATTCAGTTTATCCTGCCATCTGACAGTGATTCAAACTTGTATTTCCTTTTTCAGAAGAAATGCCCTTATTGCCATCTTTAGGCAAGCAGCAAGCTCTTTGTACAGCTGTACTTTGAGCTTTACCACTACAAAGGAAAGGTTTTGTGCCAGAGGTAGAGAGAAAAAGAATACCCAAGTCATGCTTGCTAATATAATTGTAAAATCATTGGCTGGGGAAAGGGGAAGCCTTTGTTCAGTCCTTAGAGCAAGGATTAATTTCTGTATGTCACTTGAAATCATGATTAAATAAAATACAAAACAGACCTTGGAAATGAAGCAAACCCCACATCTCCAACCCTGATATGACTGCCCAAACTTTGCATGTTTCCATGCACAGTGATTGTACAGTTCTTTATCTTTCTGCTTTTGGGATTTTCCACATAGTTGCTGTAGAAAATGCGAATGTCTTATACAGAACAACATACGTGTCTGGGTCCACTCCTGGAAGAAAAGGTGTATGGATCAGAGGCTTTTAATGTAGAAATTGAACGTGTATTTCCTATTTTCTGGATGTATATTGTAATTACACAAAGGTTGTATAATAAAAATGTGAGGGCTTCCTCTCTAACTTAAAAGAAAGTTGCTGTTACATACTTGTTTTTCCTGTGGAGCCCAGTACGGTCCATATCCAGAGATTAGTTAATAGACTGAGGCCCTAATGGGAATTCAACAGAGAAAAACAGTTTCTAGATCCCAGTTGGGTTTATGCATATATCTAGATCCTGTGCTCCTATTCCCTGCCATAAATGGAATAACTTGATACTGAGATTAAAAAGTGGGTTTTGACAATGAAAGTGAAATAAGGAAGTGAGATAAGTATGTAGAGTGTAGGCACTTCTAGGGTTAAAGAGCCAGATCATATTTTTGAACTAACTGATAACTAAATACAGCTCTATAACATCAATGATCAAAGCAACCGCGAACTAAATAAATGCTTTTTTGTTGCAAGTTCTTTTTGGCTAATGCTGTTGCAGTACATACATGAGGCCACAAGGTAGAGCTACATACAATGATTAGAATCAGGTTTTGTGCTATGGAAACTTTCAAGGGGTTTAGTCACTGTCGTGGCAAGTGTATTTAAGAATGGCTTCTCACTGTCTGATGTAATGTGAAATAATGGCTGTTTACTTGTTAGTGGAGAGATTTTCCTTTTCCTTTGTAGCTGAAAAAGTGAAAAGGTGAAAAAGGACATGCATGAATACCATTTGGTCACCAAAGCTGAAATAGACTGCAGTTTCAAAAAATAATTCCAGTGTTTTTTACTACCATGAGAGAAATACTTGTGATCATTCAGAGACTTTTATTAGCATAGTATTTAAGATATTACATAAAAGATTCAAGTTCCAGTTCCTGCCCTAAGACAGAGCATTTTACGTTTAAGATAGATTGTTCTCCTAATAACTAAGCTGTTAGAGGGTAAGTCATTGCTTGATTCTGACTTCTGAAACTTTCCTGAAATATTTTTGCATCAAACAAAAGAATGACTTGGTGATTGAGGTAATATTTTTATTAGACACAATATATCTAATGACATGATATGCTAAGAAAACAGGTTGTCCTTTCAGAAATGCAAGAGTTTCTTCAGAGCTATTTCACAGCTGAATTTTTTCTCCCAGAAAGCAACTGTTTGTCAGAAAGAAAAAATTTGATTTTCCTTATACCTTCATACCTAGATGCTATATAGTGTATATTCTGAGTTTGATCTTAAGTGCTGTGCAACATATAACAGTATATGCAGTGTTTATTTGGCAAGGCAGCTCTGAATTTGTTGCTATAGAATATGAAATGTCATATAAATATAATGTTCTTTTCCCTTCAGCCAGCTTAATGCATATGTGGCATTCCAGAGCAAGATATCTATATATTTTGACAGCCTCTTATGGTCAAGTAGTGCCCCTGAGAATATTCTTACACAGAAGGTAGATAGCCTGATTTTTCATGGAAGCTATGCACCTGTAACTTATTTGTGGTTGCATCTGCAATGTGATAAGCATAGTTTGGATGCTAAGGAATTTATAGTCATGATAATTGAGAATTCTTTGTTACTCTGAAAATGATGGCATGGGTGCTGACAGCAAATACGTGGTTGAACAACCTGAAGTAGTTCAGATGTTGTAGTGCTCCTGTTATCATTTCTTGTTATTTCAGTAGAGGACAGACAGTTAAGAAGAGTTCTGTTCTAGGACTGCATGCACTTTCTCCAGATTAGGTCAAAGTTATGTTACATGTAACAGGGACTGTCATTTTTTCATCATGTGCCCACATCTAGTTTTGGTTCATGTACACATAGTTCTTCAGGGTTTTCAAGTTGAAACAAACCAATAAATATATTGCATATACTATCCAGCATAAGCTTTTGATACTGAACCACCATTAATCTGCCCAGTATCTAGCACACTATAAGTGCAGGCCACAGGTTTGGCAATTGTATGTATTTTAGAGTGCTGAAAGAGTAGTCTGCCATGAAATACACTGAAAAAACAATTTACAATGCTCAATTCCAGTATGAAGCAAATTGTGGAGAAGTATGAGTTTTGCAAATTTCAGTGCAACATGCTGTGCTTACTATAGTTTCTCTTGGAGCAATTTTTGGTATGGAAGGAAAGTTTCTCTGTTATATAGGAGTGGTTGAGGAAACAAAGTATAATTATCTTGAGGTAAGAGAAAAATGGTGCACCTCACTTCTAAAATGCAAATGATACGGAGATTCTCTGATTAGAGAACTGATGCAGTTTTGCTCATGTAATCAGAGTGGTGTATGAGGAGCACAGTTTGAGACTGACATAGTTCAGAGACCAAAGGATCTTCAAATACATAAAAGATTGGCAAAGAGAAAGGGATTAGACTCTTATTTTTATCCCCTACAGACAGGATGAGCAGTAACAGGCGTGGGTTGCAGCACAAAGTATCCAAGTCAGATGTTAAGAAACACTTTCTGATGGAAGCAGAATAAAGCACTGGAATAGATTTCCTGCGGTGAAACTGCAGTGTCTCCAGTGTTAAAGGTCTTTAAGTGCAGGTAGATAAACGTTTGTCTGTCTGGAGTGCCCTAAGTAGAGCTGATCCTGCTGTAGAGCAAAGGGCCTAGATGACCCCTGTGGTTTCTTCCAGCCGTAATACTTTATGGAGGTTTTTGTGTGCAGGTTCCAGCCGGGCTTTACCTGATTAAGTGGAAATGACCCTTCCTTGCAACTGTGGTGTTCAGTTCCTTAAAAGTTTGTTAGTGTAATCTCTCATGTATGCAAAGCAAAAAGTTCAAGGGCTTTTGTGGTTTCTCATCCCTCTTGCATTCCAAGCATTTGCTTGCCTTGAACTTGATGGACTTTGTCTGCATCCTTTCCCTGCTTTCCACTTCCCAGCTCCTGTTAGTCTTAATGCTTTTCATTTGCTGTATCTGGCACACACTAGTCCCTTTTATCAAAGGACTTTCACACCTGAGGCCTCCAGTCACATACTTGCAGTAAAGTAACAGCTTAAAAGCAAATCCTTTTAAATCCTGAGGCCAAACACCGTAACAAACATATCTTCTCAAGGGATCAGTTTCCAAATGTGCTTTTGAACCGAAGTCCCAGCAGGCATTTGGCTTTAAGTGTGTGATAGGGCTTTATTTATTTATTTATTGTAGAGCCATCCTGCCTCCATTGTTCCCATCTCAAGATGTGCTATTTAAATCTGTAGCTCTGGTGAATTCTACCATTGAAGTGTAGATTAGCAGAGTGCTGCTGGGTGGTGAAACATTGCAGGACAAAAAGACATATCAAAATAAAATCTTATGAGAGAGCGTCAGTTACAGGGAGAATATATATCTCTTGTTTCGGGAGGGAGGGAGAAGCTAAATCATGGGTTTGAATCAACATTTCTTTGAAAATGTGCTGTATATGGGGCAAGGTGCTCAGGCTGTGGCAATTTGAAGGAGATTTTTAAAATGTGAGTGATCTTTGTGAAATATTGTGCAAGATGTGCTGTAAACTACTTCAAGGTGCAGAACAGGTCTCATATAGAGAGGTTACACCTGAGATATTTTTAAATAGTAGTGTCTGGATTCTGCAGGTCAGTTTGTAAACTGATACCTGCAAAATATACTACATGCTTTAGGAGACAGCATACTTCATTGTGTGTAAAATTATTACTTGCAGATTAATATTAGCGCTTTCAAGGGCCTGTTCAGACATGCAGTTTTGTAGTTTGCAATTAGTTGATGACTTCTGTATTTTTTGTGGGTGTTATTGCTTGGGACATTTAGCCCTGTGTGAGCTCAATGGTAGGTTGTTTATATAGTATCACAGTTGTTTCAATCCGTGCTGAGTATTGCCAAAGTATAAAACAAGATCAACCCCACATACAGGAGCACAGTTCCCTGAGGACAGGGCTACATACTAGGTAAGGCTTGATTTTAATCTTGTTCTTGTCAGCTCTATCTGCTGACAGTTCATTTTCAGGTGACTACGTACTATAATACCATCACTCACATTCTTTTCCTTTCTCTCAATTAAGCACAGTCACGTTAGGTTGTTATTCTTGTTTGAGGAAAGATATCGAGTAATCATAATGTAAAGTCTTAAATAAAAAATGGTTGCACAGTTTCTTTTTTGTATCTTTTTTATGCTTTGCAAATCAGAGCCACTCCAGAACTTCAGTATCTGCTCACATTCTCTTATTCTAGTAAAGCTATCTTTTCATTCCTTCTTTTTCTCTCTYACTTTTAAAAGAGGGTTTGTTTTTTCATGCTGTGGGACTTAAAGTACTAAGCGATCTCAATTCTCCCCCTTTCCCTGAAAATTCCTTTATTCTCATTTTACTGAGAAGAGAAAGGGGGATTGTCAGTAGAGACAAAAGTTAGAAAGTCCAGTTCTGTAATTCTATGTAAATCTATCCCTCCAAATACCACTTTTCCATTCGCCTTAAATACCCTTTGACACTTTCCAGACCCCTGACATAATTTTGTTACTCTGTGTCCTGTTGTTCCCCAGCTTGATGGAGGTGAGTGTCAGCTGAAAATCTGGGACTTATCTTCACTACATTGTAAGACCAAAATAGCCCTTAAGATTTGTTTCTAATTCAACTCTTATTCACACATGCAAATATCTAGCTCAGTTTATCTGATGCTTTAAATTCAAGCTGGTTAGTCCGTTGAGGAGAGAAGTTGAAGCTTTGATTGCAACTGATGCTTGATGTAATTGGCTCTCAGCAATTCAAGTTACCCAGCTTATAAAATGTTAATTTAGCTTCTCTTTGCAGACCAATGCTTTTCAGTTTGGTTATTCTTACACAAGATACAATAGTTTGAAATATGTTATTTCAAGAAAGTAACTCAAGTTAGCTGTTATAGTGAATAAAAGTGCAGTAATTCATCAAGACATTGAACTGAAGAAAAGCAGGCAATTCTAAAGCTAAATATGACCCTTAATACAATGACTTAAAAATATAAAGCCCTATAAAAGTATTATGAACTTTTTTAACAAAAGAAGGAAAACAAAAACAAATGCTTAAAGCTAAATATGCCACAAACAATAATGGTGAGCCAGAACCCTGTCTAAATTTTTGCCATGTTAAAGGTTACCTAAATGAGGCATGTAAATAGAAAAAAAGTACAAGAGTGATTATTTATTCCAAATCTTTTGCACCAAAAGAGGATGGCTGTGGTTCAGTCCTTTCTTCTTAAGAATCAGAACCCCAAAGGCAATCTAATGTAGCCTAAAGCAACAGATTCATAATAATATTAATAGCCATATGCTCCATTTCAACTAAGTACCCCATGGCAATGTGGTAATCCTCCCCAAAAGTTACATACAAGTCTGTAGATATGAAAACAAATATAAACTGAATCTGTAACAGTATAGAACAGATTGTAACTAAGTTGAAAGCACGTCCTTTGGGCACAGTCAGCAGAGGGGATATCTGTGGGATATTGAAATGTAAATTAGTTGTAACACAAAGTCTATTGTGTCATTAATTTGTTTGATAGAGTTTAGATGTGTATGTTCATATACATCATTTCCCCTGTTTCATCCCCTTAATCTACTCTGCATTTGGTAAAAATGATAATGAATGCAGTTTTAGGTAGCCTCATATTCATTACAATATGCAGTAGATAGTTTTCCCATAAGAATACAGGTCTAGCCATAAGTGAAAGCCTTTGGCCTCTTCTACACTGTAATTCAGATCATAGTTCCACTACAGGTTGTGTCCAGATCTTGATACAAAATAGCTTTGTACTATCCTAATAAACACAACCAAGCTATATCATGGGAAATGTGCTACTTCGCTGTCTTGTGTCAAAGATGTCGTAAACATGCGGGATTTCTGCTCTTTTGGTCTGTTCATTTTTATTCTTTTGGTCTTGTCAAGCAGTATGAGCATGTCCCCAGAGAAGATATCTTCCCAGTGTCTCTTTCAAGTAGAATAGTTCTGTTATTCCTTTTCTGCAGATTAAGATTTTTTTGAAGCTGCAACTAAGAAAGGTAAATTTTTAAACAAGTTAAATGCCAAACCCACTGAAATCAGAGGAAAGAATAAAGCCTTCTATCTGCTACTGGCTATCTTTCTCCAAAAAACATTAATTCTACAAAAAGACTGTGAAAATGTAAGTAAAAAACCACTGTGTAAGTTGTACAATCAGCTGAAAGGGGTTACATATTCAAAGCTTTGTATTTCCAAAACTACCAAAAAACCTTTGACTCTTGTAGAGGAAGACCATCTGGAAAAGTATGTATATTTTTCAGGTCTTTAAACATTCCTGATATTATCAGACTTGCTACACATTTGCAGGTCAATTCTGCAACATATAGATATTTCTCTACTCATTCCAGTGGCCATTTTTCTGTGAATTTGAGATGCTTGAAAAGCTTATATATTGCCAGTAAAAGTAGTGTTAAGGTAGATTATTAGCAAACTTGTAGTTTATCAGTACAAGTCATGGGACTGACATATGTGAGCACAGGTACTTGAACATTCTTTATCTTTGTCTCCGTGTTTTTGTTTTAATTTTCTTTTTATTCCCATTCTTCTAGCAGTCTGTGCATATGAAAGCTGTAAAAGTAAGAATTTGCTTTCAGAAATTTGTCCCAAGACTGTATTTCCTTGATTCATTCAGTGTTTCAACAGTTAAGTAGGATTTTTAAAAATGCCCAAGATGTTTTTGGAAGACACAGGAATGTATTTAAGAAGTGTTCACACTACTCTTAGCTTCCAGTGAGCATCTGCTGTAACTGACCTAAGATGAGTTTCACTAAATGTTACCTTTCACTAAATGGAGAGAGCTAGGAAAGTCATGTTAAATACATATTGCTTTTTATCATTATGTAATCGTGGCCACATAGGGGCAGTGTTACCAGTCTAACGTTCTCTAAAGCTGAAGTATACATCCCACGGTGGATACTGACACATGAATGATTTTTACAAGATTAATTTAAAAATAAGAATAAAAAGATGTATCTAATATTTTTCCTTTCTTAAATTTCTTACTGTCCATAGGAGCTAAATATACCTTGGAGAATTCCATCTAACAACACTCAAGCATACAAATGCCATTGCAGTTAGGGATATAAATGCCAAACAGACTTCCATTAAGTAAAAACGTAGAGGATAAATTAAAAAATGAAAGGTCGATTGCCTATCAGTGAATTTACAAATACTGTACTCTCCTGTGGGGTGTTAGTGACATGATTTCAGATAAAGTCGATGTAAATTAGATATCTAATAATCCAGCCAGACATGCCCTTAATCCATATTTTGTGTTGATAGCCTGGTTCACAGATTCCTTAGATTAGGAGCTCATCATCTTATCTTTCTAGAAACTAATAGTATGGTCCTTTTAACAAGGTAAGTTCTTATCTTGCTCAGATGGCGTTCTCAGGGCTGTATCGCCCCTTCTGCCCTAAACTATTGAGTTTAGTGTCATTGTATTTATAATGATGCTCCCTGCCCTTATCCCACATTCCTTTTCCTGCTGTCCTTTCTTTGATGTAGCTCGTTTTGTTGTCATACAGACTATATGCCAAATGTTCATTCAGTGATGATTATTTTAGATCAAGGGTTATTTTCCGTTGGCCTTGCTAAAAAAGATAGTAGGGGAATATTTTTTTGTTGGTTCCACCACAAAAGTAGCTGTAAAGAAGCAGAAAGAGGGGGATTCTACAAGTCATAGCACTTTTTTTTTGTTCACCTGCTCTTATCAATGAGTTTAAAGACAAAGGTAGAAAGACAAATAGAAAAGAGATTTGGGGGTTTTTTTGTTGATGTTGGGTTTTTTTAACCTTTAATGAAGATGTGGTATGACAAAACAAACTAATTTAATCAGCGGAAAGGTTGGCAGGCATTCCCAGGAGCCCAGGAACTTCATATGGTTTGACTTTATTAGACAGATTTTTAAGTTTCTTTCAGGAACTTTCACCTCTTTCTTTGCTAGCATTTTCTTTGCTCCACACTGACTAACTTTTTTCTTTTAAATTGTCTAGCTGATTAACATAATTAGGTTAAACCTGTTTTAGCTGCTTTGTTGTCAGAACTGATGAAAGGATCATGGGCCCATACATATTTTCTAGTCAGCAGATCCAATAAAAGATACTACTTCTCCCTGCAAACTTTGTGTTCAGTGCTGGTTTGTGGTGATTACAATTTGGGCAGAATTGTGAACAAGTCAACAAAAACTTACCTGTGAGAAAGCAATGTTACATGACTGCATATTTAGAAGTATCCATTTATATGCTATCTTTTTTAGTATTATGTATTGTCATGTTTCTTTATATGTTAATATTAGCTATAATATCAACAGTTCTCTTGTTTGCCCTACCTTTCAACCAGGAAGCCTTCTAGTGTAGGCTAACCAGTCGGCACACCCACAATTTGGAACCAACAAGAGCCCATGCTGCCACTAACCCTCTAGTGAAAAGGGCATGCAGGGAATCCAGAGAAACAGATACTGTGCTGATGATACAATAAAAAGAAGGGCAAGCAATATAGAACATAAGGAGGAGAGCTGGAGTTATTGTGGTGGGTGCATATGAAACCATTTTTAATAAGAACTTTCTCTGTATCTTCTCCCACATACATCCAGCAACTGTGCTTCACTGAATACTAATAATATGTAATAACAATTTAAGCTGGGCAAAAATAAGTATTCTCTCCTTATAAAATAGAAGTGATGTATTTCCTATGTTTAAGAATTATATCCTATTATATCAATCAGGGAGCAGTCACCCTGCTCATCCTTAGAAAGAAAAGTTTCCATTTAAACTATAATCTTTTAGAAACCTAGGAACAACAGAAAACAGGAAATTAGAATGGAAATAATTCCAGACTTAGTAGTACAATGTATCAGAACCTCAATTATGGTTCTGATTAGCAAAGCTGTATTGAAGTCATTGAGCTGTATCCAGTTACCACTGATAAGACTGTAGTTCAAAATGCTCATGGATTAAATCCAGCCTCCATGGCACTGGCTCAATGATTACTGTCAATTTATAGTATTGATATTAATATCAGCAGCTCCTCCTAGGGTCCTCAGTTAGGGATCAGGAGACAGTGCTGATCAGACACCTTGGAATATATGTTTTTTTAAAGTACAGTTTCAGAATTTAATTTGATATGAGTTCGATCAACAGAGAAATCAAATACTTTTTTTTAAAAATACACTGCAATAATATGTGAGAGATGGAGAAGAAACTACATAACTACAGTGCATACCAAGCCTGAAGGAAAGGAAGATCACTTACCTCTAGCTGCTGAATGGCATTAAGGTGTCACAATGCCTGTGGTAAGCGGCACAGAACTAGGGAAAGGAGCAAGAAGCTTTGCCGCCTTTTGATTTCTCCATTTGTTATATACCATCCATTTATGTTAGTCCTAGGTTACCTTGATTGGAATCAGAAGCTGCCTTGTGAATAGTGTAGATATTGTATATAGAAACATGTTTAGCTTTTCTTCACACGTACAGCAGTATCTACATTCCTCAAGAAATCCTCTAATTCAGAGAAATCTTACAGTGATATCTAGACTTAGTAGAAAGCACTTCACATCCTTTAAATTTTTTTTACCTT
Organism: Phoebastria nigripes; assembly: GCA_035582835.1. Lineage (NCBI taxonomy): Eukaryota > Metazoa > Chordata > Aves > Procellariiformes > Diomedeidae > Phoebastria > Phoebastria nigripes. Next base: position 2,501,631 of record JAYKAV010002966.1, read on the forward strand.
TGGTATATAAAATAAATCTAATTTTAAAAACCTACATTTCTTTTCAGACACAATTCCTTTGTACAGAATCTCTGTATGTGGAAAGCAAGGGTTAGGCTTATTGCACCCACTTCACTACTGTTTGATTTACTGAGCATTCCTTAGTGCTTTACAGAGCCAAATAAAGGGCTGAATTATTGCAGCTCAGTTGTGGAAGGGCAAGAGACAAAAAAAAAAAAAAAAAATCTGTGAAGAGAATCAGGACAACTATATTCTTGACCTCAACTTTACTACTTTCTTGATTTTTTTAAATTTTAAGTACATCATCCTTATTGTGTTTATTATTCTCTCTAATATGACATGCCATAAGGATGTGTGCGGTGTAAGTAGTCCTTGCTTTTAAATTTCCTAGAGCAACAACAGAGAAGCAGAATGTAAGCTAAGCTAGTAAAGTTGCTTGATTGGCTGCATTTTAAGCCCACTTTATGTTGGAGTGTAGAATAAACAAAAGGTGAGAATATCCTGAGAAAAAGAATGTTACTGTCTTGTCAGAGAGAGGATATTTATGGATTGGTATGGGAAGCTGATATTGCTGTCATTTTGTGGTGAAATGTAGGATTTCTATTTCAATTACTATCCATCTTCAAGGATAACTAAAGAAAAACAAAAGTGAAAATGAAGCCCAAAGCTTTTAATTGATTCTGTTATCAGTTGGTGGTTTCTGTGTGACTTGTTTCTGAATGGCTAAAGATGCCTAGGATGGTCAGCACTAATGAGACCACTCACCCTCTCTTCCTTGTCCTAGTATTTACATAATTTTGTCACCTGATCTCTCTCTCTTTTAAAGAAAGTTTAAGAAGTTCTGGTATTACACATGAGAAAGCTATACAACAGCACAGACAGTATACTCGGAAATATTTTCACATCATCTTGGCTTTAGATGGGATATAGCCATTTTGCAGGAAAAGCTCTATTAAAATGTTCCTGGCACAGAGTTGTATTTATTTCTAACCTTCCTGCAAACTATTGAGCTGTTCTTTAAAACAAATATGAAAATAGYTTCTCTTATCGTTTTTCTTAAACCTTTGGAGAGCTGAGTACACACTTAGCTTCTTAGCACTCTTACCTGGATTCAGTCATTCCAACTGACTGTTTGTACTAAATACAATCATTCTAAACAGAGGTTGTTTCTTTCTTGTTTTAAAAGTGCACAGTATGTGATCCTTATCTGCTTCATATGGGTTCTGTGGAGTAGAATGCAGTGCCTGTAACTTCCTGGATGAATGGTGCAATTGTAGAAGAGCAAAGTATTGGGATCCTTAGAGCAATGATGCAGTCCAGCAGGTACAACATCCCGTGGATGTCAGGAACCGGGATTTCTGTTCCTGATTCAGTCGCTGACCTAAGTAATCTTGGGCAAATCACTCTTTATCTCTTTCTGCCTCTGTACTTCCAAATGTTTGTCTGCTATTTAGATTAAAGAAGGTGGTAAGAGGGAGGTCATGCTATGCTAGAAATAATTATCACAGAACGAGCATGCTATTTTCTAGAATGTAATAGCGTCAGAAAGACATTTTCAAAAATTATTAGAGAGGCTGGTTACTGACTATAATTAAAGCTGTGACAGTTTCTGTCTCAGAACAATTACAGTCTAAATAGACACACAAAAGGGAATGTGGTGTAGATGAATACAGAGGAATAAAGGTGTCTATTTCAAGGCTCATAGTAAGTCAGGGGCAATAAGGATTCTTGTTTCCCCATCTTCATTAGCTGCTCATAAATGTGTTTTCTGCTGGACTACTGAGCTACTTCGGGTCAGATTCTGTCTTACTAATAATACATAATGTTATAATATGACAAATTTACTTGGTCCTCTAGAGAAACTACTACAAAAAGTATCTTTAAAAAGATGATAATTTACCTTTGGCTTTTGGCTTCCTTCTCTGCTTACTAAATATTGTTCATTAAAATATGTAAAGACTACTTAACACTTTTTATCTGAGAATACTAAGGGATATGATAAATTTCAATTAAACTGCAAATCACACCTGATAAGTAGCTGATAATTATCCCCACTTTATAGGTGGGAGAATAAAGCAGGGATGGAGTTGTTTAATTTCCAAGTTTTTCTCTGTGTGGTTTGTGTTGGCATGACAGCTGAGTGTCCAGCCCTGAAATTCTGACTGATTTTATGCTAATGCATACTTCTGAGAGGAAGCAGTTGTCTTCCATAATATGACATAATACACAATGTAAAGCATGCAAAAGCATTATTGAAAAGATGGCTAATGTTGGGCTGCAAGTAGACTTCAGGAACTTGTGCATAATGTTACAGATTAAAAATTAATAGAAGTGTTTCAGCTGGCATGATAACCTGTTGCATGCAAATATAGTGGGACACAGGCTTTTGCTAGATGCTTAATGATACATCAGACTTTGTACTGGTCTGTAAAGTAACTTCAGCTTCAGATAAGGAGCTCAAGGCATAGTGCTTAATCACTGACCATTCACAATTATATCTGCCTTGGCAGTTTATGTAAAGATAGTCTTGCTTCTTGCATTGGTTCATAAAAGTGTCTTTAGGAATGAAAATAATGTGTTGGAAAAAGCATTGATATCGCAAAGAGCTAATTTGTGTTTCCGTTGTTTCTACATACCRTATTTTGACCATGACGATTTTTGCGTTAACTCACTTACACAAAATATTATAAAAAATAAGATTACCAAAGATGTTTGGGAATATTTGAATGTTACAACCCCAGTTGCTTCAATCTTTATTGTCATTGCCAAAGGAAGGGTGCATGACTGAGAGAATGGAAGAAATGAAGGAAAAGTGAGCATAACTGTCTGTTCTGCTGTGAAACACTACTGGAGGATGGGGTATTTTGTGTTCTTTTTTCCAGTGAAGGGTAAATCTTCAGAAATGTGAGCTGTACTCTAAATCTTGAAATGAAGGAAGGACAAAGAGGATAAATGTAGAAAAAGAAAAAACCTGGAAACTTGCTAAAATATGTTTAACTGTAAATTTAATGTGTAGATTTAAATAACTACTTCAGTGTATTCAGCACAACTTCTCTTTGGCTTTATTTTGAAATCCAGATAAGCAGCAGCATGAAATTCAGTATTTAGTTGTTCTGTTCTTGGGGTAACTCTTCTGCTTTTCTCTAGCTCCATGCTAAAGTGTCTAGAATAGATCTAAAATTTTCCCTCCATGAACCAGGATGAAAATTTGAAATCTTAAACTTCTTCAGAATGGTAATCTAAAGCACTGAAAGAAATCTGAAGAAAATGTTCACATGACATCAATTACCATTTAAGGATTATGGTTACATCCATGCAAGCCATAATGAAATCAGTGGAGGTTCCTTGGTGCATTATTTTGCTCTTTGGACTAGAGTACCACTGTATTTAGACATAGTTACAAGTCCATACATGAATCCTACAACTTCAATACAGATCAAATTGATTTTGCCAATCTAGGTAATGACCCTGAACAGACTTAAATGTGTAATGTAAAATAACCATGCCAGTCTAGGAGAGACCTTTTGCTGCTGGTGCTCATCTAGAAACAAGGATGCAGTGTGTACTGTTAAATAACAAGAAAACCTTCTACAAGTTACAGCCTTCCAGTGTGCTAAACAGCTCTGAGGCACTGTCTCTGTGATAAACAAGCACAAAAAGGTTCTAAACTGCCTCTTCCTGCTTCAGTGTCACATGTGGGCTGCAAGACTCTCTAGGAAGTATAACCAGAGCCTACAGGAGGCTACAAACAGTGGCTGGATGGAGGGAGCTGCTAGAATGTTTGCTGAGCTGGTAGCTTTAATTTTGCACCTGAACTCTAGCTGAATTGGAACCACTTCTGTTTCCCAAGCTAAACTTTGTAAGTTCAAAGTGGATTTATTCCAAACCATGACTAGAGGCTCTTATAAGTCACGTTTTTCTGACAGGCCTGAAAACTATCACTTGTGGTTTTTTTATCACACCCCAAAATGTAAACCAGTGGAAACAGTCTGGTTTTCCCTTTACCATTTCTCTGAGGTTTCAGATGAATTTTGAGAATGAAGTAGAATTGGTAGGACATGCCTAGGATCTGCTGCTGGAGGAGCTCTGAATCAGTTTTCCTCCACTTTGGAATATACGTTCCTTTATTTATACTAACTGTATTTGTGCAGCCCACTGCCCAATGACCAGAAATAAAGGAAACTCATGTCTAAGTGTATCTGAATTCTGGTGCTATTACGAGGCCTAGTACAAAATAAAGTATTGAAGTCTTCAATGTACCATACTCAGTCTCAGTTCCAAAACAGTTATTGTTTTACTATAGATCCTCAGTTAACCCATTGCTTGGGGAGATCAGCTATTACTAGATTCTGTAGTGCACATATACAAAGGAAAATTTGAAGTTCCTACCCCGGAAACATATGGCTTCTCTAATGTTTCATGTTTACTAATATATGTGGGAAAAATTCAAGGCTGGGGTTCAAAGTCCCTCTGTTAAAAGAGACTGAGCATCTAAATCTCCTAGTCTGCTTTGAAAAATATCTTCAATACAGTTTGTTACACACCCCATCAAATCATGCTTTCCTCACTCCTTTAAGTAAGCCATTTATTTCAATAGCAATAAGAGAGATTAGATAAACAAGGATATAATTCTTTATGCTATATAAATTGCATAACATGTAATAAACATTTACTATCTTGAGCTGTCATGAGATGCTCATTTGTGATATTTGCTAGAAGCCCATATATTGCTATTTCCATTCCATTGTGATCTGAAAGACTAGACAGTGCTCAAAGTACAGCCCTGAGCAAGAATTGCACAAACTGCATCCCCCTCCTCAGAAGGCCCCATGATTCAAACATGTCCCTCTGAGTCACAATTCTCTCCCTGCTTTGCTGCTGCTCTTAGGATGTAGCAATTTTCCTGCTGGTCTGTGCTAGTGACAGATTATAACACTTAACAGACACATGCTGGCTGACCTGTACTGGCCATTGAGAAAGGGGTGAACATGACAGTAAAAAAAAAAAAAAAAAAGCAAGGCTTTTGTTTTTTTTAGCCTCTCCCAGCTGACTTACTCTGTCCCCACAATATAGGTAGACCTCCAGTCCATGATTCTGAGGTAGGATCCTGTATGAAGGTGTATAGGCACAACCTCTGTCTTGAGGTAGTCTGGGTTTTGGGGGATTTATGCTTATAAAGAAACATACTCTTCACTCCTCTTCAGTGTTATTTTCCATACGTGAATCTCCAACTGGAACCAGTATTCCTTGGACGACTCCCATTGATTGATAGGGGTTTGAAGAATAGAGGGATACATGAAGTGAGTTTTTGCTGCATATCAAACTAATGGGAATTTTGTGCATCTATGGCATTTAATAGGCACAGGTCTGTTGTCATGAACACATATGTTATGCGAAACCTAAACTTGGATCAGCAATAGCAGGTGTAGAATCCCAGCTTATGCATTTTGTTTTTAAAATTGGTATAGTTCTATACCGACAGGCATTTCCAAAGATTATTGCAAAGTTGCATCCACTTTGAGAAAAGCATCTTTAAAAAAATCAAGAGATAAAACTAAAATTCCAGGCAATTTCAGGTCATAATAGATCTTCAGTTCAGTACAATYCTCGTTTTGTATTGATATCTTCATACTGACTAATCAAAACAAGGTTAAGATAAAAATGCGGCCTATTTTACTTCCTAGTTCCTGTAACAAAAAAGATTCTGGAAAATTACTCAAGGCTAAAGTCCCAATTATAAAAGCACTAAATTTTCAAAGCAGTAACTTGAGTTATTCTTGCTCCCCTTCCCACATTCCTCCTCTTCCAGGAGCAGCAGTCTTCCAGCTGCCTGATATTGTGTAAAAAAGCCAGGGTCATGTAGATGTCACTTCTTTGCCATGTTACTTGGCTTCTTTGCATGCTCCTTGAGGTTGCTAGGGTTTGGCATTTGGATTTTACCAATGTGCTAATTACAGAGGAATTTGAGTATCTCCAGCAGTCGGCTTTCTGATGGATTTCATTGTTGCAGCTGTGATATGTAATCATTGTAAGATTTACTTTAGTAAATCCATAGAAAGTCCATCTCTTATCAGACTGTATGCTAGATGGAATAACCTGAAATGTGCCCTTTTAAAAAAATTACTAATGGACAGTGTAAAATTCCCCACTAGAAAATGATGAAATCTTGAAAGTTAGGCTTTCACATGAAATACTTTGGTGGAATCTGAAATACTGTACAGATTCTAGTGGGTGAGATTGAAATTCAGTCCCATGGCCATCTTTCAAAGTTTTAGAAAAGCATAAAAGGCTTTTCTTAGCTTTGTTTTTATTTTCTCAAATATCTTGGGTTTTTTAAATCTCTATGTATGGATTTATGGATTATGCTGAAAACTGCATTTTTTCAACTGAGAGCTTAATCAAATGCACTGTTTACTAGTGCAGTTCATAGGATTGCTTCCTTCTCTTTTTTTTGGATTCTTCATCTTCTCTACGTTCTTGTGAAATGAGCTATATGGAGTAATTGTTCAGATCTTACATGCACCTGAAAGCAGCACTGCAAAGCATCTCCTCATTCTTTGGACCCTGGCTACAATGATCTCGACACTAAATGACGCCTTGGGACCTGTTACTCTCCATCCATTCCACAATGGGAAGACTCAGTAAACTTTACAAAAAGCAGGGCTAAGTGGTTCTTAGCAAATTTGAACCACGAACCATTTTTTTTCTACCTTCAGCACAGTGGCTAGCACAAATCCTTTCCCAATTCACACCCCTTGTGGGATTTTCAGAGTGCGTCCTTCGCTCAGCATTGGCTGTAATATTTTAAGAGATTACATATAAAAATTTTTGTTTTGATAACTCTAAAAATAATGTCTTCATAATTATATGGTAACGTGCTTTTTGCTTAACAGTCAATTTTTACATTTTTTACTCTTTTTAAAGAGAAAGTACAAGAAGGATTATATACAGCCCATGAGTTTTTTGTAAAAGTAAATGTGTTTCATTAATAGGCTTTGGGTCTATAAAGCCTTGTACGTGTGCTTCATTTTACTTGCAAGTGTAATCTCTTGATTTCGAGATGATTACCCCCATCAGTAAAGTTCAGTACGTCAGGTGCACAAATCTGAAATGGTTTTCTTTTTTATTGAATATGTGAGGGATTGGAGTTTTTGCAATAAAGGTTTTTAAGAAAACGTCCACAAACCAGGCTCCAATCTTTGCAAAAACTCCTGTTAAATTCAAAATAATCTGTTCTCCACCATATCTAAATACCAGATGCAGTAGCTTCAGGATCAGACTCCTGTCAGCAGGAAACATTGCTGTCCCATAGACACTATTAGCAGTAGACTGTTCATGAATGTACATGTTAGAAGATTAAATTTTCTTGGCAAGCAAGGTAGCCCAGGGGTTAAAAAGATGTCTCAGAACATCTGCATGCTGGTGTCCTTCAAGTTTTAGCATGCTATCTTCAGGATTATGCCACAGATTAAAGAGTTTTATTTTACCATCAAAGTTCTATAACTAGGCTCTCTTGGAATAGGAAACATGATCTGTTTTGCTGACTGCTCTGGGGGATTTCTTCTTCTTTTCAGGGGTTTGAAAATTAATGTTCTTTGACATTCACTTTAAATTGACACTTGATATCCAGTAAATCAAAATAAAAATATAAATTTGAGCTGTGGAAATCAAGATTAGTTTTAATGTTTACTATCCTAATGCAAATTAGATTTCTCTTCCTGTCTACAGAGTGACAATTTCAGAGGCATTACTAATGTGTATGTTGACATCCTACAAACTGGAACAAGATTTGGGCTAACAAGAGAGTGTTTGTTTAATGCCTGTCAGTTCATACTTATAGCAAATCTTCTATGCATTATTAGTTTAATTTCCCTTCTGTTTCACTATGTGAAACTATAAGATTTATATTTTTATGACAAAACTTTTCCTTGTAGTGAGAAAAATACAATGTATGTTGATGGATCTGATATGTCTGTCTTTAGTTGATGACTTCATGACTTCGTAAATTTTCCATGTAGCCAGAAGCAAAATTTTAAGACTGATATTATAATTATTTTTTTTTTTTTAGTGAGAGAAAGGCTAGTCATAAGTTTAAGGATCTAGACTGTGAATTGAAAAAGTGGCAGAATGGCACATGAAGACAGAGAGAAGAGGTACAACAGCTTACCAAGATCTCCACAGCTTGCTTGTGGAAATTGATGCCATTCATCCATACTCTCTACCTTCAGTTCTACATCTGCAGCCTGATTGTCCAGCTTGCAGGTAAATGGAATCAGAGGTATCGAGCTGCTCAAACCAGCTCTGAACAGATTCTACCCTAGAAGGGCTTGTTAGCTCAGACTGTGTGTGATAAGCAGATGCACTCATTCTGCTGTCAGCTCAGATCTCCATTCATATGAGGCTGGGCCCAAGCTAATAAATCTACTCAGATACTAAGACAGTTTAGGTGTGCCTGTGCCATGTATCTCGAACCAGAAGCTTTGGGAAGCTTGTGGTAGATCTGAGCTGGCTTTGTGCATTTGCATGGCACTATGCCCAAGCTTGTAAACTTTCCTGGAAACTGCTATTACGGGGGTCTGTGGATAACACACAGACTGACCTTTTGAGAACTTACTGGGGTCTGGAAGCAGTATGGTACTAATATTTCCATTACCTGGAATATCGTAAGCACTTATTGCTCTGAATATGGAGAGTATATTTTATTTAGATTGCAGACTCCTCTGGAGCGAGACTTACTGTATGTTCTTGGCAGTGCATAATAATATAGTAATGGAACAGGTCCTGAATATGCAATGGGCCACTATGCTATTGTAATCCAGCTAGTATTTTAGAAAGACATTTTTCATATATTTGCACTACAATTAAAATTATGAAAATAATTGTAGTAACAGAATTCCTTGAGGGTAAACAAGTAAAACAGGATTTGCCTTGTTAATAAGGAGATAAAAAAAAACCAAAAAACAAAAACAAAAAAAACAAAACCCAAAACAAAAACCCAAACAAAAAAAACACCCAAAAACAACAGAGAAGAAAATATTGTGTGGTAAAAACTTTAGCAGTATGTTCTGCTATGAAAACGTGTGCTTGGGAATGCATTTGTTTAAAACCAAGCATATAAAATCATATTTGTGATACACAGAGAAATGCGAGTTTGCGCAGGACATTTTGACACATTAATATTTTCTGTGCTGGCACCAAAAAGACCATTTGCTGATCCAGATCTCAGACTATTTTAGAAAATGTGCAATTAAAAAGGGTGTGTGATGGGGGGGAGGAGGTAGAATTGCTGGAGTGGAATCACTCTTATGCAGGTTGCTAACCTACTTTTGAAAGGTGGAGTAATTTACTGCTGTACCATGGCCATCAGCTCATTAATGAAGCTAGAAGAAAGAACTATAAAGACTTCAAAAAAGGTAAGTTGGTAGAGTTCCTTCCCTGTTACCGTGAACTGAGAAGGAACAACTCTTACAGTGAATAAAGAGCAAACGTGCAGCCTTGTGAGCCCTATGATGGAGCAATATATGAGATACATCAGTACCATGTCATCAATGGAGGCTGCTGAGAACGCACAGGATTGGCATTTTCTGGTTTGGACTATACACGCTATAATATTTAGTTATTGCTGTAAGTTGTGCCCCAGTACACAGACCATACCCTCATTTAAATATCACTGTCCTTTCCTGAGAATAGCCTATACTGTTATAAAGCATAATAAAAAAGGTTTAATATGATGAAATAATTTTGCCTTGGATACTGCATGTATTCTGTTAAGCAGAGGTCTCTGTGAATCAGTTATAAGTTGTTTCTAGTATATGAGCTGGATCTTCAATGAAAGTAGGTTGCTGCAGCTTTGAAGTCAGTGGAGCTAAGACAGTTTGCACCAGCTAAGGATTTGGTTCTGTACACTAGTAATAGACACTGAAGTGATTGCTGATATATTTGAACTGTGAGAGGACTACCTGCACTAAGGGGCCTGTAGGGACGGGTTTTATTGTACAATAAACCTGGAGAGGAGAGAATATCATTTTATACACAAATAGTGAAAAATATCAAGTAGTATTGATTACTGACAGCAGGAAATGTTTTGCTGTAGGGAAACACAGTGAAAAGAAAGGCAAGTACATCACCCATTGGTTGATATAGATAAACTACTAGCCAAGTGGAAAATTGTGTGCCAGTCTGTTAGTGAACATGGTAAATTAAGTGACATTTAGGAAAATTGAAAAGTAAATACTTGGAAACTCCTGGTAACTGAATGGTTCTTTTGGTATAGGTGAATAGGCCTACCTAAAAACAGTCCCTATCACTCCATATTTCATTCATCAGATACAAGTTCTGTTGATAAAATTCTATACAGAACAACCTAACACCAGAAAGACACAGAAAATGATGTAACAGGTCTTCCCTTGATTTATTTTTAACTTAAGCCAAAAACACAGGTTTGATTCTGTGTGTTGATGTAAGTGGGTGTGTATTATCTTCAGACAGGTTGAGTGACATTTGTAAAGGGTGCAAGTACAAACTGGATGTCTCAATCCAGCAAAATCATGGATGCAATAGTTAGGCATGTGGTGGCATGCACAATGCTCTACCTGATGAGCAAAAGGGAAGACTGCTTCTCGAAGCAAAACCAACAGGTATATCTGTATTCTGAGGACAGCTGGTAGGGTGTGAAACAGTAAAAGAATGGGTACATGTCGGAGTTTATGAATGTACCCCATTCGACTAACAGAGTAAGAGTAAATTAAAGCACGGACACTCAAGGTCATAGGAAAGTATATGTTCAATGATGTACAGGTACAATTTATTAGTTTATTTTTAAATTGTTGTAATATAAGTTATTTTCAGTTCTTAAGGGTCTCGAGATTTTAGGAATGTGAAGATAAAAGAAGTATCCAAGAAGGTGTTGCCTTTCCTTTATCTCTCAAGAGGAGTTTGTGAGCCCATACAGTTGCTGAATACTCTAACCTAATCGACAGACTAATTTGGAAAAGTTTTGGTCTCACTGCAAACTCAGAAATGGTAATTTCTTGACTGTGGAGCTCTTTCAAGGCCACAAATGCTCTATCCTAACACTGTGGAGTATCAAACCTTCCTTTCCTATCTGTGGCTGAGAGAGGAGGCACAATCTTTGCTAAGAATGTGTAGGTTTACCTGTGGAGTTTGAGACTGCCTTTTGCTGCTGAAATTGAAATAATCATTAGGACAGCATTTCTATTTCTAATGCCTTGGGAAAGAAGGACCATGAGAGTCAACACAGACACCAGGATTAGAAAAATAAAATCAAATGCAGTCTTCTGAATTGCTGTAGTTCAGCTTTACTTGACTATTGAGAGGATAAAGCAGATATCTAATCCAAATAATTCACTATTCACTGCACCTACATCAAAATTTTCTCCCACCTTGTACTACTTTCTATTTGCTTTATTTTGTACTATATCCTGATCATTATGGTCTGGGCTTCAAGGGGCTCTACACACCTACTTTTAGAGTTCAAATTTTGCTTAGGATAGAGGTTCTTGTAGTAAAAATATATAACTGCTCCCCATTGATAAAACAGCAAGAATTAAGACCACCAATCCTTCTTTGGTTCTTGTAATAGGCTTTCCATTTACTTAAGTACTGTTTTATTCTTTGTAAACATATAGTTCATCCAAAAAAAAAAAAAAAAAAAGTGAGAGTCTCCCCTTCCCACCCCAAACAAATAACAGTACTTTATCTGTGCCTCATTCCTCTCCTCCACAGACTATGGAACTCATGTACTTCACTGAAGTCGAAGAAAATTGCAGACTACACATGGAGATGAAATAGCAACAGACAGATATGTGTAAAATCCATTATTGTAACTGAACTTAGAGCTACTGGACATGTTGGTCATCTATCCTTCCCATTCCAGTAGCACCTCTAAATTCTTCCCATTCTCCAGAACTGTTTCTTATTCTGCAGGAGGTATGAGGGACATTACTCTCCCCATTTTTGAGAAGGAATAGAGATGCTAAAAGGATATTTTCACTGCCAGAGTTTCTCTCACTGGGGAGTGAGAGACTATGGTGGCAACTAAACCAGCTTAACTCTGTTAYTAAATTATACAAGAGGGATACAGAAATGTATTTCAATAACTGGCAAGAGGATCAGAAACATTTTTTGGGAGCTATTTCTAACTATCTTCATGGGAAATTTCAGAGCATCTTTTGCTTGTTTTGCAATCTGTACATAATAGTTAATTATGTACACTTTTAAATGGACAAACTGAAAAGGATATGGCATTTCTGTGAAATTCCATAGCAGACTAATAGCAGAGACCATGACTTCAAATTGTGCTAGCCATTGACTAAGGCCCCGTAAGTAGTTTGGTGTAGCATATAGATAGAGCTCCATGACAATCATTGCCCTATGATGCACAGTATTCTGCAGATAAAATTTGTATTTCTGTAACTTGACACAGCACCTATCTTCTTCAGTAAAGTAGCTGGCATTTACTTCCATACACTCGTATTGCTGCAAGGATTTGAAAAAGTTAAAGATTAAAATAAAACCTGGAAATAATAGTGATTTGTAATAATGAAATATAATTGTTTGCACTACAAAATCCATAGCGTGGAACAGTGCAATTTGTCAGGGTGGTAATGGGACAGCTACAATAGCAGCTCATGCCAAATGGCATTAATGGACAGATTCTGATGTGTAGCAGCTACTGTTAATTTTCTGTTACAGATTTTCAGTAACACCTTTTAACTTCTTACATTTTCCTTTGGCTGTAATTGCATGTGTTCCGATAGGCTTTATTTTCTAAAATACAGCTTTCCAGGCATTGTTTTCCTTAAACCCTCTCTCGTGGATAGGCAATTTCAGGGGTTATCACCTTTCCATTTCTTGCTATCCTCTAAGTGGTACTTTCTTTGCCGTGGGCAGTGCAACAACTATGCTCTGCTCTACTTGTCGTGTCCCATTTGCTGCCACCCAAATCAAAAGCAAGGGGTTTGGCACATGTCTGAGACAGCTTTTTTAAAAAAAACAACCTTCCAAGGACATAACTAGACACAGTGCCATTCCCGGGAACCAGGCTGCGTTTCAAAGCCCATTTGCTTTATTTTATGTACTGCTTCCTGTTCTTTTCACATTCTCCTCTCTTTTGTCTTTTAAGCCTGAACTGTAGAGATTCTCAGGGACAGATTATAACTTTACTGCAAGGGGAGATCAAAGAGGGTCTGTCAGAGGCCTGGTTCTCTCTTTTTCTTTAAAAAAAAAAAAAAAAAAAAAAGCAAACTTTCCAACATCTGCTAGAGCCAGCACAAATGTACATGTATGTTAGAGGATTTAAGGTAACTTTCTGAAGCTGTTTTCAACACCTTCCCCTGCCCTTGGTAGTTTATTTTAAAGGATCTAAATGCAGAATCTGAGTTTGTGGATTATGGCAGAAGAATCAATGGGGTAGGCTCTTGAATTCCTTATTTCCAGCTGCTGTGTTCCTGTTGAGATACCGAAGTACATGAACAAACTGAGATCTGATTCATTACAAAATAGGCAATGCAATGTAACTTCTAAAAAGTGTTCACTGATTTTGGAAATTCCACTGTTAAATTCAGAGTAATAGCTCAGTATCTTATAGATATAAGTGTTACCTGGAAAAAACATACTTTTATAGCTGTTTTCCTGAAAGTGTTGTCCCATTTTCCCCTTTCCATCACTTTTTATTTCAAAATTTAAAGATTTTCAGTGTCAAGGTCAGCTCTTTTAGTTAGGAGTAGGTAATGGATGTAGGATCTGCTCATTATCAGAACCTCCATACAGAATTGATCCATTTCTCCTATTTATCATTTTTCACCTTTTCCCAGTGCCATTTTCCTTTTTTTCTTTCCTTTCCTCTCAGCATTCTGGTTTTGTATGATTTATTTTGGTTCCATATGGAATAATTTCCTCCTCAGCAACCAGCTCTGACCCACTGTCGCACAAATGTCACACACCAATATGGCTGAATTAGCGGTTGCTAGTCCCAAATGGAATAATCAGAAGCATACAGTTGTTTGTGCTGAAATGGGCTTGTGTCACTAAAAACATAGTTGATGACAACTAGTTAAAAGGAGGGGAAAATATGGTCACTGGATATGGAGATCACTGCAGAGTCTGTAGATCGTTTTGTACAGGAAAGAGGAACGGGAGATGGCAAAACTCTGACCTTATTGTCAGCATAAGAATTTAGCAGGAGAGAAGGCATGGAGACTGAGTTGAGATTAAGGAAACCGTCAGGAGAGGGATTGAGGTGGGGAAGAAAAAATGAAGTAAGAGATGTAATTTTGCCCTCACCTACACAGAGCCTTGAACAAGTATTTGATTTTAGTGCAGAGGAAAATGCAATTGAATGAAAGGATTGGAGAAGGTGGGAAAAGACACAGTCAGAACAGCAGGAGCTTAAGAAAGCAACAAAGTCTCAAGGTGGCTTGAGTTGAGGAGGGCAGAGGAGGTGGCTACGGTACCATATTTATTCCTTCCCTGTCATTAGAGGTCATGTGTGTGTATGTAACGTCATTTCTCTTAGAGCTTTTTCAAACCACCATCCTTGGCTAGTAGCATTTATATGACTTCCACATAAGATCAATAACAAAAACAAGTTCCTGCTGGACTTCATAAAATCTCAGGAATGTCTCCTTTGGAAGGGTCAAAACTCTGCTGGGGAAAGACAGGATAGGAGTTTGGTTTAGTTTTTTTTGTTCTGTTGTTACTCTGTAAGAGTGCAGCAGCCTAAAGGGTGTTAGTTTGGTGACTGAAATTCTGGAGATGAAGAGAGTTCTTCCTCTTATGTATGCTGCTTCATCTGATAAATACGTAGTTTTTATTAGCATTTTGCTTGGTTGTCCACTTCCAGAAGGGCAAAACATAGATAGGGCCAGAAGTTATTACAGAAAATCTAAGGAAATTCTTCTAATGCTGGAGAAAATTGTTATAGTAGCTAAGTACCACCATTGAGGTGGTGGTAATTGTGGGGTGTATTGTGTTACCTAAGAATGTTCTATGAAAACCTTTTTGTCATGCTGGAGGCTTTGTCTAGGGTAACAGACTTCATAGCCGCAGTTCAGTCAATATAGCAAATCATGGTAGCTGTCTTATATATTGGATACTGGTATTTTTCCACTACGTTACCAAAGTGTTTATGACAAAACTGCAAATTATAGCTTCAAGGCTTGCAAATGTACATGATGCTTTGAAGGAAAATGTACTGTGTGAATTCCTTGCTCCAATTTATACTCCCTCCCTTCCCCCTCAGGTATGGACTCTTGCAATTCTTCATTTGAGACTTCTTTAGCACATTGTACCTCAGACTGCACCAGACAGTTACTTCAAAGTTTTCTTTTGTGCACTACACTAGATTTGTTTGTTTGTTCTGCAGCCAAATGCAAAACCTTCTCCAGCTGAGGCGAGTTTAACTGAGGACCTGAAACTTCCGCTGAGATTCTGAAATTGTGCACTTCTGTACATGGGGAATAAGAGGTGAGACAGCACAAAAGATTGTTATATACTGTTTTTGCTTGGCATCTGACAGAAATTGAGTATTATTTTATTCAATACTGAGTTACTTAATCACTGTATCCTGCCAGTCTCAAATGGCAAAGGATTATGGTGTGCATGGCATGAGTATCCTCGGTTGCAGCATCTACCTTGATGTGCCCCAAAGCTTCCCTGTAGAATGCCTGTGGTAACTACTTAAATACACTTCTGGCTAATCTGCTAGTGAGTTGGGCAGGGATCACCGTCGTATAAGTTCTGGGAGAGAATGTAGAAAAGCCAGTTTTACTTGTCTTCTGGATGAAGCTGATGGAATATAGATGAATTTTGCTCTGTTTCTGAATTTCTCTGAATTCTTACCTGTATAAGAGTAGTAGGATTTGCTCTGTGTGTACCTAAGAACAGAATTTGGATTCGTAACTTTGTAGATGTACCTCTAGATCTTTTCCCTTGATATTAGTTTGTGGGATTGCTTTTACCATCTTATGCGGTACTCCTCACATGAGGTCTCCATGTGGCTGGTTATTAGTGAGCTGATGGTTCATGGAGAAGACGTCCCTGGGGAGCCCGGGATTTCTGAGTGGGTGGTCTCACAATAGCCAGAAGAAACCAACTATTACCTGTATGTCCTGCTGGCACGTTTCCATTTATGTGAACATAATTGTTAAAGCACAGAAAGACATTTCAGCACAGTTCCCCTGAGTCTGGGGTGCTGCATTTGTTAGCACGTCAGCTTCTGTAGCCAGTAGCAAACATGGGAATAGTGCAGCCACTATTGCTATTTCCCTTTGGCCTCTTAGACCATGAGATCAGGTACTCAATTACAGCTGGACTGACTGGAAAGTAGTGGTTGGCACAAGCCCAGGCTGAAACGGGTTGTTCATGCTGTCCTGCAAAAACGTGTTATTGCAGCATCTATTTTTAATAAAATGAAAATTTATATTTATACAAAATGTTGGATGTTATAGTCAGAATAAAATAAATCTGTATGAGGATGTAAGTAAAGGAAAGGCACTTATCAAAAGCAGCTCAGTATGAAAGGAACTGTAATTTCAGTTGCCATTGATACTCATTACTAAACTAGTGATAAACTCATCTATTCAGGAAATAAATGTCAATGTACTTTTGTAATTTAAATGAGAACTTGTAATATGGAAAATATGCTTCCCATTCAGATCCTTGAAGGTTTGCTTTGAAATGGGAGTCCCCTGTGATGTCTATTTCATTTTCTTTTATTGTTAAAGTGTTGTGTCACTGATGACATTTCTGCTGAATGCTGCCCAATTATAACATTGAACATCTGCACAGGGACATTATCTGTTCCCAGGGGGATTATGGGAAACAAGCACATTGGTAAACAAAAGAGTAACTGAAATTATTTGTAGGAAATTTAGTCACTTTGTTGGCTGCCAAAGGTTGAGGCTTACTAACAAAACATTTTTGGCTTTTATAGATAGATCAAACATTAAGGGAAAGAAAGCTTTTATAATAAATACAAAGAAAAAGTTGTGGTTTGCACTGTACTTTTAAAATAATTTTCATGGGTGAGTGGGTGTTGGGGGGGCAAATTGCTTTGATTTAAAATATGTGTTTGTAATATCCTTACTACCACCATACAGGGCAACTTTTAATTTATTCTTTCTGTGCAGTAAATGAAAATCTACTAAAATGCCCATGATCACGTAAGATAATATAAAGATGTAAATGTCATGTATTCAGTCTAAAGTTAAACCATATTATCTTGGTGCCAAGGTTCTGGATATTTAACAATTCAGTTGATGTTTTAATTCCAATTATGGCTTTTGTGGTCAGACACTGAAATGATTATGCACAAAATTCCCATCCAAGTCGGTGGGAATCTCATGTGTGCAAGTTTTGCAGGCTTGGGGCCATAACCACATGCAGGCTATTTCCAGTACAGCTTTCACCAGAATCCTTTTCATTCAGACCTTTGCGACAGAGAAACTGAGGAAACAGGTGGTGCCTCTCTGTCTCCCACTGTTATTTGGCCTTGGGGTAAAAGTACAGAGAGAAGACAAGCATATAGTCCAGCCAGTCCATGCTGCAGGGACCTTTGAATATTCTGAAAGATTGCTGCTGTCACGGCAGGATTTTGTCTGTCTGGTGGTGACTGTCTGTTTGTGCTATCCTCAGCCCACCTCTTCTCCTTCATTGTCCTGTCACTTCAGCTTCAGACGCCTCTCCCAATCTTCCTTCTGCTCTATCACTTTCCTCTGTTTTCCTTTGTCTTTCCTTCTAGTTTATTCCCTATAAATTGACTGCATCAGAAAACCTTGAAAATCTAACTTGCTACGTGCTGCATCACACAGCGATATACACTTAAATGATATATGTGTTTTCATAATCTATGTGTTGTGTCTATTTTGACTGTAAGATTGGAAGAACAGAAGCTGCCGACCACTACTTAGGGCAGTGGGATCAATTCTTGCTTGGTCACTAGGGGCTGCCTTAATAAACCTGAATCATACTTACCTGCAGTTAAAAGCCTGATACTTCCAAGAATTGATGTGTTTTCATTCACATTTTTTCTTTATCTTTGTTAGATTAAACAATAGCTTGCTCCCACCCTGGCAGTATTTCAAATTTTGAATTAAACTGATCAATTTCTTTCAATGACTACTGAAATGATCCTCAACCCTTGTCCAAAATGCTACAATTTAAAGCATTACTGTAATGTTTAGACTGCTGCTATGGAACATTGTTGTTTAATTCTTATGTATTAATTTTTATGAGAGATATAGCCGTTAAAATGGGTGGGTGGGAGGGATTCTGTCACACAGGAAGTATTCTATTTTTTCTTAATGGATAAATATTGAATGTCTCTTTTATTTTGATTTATCTCAACAATATATCTGTCTGCAGTTCCCCCTCCCTTCCCACCCCAAAACAAATAGTCCTGCTGTTGAAATGAGAGAAAGTATCTTTCTATGTCTTCAAAATAGAACTAAAAATACCTGCTTGACCTGTGCATTTTAAGACAGTTTGCAGTTGTGGTTAACACAAGCCCCCCTGCTGAGATCAAAGTCTGGCCCCATCCCACTTGAAACACCACTGTCAGTACCTTGTTGTTAGGCAAAAAGTAAAAGAGTGTTCCCCTCTGCTGTGGAAAAGCAATGTTTATTTGATCTTGGGCCTCTTCTGAATAATTTTGCTAAATCTAATTGCTCTTGATGTTTTACCCAGTACATCATGGGCTTTTTCAGAAGTAGCTCTTTATGCAATGGGTGAAGCATCAGAATACAGCAAGGACCACTTCAAATATCTCTCATCAAGGCAAAGAACTCTAGATAGATTACTGCAGATCAATCTGTATAAACCCTGCATAAACACTGAAGCTC
The DNA here is from genome assembly GCA_035582835.1 of Phoebastria nigripes. Taxonomy (NCBI): domain Eukaryota; kingdom Metazoa; phylum Chordata; class Aves; order Procellariiformes; family Diomedeidae; genus Phoebastria; species Phoebastria nigripes. Next base: position 2,520,491 of record JAYKAV010002966.1, read on the forward strand.
TTTTAAGCTAAAATGTATTTTAAAAAACCCTTATGTTGTCAAAGGTGAAATACTCTGTAACTATTAAGAGAGTTATCATGTGAAAAGAGTGAGACAGGTCTGTTTAATTCACTGGTTCCTGTCAATTTATGATGAAACAAAACATATGATGAAATCCTTTCCAGTATATTTACTACATACATTAAGATTTTATGTTTCCAAAATGTAAACTTCCTGTATGTTGAATGCCAACCCTGTACCTAAATGAGCTATGGTTCTAACATGAATAATGCTGTTGCTGCTATGTATTGCTTGAGTGAAATCAAGAAACTTGACTTTTACTGATAATCATTGTGAAGGACTCTGCAGTGGACTGTGACATTTGGTTGCTACTTACACTTCTGCTGGCATGCAGATGACTTACAAACTTTGCTGCACATACGTAAGAAGTTTCAGGTTGAAACCATAAATGAGAATGACAGCCTGCAGTTGTTTTTCAAGTAGAAATCTCCTCTGAAAACAGAAGATGTATGTGAACTTCACTGATGGAATATCATACTGAATGATCATACATTGGGTGATAAGCAAGGGTGATTTGTAATGCCTCCCTTAACTGTGAGACTGGAGTACTTGGGAAATGTGGGTCGTCTTCCGAAGTTCATTGCTGGTTTGATGGATGACATAATTTCTGTATTTTATGTCATACAGTTATTTAAAATCTCTTCTTCAAGACACTTAAGACACCTCCATTCATTTTATGTGTGTATTTGTGTGCGTGCTTTATCAAGTATGACGTTCCCATGAATCAGYGTCTGAATGCAGGAGGGTGCTTTAGGCATATACAGAACACAAAGTGGCAGGTGGCAGATTGCCTCCCTTGGGCAAGAGGACACCAGCTGCTCAAGCACCATTTGTTTCCTCCTTTCTATTACTTTTGCTGCAACCAAAGCAGCTGTTAAGTTAGGTGTATATAGAGGAGTTGATAATGTTTGGGCAGGAGAGTGGTCAGGAGGCCATCTCTGCAGCAGCAGTAGCACTTGTCAGCCCCATCTTTTAGCAGCTGCAGGAGTAAAAACGGCACTAGTAAGGGCTTTTGGTCACACCCTTTCCCTCCTTGAGACAGAAGCAGGCTCATCCCCTTCCTTTCTCTGTCCTTTCCAGGAAGGCATTAGATGGCAGCAGCCAAGAGTATGGAAGAAAGAGTGGGGACTGCTTTGAGGTCAATTTCAGTTATCTCTCCACTCACCTATACAAAGCTATTTGAAACACACTTGGCCCTTGAGCCTTCTTAACTTTTCCAAAACTCCACTTCCCACCCCTGGCTTTAATTTTCTCCCCCTCGTCTCTCATTTTACTTCATAGAGCTGCCTCCTATTCCCCCTTTCTCCAGCCCTCAGCTGGTTAGTTAGCTGGCTAACCTTCCCAGCTTTCCTACTCTCCTAAAGACATTTCTACTGTAACTGTGTGTTGCTTCATTAATCACGTGATGTTCTTTATCTCTGGACCACAGAATTCTGTTTTGTTTGCTTAATCTGATCTGCTTTGCTTGCAGATCAGTCTCTGTATATGCTGTTGGCTGTGCCTAGGGAGAGTCACTTACACAGAGCAGAATGGGATACTGGGCTAGATGGACCTTAATTCTGAACCAATATAGATGCTTGGATTTTGTGCTGTGTTCAGAGGCTGCAGCAGAAGTAGATTTATTGCTGCTTTGTGACCTAGGGGGAAAAGAAAACTTCCCTGCACTAAGCCTGTCTACTTAATGAGTARAAGAATTCAGATCAGTAAAAGAAAATAGCAGCAGATCTAGAGGAATTCCCTAGGCCAGATGCATCATCCCTCAGTCCTTGTACAGTAATTTGCTTCTGTGCAGTTCAAGAAGAGCTTTTCCACTGGTTCTGGACACTGGACCAGATTCTTAAGTGGCTTTTTTTCAAAGGCTAATTTTAGCTTGGAAGATTGGAATTCTTCCACTCCTTCCATAGTCACTGGTGGAAAATAGGCAGCGCTCAGCCATGAATCACAGCAGGAGCTTCTCAAGCTGAAGTTTGCTGTTCTTCTCCCCTGCTCAGTGCACAAGCTCTGGACTTACCCTCTGTACAGGACTGAATTTTGTTCTGAGATGATGAAGTGATCCCTCCTGGTACACGCTTGTGAATTTCACCTTCCCATTTTATTTCATGGGAGATTTATAAAGACAGAGCTCCTCTAGTCATCATCCTGGGCATTTATTTCAACATTAGATAGAATTTGTGATTAAAATCATGACTCTGATACATTAAACCAAAGTTCAGTGTGAAAAAAAGCTTTGTCTTATAAGTGTTATGATGAGTTGCTTTATTTCTAGGTTTTTCAAAGCCCCTCCCAAAAAACTTTTTAGTTTAAAGACTTTAAATTCAAAACATTTATTAATAATGTAAAGGGCTGCCTGTCACTCAAAAGCTATAAAGGAACTCTGAAATCAAAGTGAAATAGTTTCTTCATCAAAGCATTAAAAAAATATAACTTTGGTACAAGCTTTGGTGGTGCTTTGCTTTGTTTGTAAGCCCACTTAAAAATAAATCCATATCATAGTCAGTCCTCAACACACAAATTTGCAATCTCAGTTGGTCACTACTAACCTGGATGGTACAAAGTACTAAATTTTAAATTTTCTGGATTCTACTTCTAGTTATGTTATTGATTTGGATGTGATTTTCAAGAAATCAATTATGTCCAGCTTTTTTAAAAGTCCTCAATTTCTGGTGCTTTAAAATTTGAGGTATCTGGGGAGAAACATCTTCAGTCACTGAAAGCCTGTAGCTTCCACAGAGTTCTTAAAGACTGAACATTTTGCTGGTTTTGAAACTGATGCTTTTGAAAAATACCACATTTGATCCGTATGTAAAATGGGTGTTGTGGCCAAAGAGCAGTAAAATGTATCTAACTCAATATTTATTAAGTTGTTTGAGAATCTTTGAGCAAGGCGAGTACTGAAGTGTACAGCGTAATTCAGCGTAATACACTTGCTGATCAACTGCCTTCCCCTGAGAGTCATTGAGATTGTTACTGAGAGCGCTTGTTGGGATCAGATTACAAGAAAACAATGTTAAGGCAACCTCAAAAAAAAGGTGGCTGACAAAATGTTTTCCCTTGGTGGAAATGAGCATCAAATTACATTTCACTACTATTTGTTTGCTTTGGAAAGGGGGGGCTAGGGATTTTCACCTTGTCCTTAGGGCAGCAATTTGCTCACCTTACACTTTCTAGTACTGAAAACATTTGTTCAGATTACTGTGTTTTCATTTGATTTGTTCTGTTGTTTATATAGAGGTTGCTTTTCAGTAAAATCCAATATAATTATTGACACGATTTGTTCTGCTCTATAGATTATATCAAACTGGCTGGAACATACAGTAGAAAATCGGTTTTCTTAGTTGCTTTAGGTCACTAAAACTCCTGTTCAAAGTCAATTAAGTCAATAGACATACCAAGGCCTTTAAACGGATGTCTCACTGTGATTACAGAACTTCCAAATGCAGAATTTGGAAATGGATCTAAATGTACTTAACTGACTTGAGGCTTCTCAGCAAAATAAATGCAATTGTATTTTGTGGCAGGCAGATTACATTGTAGGGGACAGAAAGAACAGAGGTCTGGGAGGGGTCAGGCAAGGAAGCTGAAAAAAGTCAGTAGAGGTCTGATGGAGCTGTGGGGGTGCAGGTGATCCTCAAGAATAAGTTAGGTGKGAACCTTGAGGGATCAGTAGGTTTGAGGAAAGATTTTTGTGGGTGGAATCTGGCAGATTTTGGGGAGATTAGGGGTCTGCAGRAATTTGAACAGAGAGGGATCAATGGAACTTGTCAGATAAGGGCAGAGCTGACTATTGCTCTCTGATATCAGAAGGAACCCCTGTGAAAAAGCCTTCAGCAACAGGAACCCTGGCAGTCTGTGGTCTATTACAGGAGTGGGAAGACTTCCTTTTCCCAATAAGGAAAAGCCTCTGAGAGCCGGAGCACTGGTCAAAGCTCTTGTTCTGTTGGTCTGATGTTGATAGCGATTCCTTTTCGGACTGCCGTCTTCTGAGGCACTAAGAGTCTGGAAATTTCACTAAACGTAGAAAAACGCAAAGATATCCTAAAATAATAATGTTTATATGTATTTGAAGATCAATTTCCAAACCATTAAACACAATATTTTGACAGTGTATTGAAAATATAGTACCTTTTTAGAGGGATTCTTGAATTATAAGGTGGTTGGTTTTTTCTTATAATTAATTCTGCAGTGACATCTTCCTTGCTGTCATCAGTATGACTTGTGTCCTTGTCCCCTTCTGTATTCCACAAAATGCACTGGCTGGAATCTGCAGTTGTAAATTTGTACTCTTCTGCTGTGGGTTTCAAATATTCCTTATCCAAATAGAAATGTTTGATCTTAGATGATGTCATGGGAGTTTCTGAAGATTACTTTAAATAGCTTTGTTCCCAGCAACACATTGTGAAGATTTTTGGGATAAACCAGAACAGCAACAAAAGAAACAAACAAACAAAAACCCCAAATGAACCAAACCCCCAAAACCTGCAAACACATAGCATTTTACAACATTGCATAAATATTCAGAATTTGAGATTTAGATTTTCTTATTTTTTTCCAGAATATCCTTATTATAGAAAAGTTTAGGTCATATTCTTAGTCTGCTGCATAAACTGGATAGTGGAGAGGATTCTCCTGGCAGCATTTCAGTCACACGGTCATTTCACTCTAAAGTCATAGAAGTATAGAACCAACATTTCTACGTTTATAACCACATTCAAGAAAGTACTTGGGATTTTGAAGTATTTTGCACACTTTTTTTTTTTTTTTTTTTTTTTTTTTTTTTTTTTTTTTTTTTTTTTTTTTTTTTTTTTTATTTTGTTGAGCAGTTTGTCACAACAGGGGCATTCCAGCTGTGTCCCAGCTCCTCGGGCACGCAGCAGTGTTAGGTCACTTGCTGTCCCATCACCCCATGACCCAGTTTCCATGAATTAGGAACCCAGGTGCAAATGCTGGGAGGAAGCTGTGGTTACGTGCTCCTTCGTTGTGGATGATCAAGAAACCAGGATGCACTTTAGAGTGTGTTTTGTATATGGACAAAAGAACCATGATCAAATCCACATGCTTTGCTTCTGGATTGGATTTGAAACTACTTTCCCATCCAATAAAACTTTCAACTTTTTCTGAAGATATGTCGTGTAAGCCCAGTTATCTCCATTCCTCTTCACATTTTAAAATTCTGACTGGCTCAGTGGCCAAATTTCTGGCCAATCCCCACAGTAGAATGAAAACTTTCTATTAGATATATGTCACTACAAGAATAGCTCATGACTACCTTGATTTGGAGAGGATCGTTTTTGAGGTCTAAAGTTCATTTTAATTTACATAATTCTCTTGTTAATATTTAGTAGAGATTATCTTTTTAATCATAAAAATGCATCACAGGTATCATACATGTTATGTTAGACATATCACTGGGAGTTTATTACGATATAACTAAATTAAAATGCTGGGACATTTTTTGTATAGTTCTGTTGAAGATAGTAACATAAAATCTCTTTAAGAACTGCTGAAAATGTCTATTCTTTTGGTCCAGCAGCAGTTAAAACTCCTAGCTGGCACTTCATGAAGACATTTTTTAATTTGTGACTCTATTTGTGACCTGGGATCATTGAAACATTATCTGCAAGAACAGTGGAAATCCTCAAAATGAATTTCCAGCACCAGGCTTCCTGTTTACATTGTTCAGGGGTAGTTACAGATTGTTAACATGTAGTTGCTGTTCATGGTTAATAATACAACTGAGTCATCTCTGTGCGGTTCTCAGCCGTTTAAAACTGTCATAAAATAACCCAAATAATAGGATGATCAAAGCAATATAGCTGACTCTGCATGATAGTGTGACTGCAGCATTTTCAACCATTACCATAGAGTACTATAAATATATTCAGAATAGTACAAAAGAGATGTTCAGGTTACAAAAACTATAGTTCAGAGCAGGATAGAATCATAAAATAAAGTTAATATTCAGCTATGCTTGCTCTCCTTGAATCTTCCCATAAACTATCTTTGGATGCCTAGTATGATATGCCTAATTCTCAGTAAACAGGTACCCAGCATTTTTTTGAGAATCAGGATTCGTTAAAGCATCACAAATCAAGCATACAAAAATGGAGATATCTAGAATAATTAGAAAGCCTTTGTTCTTTTTTTTTTTTTTTTTTTTTTTTGATTTCTTCTCCTTTCTTTTCATTTTTATATTTCAGGCAGGTGATCTTTGGATCCTTTGTGAGGGCTATGATACGTATGTGCTTTGCTGGGTCTGGATGATTTCAGAAATTAGTGTTTTATTTTCCATGAAAAGCTTTTAGTTGTCGTTGCACTGAGCGTTGCATAAGTCAATGTTAAATCAAACTAATATATTTTAAAAACTAATTGTTAGAAGGTTTTATAGTTTAAAAGAAATCACAACAAAGCATGAGTGCTGACTTTTTATCACCTCTCCTTTGAGACCCAGTTTATTTCATCATTGATGTGAAGCATGTAGTACAAAACAAGATGACCTGTTTTCATCCTTGGTATAATTCCACTAAAGTAAAAAGCCTTATGCCAGGAATGAATTTGGCCCTATGTAAAAAAGGTCTTCACTCTTCCCCAGAGAAGACTGAAACTGGGTTCTGTCTGTTTTCATCAGCTCTCTTTATCTCACATCAAGGGTAGCTGATTGAACACAAGGAATTCCTAATATGAGTCACTTGTCATTCAGGCTCTTCTGGTTGAGGATACAATGTTTCTAGCTTTCTTTGGCAAAGTGAAAATTACCTTGTTTAGCAGGCCCAGTGACTGAATGTAAAGTTGGCAAGTGACTCACATGTGCTCAGTTCCTGTATGTGACAAATAATACTGAAGTGATTTTGAGGTGTGAATATAAATAAATCTTAATTATGGTGTTTTCTTCTAAATATATTTGTAGTATTGGGATGAATCTTCCACGCTTCATTCAGGGAGCACTCCAAACTTCATTGCAATAGCATACCAGGAATAGCAAAAAAGATAACACAGCTTTTAGATTTTAGCTGATCATTTAGCTGAAGGGATTTTTGATCGGCATGTACTCCAGAACAGTATTCACTGCATAGGATCTCTCACAACATAAATTATAGTTATTTTCTAGCATGTGCTAGCCTGTAAAGTGATGGGTATTAAAACGTTTCCTCACTACCTTCCATAGGTATAACCATTTTATAGCTGTTTTACATTACAGCAGAGTTTGCGCCTCAAACTAAGTGGAGTTCTTGTAGCTTTTTCTGGATCTTATCACAAAGATTCTTTGAATGGAACTTACTGGTAGACTTTTACTTTCATTTCTAGCCATCCATAGCGGAAATATTCAGTAGAGGCAGAGCATGCCCTTTTTTTTTTAATGACAATACAAGAGAAGCAAGAGGCAGGTAATGTCTAACATGGTTGCAGTCGTTTTCCTTGCCACTTTTCCATCATTTTCATTTCTTGGTATAGTGAGAACCCTTCCAAAACCCTCTGAAAAAAGCTGCCACTGCTGCTTGCTATAATCGAACACTGTCAGAGTCTGAAAGGGACATTGGTTAAAGTTAGTGGGTAAGAAAAACTTTCAAAATGTTCGCTATTGTAATTTATTTCAAGTTGAGTTCAGCAATTTAGGGAGAAAAAAAGTTATCTAAATCCACTTGGGGTGATAAACCTTCTAAATTTGTAATAGATCTGAATAATTTTTATGTTTTCCTTGAGAACAGCATTTGAAAGAGCAAATGTGAGGGTCGTTATCTTAATGACACCACAGAAGTCTGGGCAGCCACAAAGGCTTTCTCACATAGTCAAACTGTCTTGGGAGAATCTAATTTGCTGTTGAGGTATAATACCAAGCAAATGCTTTTCATTAAGGAGCTGCATGAAACAGTATCAGTCTAACAAGAGGACTAGGCCTTTGAAATGTAAACAAAGTAGCTCCTCAAGGTAACATCCATTGCCTTTAATTGAATCTGCCTTGAAAACAGCAGTTTCCTTGGCAGAAGAAAACAAACTTTTACTGGCACGCTGCTTCACCCTTCCAGCTTTTACCTTACCAAATTTGGTATCAGGGGAGTTTGTAAGAAAATGAATACTTTTTTCTAAGTGTTGTAAAACCTTATACTGCTATCACAACATTTGAATTTAGCTTAATGGTGGCAAGATGTTAATATGAGGGTCTGAACTGCAGTAGTCTTCTGTTTGAATATAGACCATGGGCCTTTGCATTGTCACCTACTCAGTGGAAGCTGAGCACATCTTGGACCTTGCACAGCATTTGCTAGGAACCAAGTCCAAACTTCTGGCATGCTGCTTTATCTTGGAAAGTTATGGTTTTATAGCCCATGCATGTACCTCCAGTGAAGCCCTGGAGGGGCTTATTCAAGTGAGGAAGACATCACAGGACTGATGTGATTTTTCTGCTTTGTGACAGTCTGAGGCTTGACTATCAACAGGTATTCCATCCCTGATATAGGACCTTATATTTATGAGGATTTTTCTGTACAATCAGAGCTATACAGGTGTAAAAAGAACCAAGACCAAGTACCTATACGAAATTATTTTACGAGATTCTGTCTGTGCCTTATGACACAGAGGTACAGACACTAAAAGCTGGGGGTGAATTCAATATCATTCTGAAGTCATGGTTTCCCCCACTGTTATGCATATTTTGTGTTCCCTTCTTCCCTTCTATTGGTGCCAAAGTAGGTGCAAGGGCTGACAGTGGGCAGTGTGTTTCCTTGGTTCCGTGACTTGCAGAAACCGAGTCAGCTTCTGAAAACACGTAAATTGTCTCACTGACTGCGTTAACTTGTGCCCCAGCAAAACTGTTGCCTTTGTGTATATGACCACCACTATCCATGATTTCTGAACTACTTCAAGTAGGTCACATGTATCTGGATCTCCTAAACAGTGTACGGTCAGCTACACCTGTTGATGAAACCCTCTAAGTGGGAAATACTCTTTTTGGGTGCTTATGGCACTGTGCTACTTATGGACAACCACAGCTAAAACCACTGTTATAGGGTAATATGAGATTAACCATTTCTTTAAACTGGAATATAATGAATGATCTATTAGAGTAGACAGAACAAACTCTCAAGCTCAACCAACTGAACAAGTGAAAAGAGGTTCATGGGCTACCATTCAGATAGCATAAAGCATCCAACACAGAAAAAAGCACATGCAAAATTCAGATAACATAAATGCAAAAGGGTGCAATTCAAGGAGTGTGTTCATGTTTTTATTTTTATATATATACAACTAATTGTACAAATGTAATAATGTTGCTATTTGCAGATAACATTATTTCCATATTTCTCACCACCACTGTTATATCACAGTTGACTTCTAGATATTTTCTCTCCTCTCTTCCTTTGGACTAGTGTAATAAAGTACAGTAGAATCACGAAATGAAAATGCATCTGTTGCAATTAAATTAAACACTTGGTAAGTTACAGGAAAAGAAAAACCATCATTTTGGATCTGGAGACATGGTTAATGGTTTTTGAAGTCTTATCTGTGTCGACATTGTTATATGGATGGAAGGAGAATTTTATTCAGTTCTGGTTCTCCTAATGAAAGTTCAAGTGATAAGACTTTATTCTCACTGCGAGTYGTCAAGACAGTCCGCTGCACAGCACTTCTGTTTCAGAGCTTGGAAACTGTAGGGGAGCGCCAATAAATAAATAGATTCCCTATAGACATTAATAAGCTATGGTTATAAACCACCAGACTCAACTCTTAAATTCTGTAATCAGTGACTGCCATGCATTAACACATTGTTCATTAACTGCTTGTAATTTGAACTTGAATGTAAAAGAGTGTATACATTTCCACAATGCAGTCTGCTGTGTGCACGTTGTCTGCTCCATTTCGGGTGTTAGAGACTCACAATACAGAAACAGAATTTCAGACTAGCCAGAGAAAAAGTCACTGATTAGGACAGTTATCTTAAAGAACATCAGAACATTGTATTATCCACCATTGTGCTATGAAGATTTTTTGACATAGAGATGCATTTACTTAGAGCACTACTCTGCTAACAGCTTGATCGAAAGCCCAGTAAAGTCAATGAGACGGATTTTAGAAGGGGCCGACAAGTAGTAAAGAGGAGTCAATCACTATACTTGTCTGCACTGTACAACAATGTTGGTTGGGAGTCCCCACTCTTTTCCTGCCCAGGTTCTCCTGGCTTCTAATTTTTTGCCTTTTTAAGCTTTGATTTTCTATTGCACATTTCCAGCATCATAACACAAGTTTCAGTGGAAATATAAACATTTGGGTTGGCAGACATGTTCCTTCACTAATGCAGTCATCAAAGAAACATGCAGTTTTGTAGAAGGAATTAGAGACAATAGGAGGTAAAAGATTCCATAATGTTTATATTAATTTCTCTTAGAAAAGAAAATCTGCTAAATTTACAAGTCACGAAATGCAAAACATTACACTCTAGGAAATCAGATATAGTGTAAAGAAGACATTACATAAGAAATTTAGCATCTCATAGCAAAATGTCATTTATGGTTGGGATGTATTATGGAAAATGTGAGAACAACTCGTCATTGGAAAGTGTGTTTTCCTAGTCATCATGAAGAAATGTTCAGCTAAGTGGAAGTGGCCTAGTATTAGTATAGAATTCTAGTAAASTTATTTGTCAGTCTTGCAGTTTTAATGAGCAGCAACACCCTAAAAACTTCTGATTTTTTTTTTGTCCTGAATAGTGTTATTTTCTATGTTTTTTGGGGCGTAAAAGCTTGTTTTACTTTTTTGAGAATAATCACTAAAGTCAGTGAAGAGCCTTCCAAAGTGCATTAAATAAAATTTAAACCTGCAGTGAGGATATTTTGGGAATGTAATTTCCAAGTGTAGTCTCAGCAACTGGAACTTTTTCTTTTGTGGGGATTTTTATTCAGTGTGCAGTAAACACAGCTCCAAGCCCTGGTAAAGAATGTGTTTTGACTAATTTTAGTTTTATGGGTGTCAGTTAAGAATACCATGCGCCTTGATATGAGAAGCTGCTTCTTTGTACTTTTGTGGCCTTGTAGTTAGCAGCTTGTCAAATTAGGGGGTGGTTTTCTCTGTTTGAGTTATGTCTAATGTTTATTGGAGATTTTACACCTGGACCATGAAAGCTCCCTAACAAATGAGGATCTGATTTCAAGTGCAACATCCTCAGGATTTCTGTTTGATTTTTAGGCTCCTGTGTAAGCAATAGAAGGGCCCATGCCAAACCTGACGAAGAATTCAAAATGCAAACTATCTAGAACTAAACCCAAATCTCCATACATGTAATAGGAAAGGATTTTCTTAGCATTTTCTTTCTGCTCACTGACATGATTTACATCCTATTACATGTATGAATGTGCTTTCCTTTAAGTATGCAAAGTCTTGGTACCAATTTGCTACTCTCTGGTAGCCTCATGCTAAAACCAAGAGCTATCCTGGACAGAATGGAAAGACAGTTTATGGAATGTGATTTAAAGCTGAAACTTTAACTGAAAGTGAAGGAAAATGCTTGCTATGTCTGTCTCATATTTGTATGCAAAGGGACTTCCTTGGACCGTTGCCTGTGTTCTGATGGGGTGTCTTTCTTTGGCTGGGAGTTTAAACAGTGAAAGTCCACAGAAAACAGAAGCTTCTTAGAGGAAGGAAAGAAATAAAATTACTGAAGATCCACAGCACTATGGGAAGTACTGCACAGGCACATCTGCCTAGCTGGGAGAGCAAAAGCAGATAGAAGCTGGATTCCGTGCTGACAGCTGGTGTATCTTTGAGGGTAAAGTGAACTGCTGCTGGTCCAGATCTTTTCTGCATGAACAGTTTAAATTGATTTCTGGTGAAGAAGTATTTGCATCATTTGTGTTTCCTTCTCATGCTTGTACTGCATGCTGACTACCTGTTTACTGGGCAGGAAGGCAACACAGGTGCTCAGCAATTCGCAGGCCATTATACGGGGTACTAGTATTGCCACAGTCAAAAAGATAATCCTACAGTAAAGCCTCAGAACCCCATGTAGCAACCCCATGTACCTTCAAATGTTGGGTAAATTTTGGTGTAGTATTCCTGGAACTGATATGTGGAACTCCAGTTATGAACCAAAATACCTCTATGGTATGCACTGCATAAGTGGTGGGGGAAGGGGGGGGATGATCAAAGGAGATGATGATCAAGGATCTTATTTCTTTGCCTTATCTAGTTCTTGTTGCTACATAAATAATGCAAATATAAGTGCAGTCACAGGGATCCCAGTCTTCCCTCAGCTGTGAATATATTCTAATAGATTTAGTCAATTATAACAAAGAGACAAAAATGACAGAAGTCTTTATTTATTATAGCAGAGCTTCTACAACAATTAAACAACTCCAATAAACCTAAATTCTTCTTTGAAAGGTTTATTGTATGAATACCAAGCTTTGTACCATTCTGGGACCTGAATTAAAACCATCCGTTGGGCAGTAGCATTGCTGGATAGGAATGGGAAGGTGGGCAGCTTGAAAAGAAAGAACAAAGTCATAGTTCCAGTGCCTTTAATTTGTTAAAGATCTTGTTAGGGCTATAAAACTTTACCAGGTACTGTAGTCTCTTAGTTTAAGGAGGGAGGTCTGGTCTGGTCACTTCATACCAAGCTGTTGTTTCAATTCCCGGCCTTGAGGTTTATAGGCTGTCATGTGTTGAGCTATTCCTGAACCATGAGTTTATTGAATATTTTGAGAGTTTGAGGTTGCCTTTCCTCTCCTTCCTGCCTTAGATTATTAGTAACTACTTGAACCTGAAACAGTTCCATCAAATCTGGAGCAGCATTTTGTATATTCTTTTGGAAGAGAGAAAAGGGTTTTTTTTCTTTTTTTACCATGCAATAATTCAAAAGAACAAAGCAGTCGGGAAGCATAGCATTTTTTGCTTCTTCTAAGCACCATGTCCTTCTAATAATATGCTTAATATCTCTAGCATTCATCAAAGGATTATTTAAAAGAAACAGAGCCTGTAGGTGTGATACTAATTATCTATGTGAAGATGGATGTTATGCTAGGGCTAAGTGTCTGGCTTATTGGCGATGAATGTAAGAGGGTAAGGCAAAGCCAAGGCCACACCAGGAAAACTTCTGTTTTGCATCTCAACTTGCTCTTTGGCAATTACACTCCCAAAGTCCACAAATAGACATTTGACATATTCTTAAACTGACATATATAGGGTCTGAATTATAGGTAGTTCAAGTAAATGAAGAGATTATCATTTCAGCAAGCTTTGGATGAAGCCCAGAAGCACAACTCACTGCAGAGACAGGTAGAACACTGAGTCAAATGTGGTCTCTCTAATTCATAAAAATATATACATTTGCACAAGGACTAATGTAGAGAAACAGGGTGGCAGGGCTAGCTCCGTAGCAGTTTACCTTTTTTGGATAAATTTTCCCATTAAATGTCTTGCAAAGAGCGTTCTCCCAAGAGCAATGACCGCAACTGTTAATGGCCTGACTTAGTTCTGCCCAGTGAAGCAGGTCTGTGTTTTGGCTCCTTTCAGTAGCATGGATAAGGAGACCTGCAGTGAGTATGCAAAATATAGCAAGTGCCTTTTAGCCAGAATGAGTATCCTTTGGTCTTAGTAATGGAAAAGCTTGCAAGATGCATCTTACTCCTGAGAAAAAGAAGCTTTTTGAGTTTTCCAGGAACTCTTACAAGCTTCTTGAATTCAGTTCACAGCCAGTTAGAGCAAATGGAAAGATAAATCTCAGAAGATTGATGAAAAAAAAATTTAGCAACTTCAGAAAAGTTCGTATCTGGCCTTTGGAGGGCAGTGAATGGATGTGTTTTCCTGAATTCATGCCTTCCGTTACTACGTTAGCTTCAGAGAAGTTACAGAAAAAGTGAGTTTGACCATGTTTAGTATATCTTGCACGGAGATTGCAATTAGATATCTTAAGCTGCCACTCCTGTTCCCTTATTACCTGTGTGTAAAGAATTTGACAGTCTGTATTTTAAAGAATTATTAATAGGATTTTTAAATTACACTTGTGCTTGAGTGAACTAAATGCTTCCACATGACAAATTGATATGAATGGTTTTAATAAACAGAAAATGAGAAGTAGGTTCATCTGTCCCTGGGGGCTTAGCTGGTTCCATTCATTCTTCTTATTAAATCTTGTCTGCATGGCACTGTTGTTTGCATTGATTGATTACTTGCCTTAGCCTGTAAACTTGGGTGGGTTTCTCCTGAGCTGCCATTTCATAAGGCAGTGAGATCCCAGGCTCAAAGAAGTATCTCTATGAAGATTAATAGATGTGGACCAAAACTTTCCTTGGCTACGGTAAGCTAATTCTCAAGGGAGACTGGACAGTAACAGATGAGTCAGAACTATTACAGCTTAGACTATATTTTGCTAGTATAAAATGCTTCTAGCTAATTCATTTGGCAAGAGATTAGAAGCTAAACAAAATGAAGTCCACACTTTTTTTCTTTCTCTCTTTTAAAAAAACCCCGACTGTAATATCAGCTAAACAGTAACAAAATCAACCTGAAATATAGAAACAAAGAGCAAGCATTCCTCTCTTCTTTCCCGTTACAGATAACCCCCACTACATAATAGCAGGCTTTTGTTTGGAATAAATGTTATAAAGTTTAGACCTGTGTCAGCAAGCATTCATCATAAGAGTCAAGAAGGGATGTGTCTGCTCTCTGCTTTACCTTTGACAGAGCGTTTTTATAAACACTTGTTCTAGAATTGGAAGAAAGATTCTGCAGATATACCTGGGACCAGTAGAAATAGGGAGATTATGGTAACTATATTATTTCACTGTTTTGACATGGAAAAGCAAAATGGGAAGTAAATAATCAAACTGATGATAAAACTGTATTTACTCCATCAACATAAAGTATCATCTAATTGAATTTCAAGTTGAATTTTTAATAAAGCTAAAGCCAAGGACAGTGAAAGCATTAAAAGCATTAGACTGAATTCTAGAGTCCACAACTGAACAAAATTAGGGTTGCTGGAGCAACTTCCCACTTATGTCATGGACTTTGAATCACTGCTGACTTTTTAATATATTCTGTTTTAGAGACAGAATATAAGAGGGACCCCATTTCTTATGGTGAAATTCTCCACTGTGCATCACTTTGGCATTACTTAAAGAGCTTAAGTGATGCACAGACCTTGTTCAGGCCCTTACAGAAAGATGATCTTAATTTATAGTAGATGAGTTATGCCTGAACTCAAGTAGACTATTTTAGATAATAAATTGCATTATTTGGATTCTCCTGTCACATCAGGGTAGATGCACATCTGTGTCGTTACAATATATGATGAAGTATCCCACCCAACTGGGATCAGCCAATGCTGATTACAAAGGGGGAAGATATACCATAATGACCTCAGATTGTCTAAATATTAAGATAAAGTCACCAATTTTCCTATGGTCATCAAATATAACTGTCTATCCTAAACCAGGCATCACAGATAGAAATTCTTGTTTCTATATAATGGAATGCATCTGTAGCCTGTAAGGGTAACTGAATGCTCTGCTCTTTTGGATCTGTCACTCACCCTTGAGGTGTGGTCTCACTGTAGGCTCCAAAGTTGCATTTGAACATGACCTCACCAGCTACAAAGTCGTGACTCCATGTAAGTTAGCAGGAGTTTTGATGCCGATTTCAGTGAAAGCAGATTTGGCCTTTTTTGTCTGAAAGGCTAACAACCCAGTTTCTCAGAAGGCTCCTACTTGTGGAGGCTTACAGTACATAGCTAAACACTTGCCTTGGGTTAGCTCCTTTATTATACTTGGGCAAAGCAAACATCAAATGCTATGAAATTAGAAATTTAGTATTTTACACTCACAACATACTCATTATACCTGGGGACATTTAATGAAGCAAGAGGCAAAAAAATGAGTATCAGGCAGACTGAAAATAAGTAGCTTGAAATCATAATCATTATGAGTGTGTACTTTGATATTTGAGTGGTAGTTTGCCAACCAATGTAGTGGAATGGCATAATGGAAAAGATGACAACATCAAGATTGTTGTGACAATGTCTGATTGTTATTTGTGTGTAATTTAAGGAGTAACCTAATCTTCTGTGCTAACACACATCAAAGCAGCAAGAAATCAGTATTGCCAAAGAGAGGTCAGTTTTATAATTTCCAGACTGTCATTCTTATAATACAATTCTTGTACAAGCTATCATTAATTTTGTGTATAAAGTACATGTTCAATGCAGCTCACTTGCCTTCTCTTCACAACTTCTTCTCCACTAACTTCCTTTATATCCCTCAGTTTCATGTTCTTTATCTGTGTATCACCTATAGTTGAAGGATATCATGTGACACAATTACATTAAACCTATGTAAAGAAATGTAATTCAGTTAGTATATGGTAAGATAAATAAGATTGTACTTTCATAGTTACGTCTGTGCAAGATAAGGCAGTGACCAACTATTTTCAAAACATTGTCCTGCCCTTTTTAAATGATACTTACCAGTTTAAAGCTGCAAACCGCTTTAATAAGCAGGACATAATCAATCCCAGACTAGCAAGAACTTACAAGTATCTACAAGTAGTTCACCCATACCAAAAGACCCTGTAGGCATTTCAGTGCCCGATACATGTGCATATAGGTATTTATTTATAAAACACACATGGTTGTAGATATGTTATATGCACATACATTATAGTATTTAGGTAAACAGTTAATTCAGTTTGCCTTTTTACTATTGATGTTATAAATAAATCTATGTCCAAGAACAGGCTTTCCATGGATAAAGGCTATGCAATTCACTTACGGAGTTAAAAAAGAACTTACCAAACTGAAGAGGGCTAGCCTTGGTTTTAAAAGGATGTGTTGTATGAGTGTCTGAAGTAATGTGTATGTACATAGACACTGAAAAATATTTGTGTCTTACAAACACATACAAATAAAAGCACACATGTATACACACACACATATATATACACATTGCTTTATGTATCCACACAGGCCACCATTTGAGAATGTGCTGATTCCATAAGCAACGCTAGCTTAATGTTATGCACTGTTTTGGTGTAAAAATTCTGTAAATATTATTAGGGTTGATTTTTAAGACAACTCAATTTCCTGATCCAGTTCACAGCGTGACCCCACAAACAGCTGTGTTAGCGAAACTGGTGGAATGCATACCTAGCCTGGGAGCAGCAACACGCAGCAGAGGCTTCTTTGGAGGGAAGGTAGGTATATTAAGTCAGTATTGCTACTGGAGACAGTGTATCCTCAAACCACAGCCTTGGAGATACATACATATGCTTTAAAGTACAACCTTTCTTTTGCATATAATAAGGGAATTCTGACAGCGTATTGGCACACCCACTAGGAACAAAGCTTAAACAGGCACTGTCAGCTGCCCCAGGGCATTACATAAGAATAAAAGATTGAAAGGTGTGCTGTGGGGATGATTCATATACCCGAGGCTTAGACCAGGTGCTCTGCAATTAACTGCATTAACCTGCAGCTGGAGTGAGTTCAGAGTGAAGGTTAGCTATTCTCAGTTCAATTGGTTTAAAATCAGTACTGGGGATTATATTCAGTTATTTATACGGCTGGGTTTTTGGGGGGTTTTCTGGCTTTTTCTTTTTTTTTTTTTTKTYTGGCTCTGCTGAGAGGTTAAAAAAAAAAACAGAGTGCTGTCTGTATGTTGAGCTCTACTAATATTTAATGCAGAGTATACAGGAATTCTCCTTCTAAAGTTAGAGGGAGGAACCACAAAATGACACTTAAAGCTAGGATGACATTTACTTTGGAATATCCACTGACTTGGGGTAGGTGGAGAGAGATAGATGGCTTTGAAAAGCAGAATGCTTACAGGGATAACCCTTTTTCAGTTTTGCAGAACATGGCAGGGCTTAAAAAAATGTGCCTGCCTTAGCACATGGACAGACTACATGATCTCTTTTGAAATCTGCACAGGATCTTTTTACCCGCTGGGTTTAATTTCAGAATCCAGTGCAGTCATTAAAGAAAATAAAATTATGTTTGTTCTTTCATCTGGAGCACAGAGCAGTATCAATTTTTCATTCCCTCCTCCTTTGCATTCCCCCTTCCAAAAAAAGATGTGTAGATGGAGGAATTCACCCTATAGCTCCCCTAAAATTTCTGATCTTCAACAGCTGCTTTGAATTGATTCTGTATACTTGGTTGCCTAATGTGTGCAACATGTAACACTGTTTCTGTGCTCTTGAACATGAGATTGCCAAAACTGGAATACTGTGTGTACTGAACTTGCATTGATCTAAAAAGGTCTATCTGTATCTTCCCAAATGTCTGAATTTTCGATTACTCTCTCATGAAGTAATAGTATGTTCCAACACTGCAGTGTCTGAGTACTTCCCATTCATTAACATCAAGCAGAATATTCTTCATTTAAAGACAGGGGAAACACAAAGTTAGACAATGGGCTTATGTACACAGAGTCATTTTCCAGCAATACTATATCATTATACTTAAACCATGCTGTTGTCTGTGCACTTTCCTGTGCAGATACAAGTATTTCAGACTAAGCGGGTCTTTTCTCCCACCTTGTTTTAATCATTTCCAAGTAATAATAATAATAATAATTATAAAACTAAATAGGAAAAAAAAATCTGAACATCTGAGAGTGATCTAAATGTAACACTTCCTCACTGTATTTCATACTGGTATAACTTCACTGTATAGGAGAGCTTTATGGGTCTTATTCTGGCAGTTTGTGGATTTGAGCCAGATTGATTCTCAGTCTTATGCTCTAACATTTCTATCAAATTCCTGCTTTGACATGGGAAATACAGGTTTGTCAGGTTATGTATGATGAGTTGGGTTCCAGGATAAAAGAAGAGATTGGATTTTGTGACATGAGGATGGACTGTGGTTTAGGCTGTGAGTGAATGTGGGGCTCAAACAGCCAACACACACTCTGGCCCAAAACACAGCCTAACCGTGTCTCTCTTGTCCTGCAGTCTGACATCCTAGATTAGAGATTCTGCCAAACACCTACGATTAGTTTTTAGTGTCATCAGATGAGAGAAAGACTGTACTACAAATACACCAGCTGTGGCCTTTGGGCAGAACCAACTTTTATATGTGACCTTTATTCTCATTTTGTGAAATTTGACATGCCTGCCTTAATTACTGTATCAGTCTCTCTTGTGCCTCTTGCTTGTGAGATACACAAAGCATCTCTTTTTTGTGATCTGGAAATAATAAATAGCATTCCAAACAATGGTATTTAAATTTCTCACTTTCCATGCTTGCTTCAGAGAATGTGCGTTTGCCATCACACCCTTAAAATTAAAATGCCAGATGGAGAATGTCCAAGAGCAACATACAGCAGTGATTAAACCCATATCATCCATTCATGGTACCTAAGAATATAAGAATGTAGAATGGATATGCTGGTCAGGCCAAAAGTCCATCTAGCATGATATCCTGTCTCTGACAGTGCCCTCTAGCAGATGCCCAGGGAACAGTGTAAGAATGGGTAAAACAAAGCTATTGTGGAATTGGTACTTCCTCAGTATATCATACTATATATTGGGGAATAACGTATACCTATGGGAAATATCATATATCTATCATATATGTATGGGAATTGCTAGATTTTAGTTCAGATCCATCACAGATGCATAACTGCATCGTGGAAGTCAGATTTCTTTTTGCCCAAGCTGCTGGATACTCCTTCTAGCACTAGTGAAATTCAGGTAGATATTGGTTTATTCTGGTATAGGTGAGGATAAAATTTAGGCCCCAGACCATTTACACAGTAATTTTCTTGAATCCTCTGCCCATATTCTGAAGAATTATCACATAACACTAGAGGTGAAAAACAAGGAAAAATACAGTTGAAAATAGAATTTACATAAAACAAGAAGCAGGAGCAAAGCACAGACAAACCCATCCTAGTGTGGGCCAGTGGCATGATAGGAATGGGCCACAACAGCTATAGTTTTGAGGAATGATGTAATTGGAAGGACAATGACTGCTTCCACTGAACAGCACAGCAAAGTCTTTGCTTCCAATAATACCAGGATTTGTCCCTTACAGTGGTGGTTATCCACCTGGAAAAGAAAACATCATGCCATTTCACACTGCAACAGTGTATGTGCTCTGGCCTGCTTTACACCGGCCAATTCACCTGACAGTGGCCAGCAAAGTTCACGTCACTGTTGAAGACCTGCACTTTTACAGCTGCACTGATGCAAAGCTTTAGTGTGCTCAGGCAGCTCCCCATTTACACTGATTCTTTCTAAGCATGCTCAACCAAAATAGCTGAATTTTGTTCTATATGCTGAAGGCTATTTGCTGAGTTTGCAAGGCAGGAGTAAGCAGTAGTAAATTAGGGAGACTTGCTTGGTACACAGCTGTACTCCACTGGTGCAGAATGCATGTGAATTTGCTGTGTGGCTGCAGTAGTTGGAGAAATCCTTGATTGTCTGTAAAAAGCTGTTCCCTAAAGTTGACATTCAGTGACTTTCAGTAGCACACTCTGCTTTCTTCACTTTGCTTAGCAAGAAGTACACACCAGGCAGCACACTAGCAACTGTCCAGCACTAAATTAATGTGCAGTTACCAGGGTATACTCTCCATTTTGGCATCAACAAAGAATCCACTGTTGCAAAGATACAAGGTAGCCAATTCTATATGTACCACGCACACCATATGTGCCTTTCAGACCTGGCTTTGGAGTGTTGTCCAGTGAATGACAGGTGTCGGTAAACATCTGAGAAAGAAAAAGATTACTCTAATCTAGGAGAAGGAGCAGGGTTTGAATTAGATTGCCAGAATTTAATTTCTTACTGTGCTCTTCTTTCAGTTTCTGATGCAGGCTACATATTTTGTATCACATTTTATCCTTCTTTATATTGATTATAAAAGGACTTACCTACAATACCACACAAGGATTTTACAAGCATTAATTAATTCACACTTGCAAAACACTGAGACACACAGGTCACTATTATAGTCATTTTTAAAAGGCTTTTATGAAGAGAATTGAACTTGAGACAGGATTGCTTATGCTAGGATTGTTTTCTACACACTATTAGCCTTTAATATATCAGGCTATGTTATTATTACAGTGGTCTATATCAAGCATGAGAGAAGGTACACTGCAGGTTTCCAAACTGATTTTTTTTCAGATTTTTTTTTTTTTAACTAACGTTAGAGTAAAAACTTTCTGAAGAGATAATGTGATAAATCAAAGAAAATCAGTCTAGTATTAGGAAAGTAAACGTCTCTTACCCGTCTTCTGAAAAATGATTTGAAAACCTTTATTCAGAACTTCAGAAAAGGGTGTTACTGTGGCTGCCACCACCTTTACTGTGAAGTGCAATACAATATAGCATGCGGTGCTATAAAGGAACTCTGCTGGATAAAAGGGCCTGAGAGATCTTTACCATTTACTTAATGAACGTGTAAGAATCCTGGTATCCTCTGCAGCGGCAAAGGAGCAGGCCTAGGCCTCTCTGGCTCACATAGTGAAGTGTCAAAGACAAGGACAAAGGGAGGATACCTCAGAAAGCTACTGCATTTCAGCTGTTGTAACGCTCCCAGGGGCTCAAGTTGGGCCAGAATGGCCCTTGCATTAGGTTGTAAGTCACTTTCCAACTCTCTTCCAAATGCTTTTGTCCCTCCTCTGAGGACTACTACTATTAATTTGACATTTAGGTAGGTAGATAAAACTGGGTCAAGGACTGTTAAAGGTTAAAATTGATACTGCTATTAAATCATGCAAATAAAAATTACCTTAAGACAACAGTATAAGTTAGAGATGGTGAAAAGACATGAGGGTTCACATAGGGAGGTCTGGAGTTTTAGCCTACCTCCCAAACTAGAAAATCACCTTAAACACATTAAATAGATTGCTACACAAGTTCACTACTACATTAGTTTTCCCTGTGTGACAGTTTAGAGACTACTGATAAAACTCTAAAATTGTTCTCTTCTTCTTGTATGGGACAAACATATAGGCATTATGAAGTGAGGCACTGTAGAAGTATAAACTAGTCTTCTGAAGTGAAAAAGACCATAGAAATAATACCAGAATAATGAATAGTTTTGGAAGATATAGGATAAAGACAACTGACTTGTCTATTGCATCCCAACTCTCTGCTGCTGAACAGTTGATGAAAGACAAAGCCATCTTCTTATGGAATAGGGATATTCAAAAGGCATGTAAGAGAATTAGAGTGTAGCTGTCACTGATTTTCAATGAGGGAGATTTTTCAAGTTTTGTAGGTCAAAGCTTCTAGGTGTTTTTTTAAAATTATTATACCAAGTCCAAGAAGTGTAGAAGTCTGAAAATATTCTGATTTTCAGATTTTTTGTTTGTTTCTGGATAAGTGCATTGTCTTCATGATTTCTTGAATCTGGCCAGTTACAGAAGTACCAAAAGAGCATGTAATCCTATTTATTGCCTTCTACCTACACACGTTTGGTGACCTTTAAAAAGGTTTAAACAACACTTTGATGTAGAAAGTGTTGTAAAAGTATCAAAAATTAAGAATTAAGATACTGAAAAAAGATTACTTAGGTAAATAGGACGTGAGTGGTGGCCACAGAATGACACTTTGTGGCATCTTTGAGGCTCTTAAATCCTGGGGTTGAGGATGAAAACAACACTTCATGTCAAAGCACCAGGGATCTCCAGCTCACGTTTGCTTACCCTGGCAGCTCTTTGATAAACGTCATTCCCTTTCTAATTGCATATTCTAAATCTTTACTTCTGGCCTGTCCCCTGTCTGTTCTGAATATTATAGGATGGGTACAGAAGCTGGGATGTGACTACTTCAGCAGTTATAGGCAGTTGGAAATTATCTTTTACATCAATGCCCACAGGCCAATTCTTCTACTACCAAAACAAGTAGTGAACAAGTATGAAAGGAAAAAAGACTAAGCCTCCAACAATCTCAATCCTCAGACCTGACCTGTAGCTACGTTACCCTTTTATTTAGAGATTTTAGGCCTGAAAAGTATAAGTCTGTCCTGCAACCTTCACAAGAAAGCCTAATTTCACATTTCTCATCAAGTTTTCACATGAGCAAAGTAGAGTAACTCTCAGATAAATGGACTTCTGTATATTTCTTTGGAAGTTCATGAATGATATTTAGTATTAGGGGAATAGATCTCGCTGTCCTCTACCATAGCAGTATTAAATGTATTTATTACCATAATTTTACTCCTGAAAGTCGCTGCCTGCACCAGAGGCATTATGCTTAAGGCATTGCATAGGCAATTAAAAGATACAATATTAGTGAGAAGCCTGAATTGAATGATATTCAGGAGATCAGATGCATGTCCAGCAGGAAGACTACAGTATTGCAAAAGTTTACTAGCAGAGAAGGGAGATCTCCACAAGATTATTGCCTAGGTATGAAAGCTCATGGTGGACTGAGGAACACCAGACACAACATCTTTCATCTGCTGCAAGCTCAAGTAAAATAGGATAACATCCATATGTCAGAAATACTGCCATATCCTTCAGATTGCTTTCATCTACCCCGTCATCTTTCCATAACCTAGATGCTAATTTAGAGAGGCACTGAAACTACAACTGGGAGCTGCAGGCACTGAGATTGTCTTTCAGGATCTTCCAGAAGAACAAAACTAAAATTATTTTACCCGTTCTCTGCAAGCTAGATGCTGCAAATATTTGTACTGGAATTTTATTGGAAAGATACTTTAGTGATGCTTTACAAAACAGCATGAGGAGCAAAGATTCTTCTGTAGCAGTGGTTCATTTTTTCTTAAACCAGAGAAGATTAAGGGCCAGAGATTATCACTTTTCTCCTTTTGCACCATCCAGGTGGTACACAAGTAATGTTATATAAAATAGTGCCCAGAACTGGGAGTTCCTAGGAACTGGTTCAGGTGCCTGCAATGCCTGATGCCATGAGTGCAGCAAGACCTTGAGACCCCAGAGACAGCTTGCTTAGGATCTTGCTACTCCTGTCTATTGTTAGCTACTTGCATTTATATTTGTGAAGAGGTACATACTCATACCTGAATGAGAGAGTTTTTAAAAGATTTTTTTTATCTTGAAAAGTAAGAGGGAAGAAGTTATGGATGGAAAATAAGGGAGGAAGTGACTAGAACATAACTAATTAATCCTCACTATCATATGCAGTTTTCACTATGTTTATGCCTTTACGAGTCTAGATTGGCTGCAAGATATGCAAACAGTGCATGCAGAAAGAACGATGAATGAAGTTTATCGAATGATGTATATAAGAAAATAAAACCTGTGTGCATTTTCTTTTTTACTAGGCCTGTCCTTGTTTTTAGTCTCTATAGAAATTTCTGCTGTGGCTTGTGCCTTAAAATGATAATATCCCTATAATATAAGAGTATAAGTGAAAAAGATATTCTCCTACCTTTATGTAATTTTAGAATTACTGGGTTTATTTCTGACCAGGAATCTTTTTTATTCTGCTTTGGCTTTAGTTTTGTTTGTTGTTTTTGTTCCTAAGAGGAGAAAAATACTGTATCTTTAAATTAGGAGTAGCTGAATAATGAATCTTGGGCAGTGAAAAGGCTAATGTGCTGTGGAAGAGAAGGAGTTTAATCTAATTTAGTTGGAGGGTGTCTGTCTGTGGTGTTGTTTTCTGGACTGTGGGAATAGAGGAGGGAAGCTGCCCCAGTGAATGGTTCCTCCTGAGCCAGAATCAGTGGGGAGTCCCTTAGATGCCACTGATCCGAAGCCAGGCCATGAAAAGGGGATTAAAGAAATGTTCTGATTTGCAATTCACACTAATGCACCCCGTCGAACCTTTGGTAATATTTCAAACCACATTTCAAGGGAAGTGCCCTTAAAATAGCCAGCTAAATTGTATTAGAGCAATACTATACAACCCACTCATCCATTTATGATTTGTTTTTGTTTTTAATTCCTTTAACTGTTGGTGGTGGTGGCTTTCTAAGGTAATTAAAACTTTTGTGCATTGTGAATATTCACACTTGCATGGGAATATTTCTCAGTATGCCTGTCCTATTAGGCAGACATGTTTCTTTAAATATTAGAGGAAAACTGCTACAAAGATTCTGTGGCTAAGAAAAAATAAGCCCATTTGGTTTAAAAAGTAAACATTTTTCTGCATGCCATTTAATTTTATGAATATCTAGTGGAAATTCAGTAAGAAAGGCAGGCTTATAAAATTGCTAAAATAGTTATCAGCTTTCTTTTTTTGTGTGTGATCTTTTTCTTTTACGGTTGCTACCTTCTGTGTGGCTAACATTTTTTTTAAATATATATGTTAGAATTTGTTACCAGAATGGAACATGTATCAGATGTAAGCAGTTAAAAAGTGTCTGAATGAATGAATACAAATATAGATGAGGATAGGGTTATTGAGTGGGACTAACATTAAACTGATCTCTGTTTTTTGTGTAATAAACAGCTGGCCAAAAATATTAAACCTGAAAAACAGTTACAGCTACAGACTTCTTAAACATAAGACTGTCAATGTCAGTTCATGTTCTGTCATAACACTATTGTTAATCATAAGTAATTTAGACTATTTTACTAAAAATCTTTAATATATTAATTAACTCTTCAATTCCCCAAGCCTACCATTTCATTTCTCTTTACTGCTGAAGTGTCAGAACATTTTATCTCAAATGGATTATTTGGGTTTTCTTTAATCCCATTTCAGAAAACCTTGCCTAGCACTGTAATTTCCATTGACTCTAACATGTATATAATAGATGCAACTTTGATTTTCACCATTATCCATATCAAAGTATTTTATTACACTGTCACTGCAATAGATTACACAGCATTAAACTTTGCCATTGCAGGGGCGAGGGGTGGTGGTGTCTTTTTTCTTGTCTTCTTTATGGTTTGCTTTACCTACAAAATATTTAGTTATGGTTTGAATTATGAAATGCCTTATTAAAAATTCAGGTTTTTTAATCTTTTGCTTACGGGACAGAAGAAGAGCTGGACTTCAAGATACAGATGATTCCTCTGCACATTTTTGGGAGGTGGGGAGATGGATAGCTAGAGGGAGAAATGCATCTTTCCTGTGAGTTGGCACATTATTTGAAATCATGTTTAATTATAAAGTTTCATTAAAAATCTTTTGCTTAAAATTTTAGAAGCCTAATAAGATTTCCATTAATTTAAACATATCACTATTCCCACAACGGCCCAAATGCTTTCTTTTTCCTCTTTCATCCATGGTTAAATATGTAAATAAAATGTCTAAAGTCATTCTTCAAAGAAGACAAAAGAAAAAAGAGCTGAGGGAAAAGACAGCCATAAAATTCCTCCCAATTCTCCATAACATTTGCCAGAGGGGGGCCAACTCCTAGCCAGGGCCTAGCAGCAGGGGTGCCTGGCTGCTCCATAGAATCACACATCTCAAATCCCACACACAGGAGAAAAAATAAAATAAAATATCTTTTCAGCTGGAGCCATCAAAAGGCTCTTTTCATTTATTAGTTACAGAGGTATCTTCCAGTTGCTGATTTCTCAGCGCTCTCATTTTTCTATAATAATGTTCTATTTGTTAGTTTCACTCACTCAAGCTCGTTGAATGGGAGATACCCCTAGATAGCTCTTTAAAAATAGAGAGTAAAATAAATGATCTAAAGCAGGATGCATTGGCTAAAATAATGGCTAGAAAAACAAGGCTGATTTAAATTGGCACATAAAAGATCAATTAAGAGAGACACAACTGCAAAGGTTGGGGGTTCCCCCCCTTTTTTTTTACTCACTTTCATTTGTATTTCTTTTTGCCTCTTAGGAGAAAAAGGTTGCTATCAGTGCTATAGAAGAAAACAGGCCTTGTTTTATTTCATATATTTTTTTCTAGATTAATGTGAATGGTGATATAATATGCTTTTCAAAAATACTTGTTGAAAAAAAAAAGAAAAAAGAAAACCAAGTTCCCAAACAATCAAGTTGAACAAAACAAATATTGAATATGTTCATCTTACGCATTATTTAAATTCTACTTTTTATTATTATTTAAATTCTACTTTTTAAAGTAGAATTTACTTGTCCTTTGTAAAAGCTTTCCCCACACTTCCCTACTACCCCCAACTGAGCTCTCTAGAAGAGGAATCAGGATGCATACAAATACTAAGAAAACAGGCTTAGATTAATGAAGAATGGAAATGCCCCAACACACACTCTCTCTCACACACATACATACACACAGACACACTAAAATAAATAAAGCTTTTTTTGCACATAACACTGACTGCTTTTGTAACATTCCCTAAGGAATCTAAAAGTGCCCAAGGAAAGGTCAGCCCCTAAGACCAACACTTTATAGGTATAATCTCCTCAATCCACTGAAAAGCCACAAAAAGAAGGACTACTGTTTTAAAACATTTTTATGATGGCTTTTACTTCTAGGCAAAAACTAGCCACATCTTCAGGGTTTTCAAAGACAAACATTAGCCCTGGTTTGTTGTCCTTGCTTGGATCCATTTCACCCTTATCACAATTGAGGAAGCCAACAGTTTCCTTTCTAGAGCCTGGTGGGGTATTAACTCTGACCCTGCGGGATTTGGTAGTTTCCAGGAGAATCCGTGTTCATTTCGATAAGAAACAGGCACTAATGGAGAGGAGCCCGGTTTGTGTGGGTGAGCATGAATGAAGAGAAAGAGAGATTTTCCTTCTTCATTAATATGTTCGTTCAAACTAAGCTCAAAGGAGGGGGGGRAAAAAAAAGTAGAGCTAATCTTTTGACTTCTGATCACAGTGCTCCTTTTCGGTCTGTAAAATTGTGAATTATAGTTTGGCTTGGGATTTAACTTCCTCCTTCTAGCTCTGATAGACCAATAAGCAAAATAAATCTCAAAGCTTAACTTAAAAAGTAAACACAACTCACTTTAGAATGATCTCCGTCTCCAAAATCTGTAAGTGTCTTTTCTATAGTGGATGAAGTAACTTTCCCAAGGGTATGTCTCTAGTCCTCTTAGGGTTTCTTATTTAAGGAAAAGAAAAAAAGGAAAAAAAAAAAAAAAAAAAAAGCAAGCTACTTTTCGAGTGATGCCATACTGTGATTAAAAACATAATCAGGTACTTTTTCAGCAATCCTGCCTGTCCTGTTCATTTAGGAATTCGAGACAAAGCACAACATTTGAAAACAGCTGAGATTCCAGGCTGAAAGCAACCATATTTTATGACCCTGGCAGCGAAGAGTTTATAGCACTCGCCATAAAATGCATCCTCCTCCCCACATCCTCCCTGCTAAAGCATTACCCCCCCTCCAATAAAGGCAGTCAAGGAGGCACCACCTTCAACCCTCTTATTAGGAGACACGAAGTCTGAAGCACTCGCTCTCCCTGGCTTCCTACCTGAGCGAGGGAGGTTAGGCTGACGCCTTCTAGAGAAAAGATCTTGTTAAACTTTCAAGGGAGGGCAACGGGAGGGAAAGGAGAAAGGAAGGAAAGACAGAAGGAGAGAGAAACAAATGGGGCTTTTTCTAATCTGTGCTGATCAAGGAAAACCTGTAGGGGTCCTTAAGGAGGTTTCAAGGCGTTCCGAGTGATTGGAAAGTAATCACCGTGTCAGCTTCACCTTTCTCATGCAAAGTGGATGTCGTATGCAAGGCGGATCCTGCACAGGTTTTTTTTTTTATTATTATTTTATTTTATCCTTGGACTCAACCGCCCCCTAAAAACCCCAGCTGCTCCAGCCCCAGGAGTTCCTGCTAATGCGGGGGGAGCGGAGCAGGCACACAGACAACACACACACACGAGCCAGCCCTGCTCTGCAAAGCACAGAAGAGCCGACCTATTGCAAACCCAGACCAGAGGGCGGCGAGAAGGGGGGGGTGTGTGTGATTTTTTCAGGCCCCCCTCTTCAATGGCTTAGATATTTCCTCCTCCTCCTCCTTTATTCTACACTCGGATAAACCAATCCCCACCTCTCGGCAAGAAAGTACGGAGCTGTGACCCGTTCTAGGAAGAGGAAAATCCCTGGAGGAACCCGCTGCACCAAAAAGCCGCCCGGGACATGTGCAAGTTGAAGCCGTGATCGCTCGGATTTGCCCAGACCCAAACTATTCCGGCATCGCTCTGCCTGTGCTTCGAGGAAGCGGCAGCGAGGAGGAGGAAGGGTGGTGGAAAGACGGATCGCAAAAGTGGAAGCCCGGGGAAAAGAAAGTTGCCGGGCTCCCCGCAGTAAGTTCTGCGCATCTGTGGATTGGGGGTCCTTTCTCTTTTCCTGGTTGGTTGCGGACTTGCCTGCCCACCTCCCTGCGCTGCCGGCGGGGCCGATGCTGAGCAGCGCGGGGCGCTGAGCGGCGCGGGCGCTGCCCGCGGCCGCGGCCCGGGCTATGCTGACCTGCGTGCCGCCGTCCCCCGCCGCCGAGCTCCCTCGCGAAGGTCGGGGGCGATGCTGTCCCAGGCAGGAGCCGTGCGGCCGCTGAAGTGACTGCCGCCTCCCCCTCGCTCCCCGCCCCGCACGCCCCCAGCGCCAGGCGCCTGCGGGAGGGAGCCGCGCTCCGGCCGCACGCGTGGCTGCCTGCGCCGCTGCGGCCGCCACAATGGGGCCAGCGACGAGGAACTTGGTGCAGACTCTCCTGGTGCTCTGCTGGCTGCCCTGCTTCTGCACGGGGATAAGCTCCATAGACATTGACCGCCCCGGTGACGGGAGGTGCCAGCCGATAGAAATCCCCATGTGCAAGGATATCGGGTACAACATGACGAGGATGCCTAACCTGATGGGACATGAAAACCAAAGGGAAGCTGCCATCCAGCTGCACGAGTTTGCCCCCTTGGTGGAATATGGTTGCCACAGCCATCTGAAATTTTTCCTCTGTTCCCTCTATGCCCCTATGTGCACGGAGCAGGTTTCTACACCAATCCCAGCCTGCAGGGTTATGTGCGAGCAGGCGAGGCTGAAATGCTCTCCTATTATGGAGCAGTTCAATTTTAAATGGCCAGACTCCTTAGACTGCAGCAAACTGCCCAACAAGAATGACCCCAATTACCTGTGCATGGAAGCCCCCAACAATGGATCCGATGAGCCACCCAGAGGATCCAGCATGCTGCCACCCATGTTTCGTCCACAGAGGCCCAGCAGTGGCCACGATCTGCAGCAGCATAAGGACAGCCTCAGCAGAACCTCCTGTGAAAATCCTGGCAAGTTCCACCATGTGGAAAAGAGTGCTTCCTGCGCGCCGCTCTGCACTCCGGGGGTTGATGTTTACTGGAGCAAGGATGACAAACAATTTGCTGTCATTTGGATTGCCATCTGGTCCATTCTGTGCTTCTTCTCCAGTGCTTTTACTGTACTCACTTTTCTGATAGATCCTCAGCGTTTCAAGTACCCCGAGAGGCCCATTATCTTCCTCTCAATGTGCTACTGTGTCTACTCAGTGGGGTACATTATTCGCCTCTTTTCAGGTGCTGAAAGTATTGCCTGTGATAGGGACAGCGGCCAACTCTATGTCATCCAGGAAGGACTGGAGAGCACTGGCTGCACCATTGTGTTCCTGGTTTTGTATTACTTTGGTATGGCAAGTTCCTTGTGGTGGGTAATCTTGACTTTAACTTGGTTTCTAGCAGCTGGGAAAAAATGGGGGCATGAAGCAATTGAAGCAAACAGTAGCTACTTTCATTTGGCAGCATGGGCCATTCCAGCTGTGAAGACCATAATGATCCTAGTTATGAGAAGGGTGGCTGGAGATGAGCTGACAGGGTTGTGCTATGTTGGAAGCATGGATGTGAATGCCTTGACGGGGTTTGTACTCATTCCTTTGGCTTGTTATCTAATCATTGGCACTTCTTTTATTCTTTCGGGTTTTGTGGCCCTTTTTCATATCAGGAGGGTGATGAAAACAGGTGGAGAAAATACTGACAAGTTGGAGAAACTTATGGTCAGGATTGGTGTCTTCTCAGTCTTGTATACAGTGCCTGCAACTTGTGTGATAGCTTGCTATTTTTATGAAAGACTTAATATGGATTATTGGAAAATTGTGGCAACGCAACAGAAATGCAAGATGAACAATCAGACTAAAAATTTAGACTGCATGATGAATAACTCTATTCCAGCAGTAGAAATTTTTATGGTCAAAATTTTTATGTTACTAGTTGTGGGCATTACTAGTGGTATGTGGATCTGGACTTCCAAGACTCTTCAGTCCTGGCAAAATGTTTGTAGTCGAAGATTAAAGAAGAGAAGTAGGAGAAAACCTGCAAGTGTTATTACAAGTAGCGGAATCTACAAAAAACCTCAGCATCCACAGAAAACTCACCTTGCGAAATATGAATCAACATTACAACCGCCCACTTGTGTGTGACCAGGTTTTAGAAAAGACTATATCTCACCTTACAGACTTACAAATGTCCACAGTAGCAGTCAGAAATTAAAAAATAAATGGTGCTTTTTTTTGTCAGAGAACAGTTTAATATCTCAAGGCAAAAAATGTATCACGCTGAATTCAGGACCTGGTGAAAAACTGAAGGTAAATGTACTTATGGAAAGGTTTTCAGTGAAAGAAATATTGTGAATTAAAACAGTCTCTTCTGTTACTAATTTGTAGTTAAGTACTTCATCCAGCCCTCAGATTTAAAAAAAAAAAAAAAAAAAAAAAAAAAAAAAAAAAAAATCCAACACCCTATTTAAGTTTTTCATGTAGCTGAGCTGGATTACCTACAAGTTTCTGAGTAACAAGGTATAGTCAAGTTTTATGGAGCAATGATTTTACTTTAAAAGTGCCCAAGTGAGCATTGTCTCTTTAGGGAAACTAAGGTCCCAAAGAGCCCTATCCTCAGTAAGTATGCTATCTGTGAAAGCAACTTCCGTGCTAACTTTAAAAAAAAAAAAAAAAAGAAAGAAAAGAGAGAAATCCTTTACAGCTCATTTCAGCCTAGTGGGTTTGGAGTGCCTAAAAATAGGTTCAATCTATAATGCTCACCAATATTCTTTCACTAAAAGAGAAACTTCCTGCACCAGACACAAACTTTGTGAATAAGAATAATGTGCAATACATTTTTTTTTCTTACCATGACATGAAAAGAGAAACAAGTATTTTGCTGTACATAAAGACAACAAAAGAAATCTCTTAACAAAAGAACTAAGAGGTCTAGTCCTCAGAAACCCTTTAGTGTTACATTTTGTGGCTTTTTAATGGAAATCAAGCCAATGTTATACACGTTTGGACTGATTTGTGCAAAAAAAAAGGGGGGGGGGGAATCAATTCAAAGAGACCCAAAGGGCTTATTGACTCTTTCTATTGTTAAACAAATTCTCACTATGAATAGATCAAGAAGCACTAGATTCTGCAAAGGGAAGCTTTGTATAGAGTGATACTCTTTACTGTGCTGGGGGTGCACAGTTTTGTGCTGTATATATTTGTAATATACAATTATTTTTCATGCTCCACTATTTTATTAAAAATAAAATATGTTCTTTAGTTTGATAATTTTGTGTGTTCTAAACTTTCTCTGATGTGCTTTGTGGTTAATAAACTTGTTTTCTCAATTATTTGATAAAAGCACACTTTGAATATAACAGTTGTTGTTATACTTGCCTG
Organism: Phoebastria nigripes; assembly: GCA_035582835.1. Taxonomy (NCBI): domain Eukaryota; kingdom Metazoa; phylum Chordata; class Aves; order Procellariiformes; family Diomedeidae; genus Phoebastria; species Phoebastria nigripes. The sequence continues at coordinate 2,553,023 of JAYKAV010002966.1, forward strand.
CAAGTATAAGCAGATAGAACAATAATTTACTCAAAAGAAATTGCAAGTTGGAATTAAATAAATGGATTTTGAAGTTGCATCTTTCTGTGAACCTCTGCAACTGAGAAAGCTGAATGGGAAGAAGCTTTAGTGATGTAAAAAAGCTGCAGTGATGTAGAGTAGTACCATGTTTACAAAGCACTGAGATTACAACAATGATCCTTGGTTAACACCCCTTTAAAATTTGCATAGGGTATGTTCAGCATGTTAAAGATAGCTGGCTCACTTCAGCACAGTTTGAATACAATTCAGTCTCTACTCTTCAGGGATTTTTTTCCCCTTCTAACATTGCTGAAAGTATCACTATTATTTGGGAAAAGACTTTGGGAAGATCGGGAGAAAGAAGAGGGGAAATATAAATACAGCATTTGAATACTACTTTAGGAAAGCTATCTGATAAAGTTAAAATTGTAAATACTTTTTGAAAAGTTTTTAATGGAGCATGACTTTGTATGAACCTGAAGTTTTCCATGCAGTTAACTAACAGGCTGTGTGATCACCTGGTGCGATAGTAATATAACCTCACTTTCTCACACAGGCTGTTCTAGAAAACCCTTCGTCGGGTATCTCATCATAGAAAGAAGAGAGGTCTTAATGGACTTTGGTAGAGTGAGGATCCCTGTGACAGTCATCTTGTGGCTAGGAACTTTATAACAAAAGGATCTTTTTTAGTGGCCTGGTTTTTCAATTTATCTGTGCAGTGCTAAAGGTGAATTTTTGTCTTCTTGTAGTCTTTAAATGTTTCTAGCAATGACTAGAAACTTGAATGACAAAAATGATGTTGCAGGTATTATTAATAATCTTTATGTCTAAAATGCACATATGCAAAGCAGCTTTCAGTATAAAATTTATCTTTTGGGGGAAGAGGAAATACATTTTTCCTCCTTTGTGCCTGTGTGCCACTGTTTGATACACAGCTTTTAGACGCCCTGGAAGTTAATCCTGCTGGAGCCAAAGTAGGACATTGCACTAAACAAATCCACTCCTGAAACTACTGAATAAATGTCTTTGCATCTCTGTATGTTCTAGTTAAGATCAATTACATTAGATCCCAAGAAATACAAAGTTTTTAAATAATCTGTGTATGACAAATTGCTGCAGGAATCCTTCAAATATGTGTTTTGTTGTTATGCGTGTCACCTTGCCAGTAATGTATCTGCTTCACACAAATTTCATCTGTGACGTGAAGGTTAGTGCTGGTTTTACTAGACACAGATTTGTTTAGAGAATGGTTTCAGGCTTCACTCTAAAATAAATTAGCTACTGAAATAAACATCTCACTATTTTTGTAGATTATAGAAAATGATTTGCTTTCATTGTTGATCATGTATTTTTACAGTCTGCTACTAGGATTCTGGAAGAGAAAAAAAATGAAGAAAGATGTTCAGCAGTGGCTGAATTCCTGCTGCCATTCTGAGTTTAATCAGTTGTCAGCTTAGGCCCTTCATTGTCACCAGAACAGAACTGCAAGTTCTTCTATGAAAATGCCAAATATGAATGCTTGGCTAGATGCATCATGTTACAAATAGATTCTTGCTAAACTGTAAACTAAGAATTTAGATTTTATTTCAGCTTTGCAGTTATTTGGGATTTTTTTTTTTTTTATTTTATTTTTTTTTACTGGTAAGCAAACTAGATTCTTCAAGTATATAATAAGGCTGATTTCATTGCATCAGGACTAATGTACTGTAAATGCAGCAAAGTATAAAGATTGTCTTTAAGGACATCTTAAGAATTAATTAATTTGGAAATTGTACTTCTTACTGTTCCGTGACTCCTAACAGTCTTAACAGTTTAATATTGACGTTGAGTTGCTACTTAAGGAATTGGAAGCTTACAACTGTTAAAGGAAAGCGATATACTTATTTTCACAACATTTCAGTGATTTAATATAACATTATTAATAATTTAACAGAGAATTTTATTCTTGTCTTAGAAGTCTGCACATTAAATTATTATTATTATTATTATACCAAAAAGTCTTTAAGAAAATATCACAAAAATATTCTACATTAAACTTCTTTACTTTTCACAGTAATTTTATATTTTAGTAAAACCATGTTCGTATTTTTATGTGTTGAATTTTACAGGATTTTTCTCTAGGTACTGTCAAGGCCTATTGGGTATTTGCTTATCAGTAGACTTTTAAGAAAAGTATCTATATGTGGATAAATTAACAATTCAGTCACTCCGTAGCAAACTTGTTGAGGAAGGAATGCAAGTCCTGAATGTCCTTCTGGAAAGGATATTTTGTCACAGTCCAGTGGCATTTATCAGATAAAAATATCTCAAAAAAATTCATTCTATTAGTGTATACATACACTGTAAATCAAGAATCAGATGTTTGCCACAGGCTTGTGTATGAGTGCTCTGTTCTCTCCTGTCAGAGCTGTAGATTACCCATGAGGGTAGAAATTGTCTTGAACTGTGCAGGTTGTGACGATGCAGATTATGTCTCAACATTCAAGTAGAGATTCATATGTTAGGGCCAGGTAGAAGAAAGGCAGAAAGTTTCTTTTTTTTTGGCAAGGGTAGCTTGGTAGAGTACTTTTGTTTACTAAAGAGAGATTAATGAGGTAAGAGTATAAGATCAGCAGGGAAAAATGGGATTCAGAAAAAAACCCCACAAAATTCTATTTACAATAATATGAGTCTTGTTTCTCAGTGAAATGCCAATGCTTATTATAAATAGAAATAAAATTAAGCTCAGTAGTTTCAAGGTTTAGTTTTAGGTATGACATATTAGGACACTTTGAAAAGTACAGTGCAAGCACCATGGTTAAAAGGATGTGAGGAGCTCAGTCAAGGAATGTTCAGATCTCTTATCAGATTTTTCCCAAAGTAGCATTTCATATGTATGTTATTATGAAGCCATTATTCACATATGGCTGTCATCCCATGGCTTCAGACTATATGAAAAGCCCAGTAACAACAATGTCTGTAACATACACCCTTCTTATTCTAACACTTAAAATCCATGGCTTCAAGGGGATAGTTCTGTAATGATGGGATATTATGTGCTCAGGTGGTCTTTTGATGACAGGTGGTCTCCAACAACAGATGGCCTCAAAGGAGGAACTTCAGTGCATTTTAGTTTAAAACATTTACACATTTCTTTAAAAAAATTTGAAATGTTATCCTTGTGTAATGTTCTTAAGTATTTTAGATAGAGTAGCCAAGTTATTAACACTGACAGATGATAAATCAGGGCATCCTTTAAAAGGTGGGTGATGGTGATTATGTGGTCTTGGAGCTTGCTTTGATCAGAAGTGACAGGCCTGTAAGGTCTGTGCCACTCAATCCCCCCTGAAGGGAGATCAGCACCTGTTTGCACTTTGAGGCTCCTCTACCTCCCACTGCCTTCCAGCACTATTTCATCTTTTTTTAACACACTTGATGTTGATTGGCTTTAAGCAAAGTCATTATTCATTTACAAAACACTCCTTGATGGAGCTTACTCAAAACTGTATTTCAGTAGCAGTGTTTGTGCTGTTACAGTTAAGGTTGTATCAACATTCCCATTACAAAAGCTTTATTTTCAGTGAGCTACAAGTTAAAATCAGCCTGGGTGCCAATACTAACTTGGTTTAATTTTTTTTGTCCAAACAGTAGTATGTATTGCCCATGAATCTGTTCAGCTTGAGCTTTCTGTGTCTTTACATGTTTATCCAGAAGAGACATATGATGAGGTTTGTGAAACAAACAGGTCCTGGTTTGGTAGATCAGATTTTAGCTTAATAAATACTGTTCCAAATAGCTTTGTCTTGCTTGTGAAATGTAATGGATATTTCTAGAAAATAGCACAAAACAAGGCTTTGACTTCAGGAAGGGCCATACAACAAACCACAAAAATGAGTCTCCACTGATTATTTAATGTTGTATATGCAGGACCTTGGTATGGACTTGCCAATCTAGATGCAAATACACACTGCAGTCAGCGGTATCTCATTAGTTAATTCTAGTGTGTCTGAGAACAGATGTGGTTCGTGCCTGTCTGGTTTGGGAGCCCAATTCTGCTTTTCCTGTAGTAGCAAAGTTAAAGCTTTGGGGAGTTGTACATCAAAGGCAGGACTGAGTGATCATTGTGTATATTTGTAAGGCATTGTTTAAAAAGGAATTCCTTCAATTCGTTGTCACTAGTTTCTTCCTTCTATTCTTCAAGATCTCCTCATAGATCTGCTCCACTGAAATCAATGGTGTCCAACTAATTTCAGTGTATGCTTTGAATCAAACTTCCTATCTCAGGGAAAGCATGTGCTACAGGAAAAGTAATTATTTTTTACTTTTTTTTTTTTTTTTCCCTCCACATCAGAGCATTTTTTTGAAAGTCCTGATAACACATAAATTCATGATATGGAAAAAAAAAAATCAGTGAGTGAAATTATTTCAATTATATTTTCAAAATGTGCTACTATGTTAGAATGGACAAAGTATAGTATGTTGCAAAACCAAGTGTCATTTCAAAATGAAATTCAGAAATATTGGATGTTGATAATGTTGGAATGGAGTGGAATTTTATTTTTTTTTTTTTTTTAAATTTAGGCTTTCTGAGAACACTGCACTTATATTTATTGCAGAATGCTCAATATTAATAAATCTGCATTTCCTGCTGACAGGATACCCCATCAAAAATTCTTCAGTCAATTTACATCTTTGTTCATGAGTCTACCTTTTCCAAGGGGCTTAGACCTATAGTATCCATGGGAGCTAATGATGAACAGCCACATTTTGAGTTGAGCCCACAATGTGCTCCTTGTTTCCTCCTTTCTTCACTGATCAGCACTTCTGTTCCCCTTCCCCTCTCTTCCACTCCTGGTCAGTCTTTCATCATCTGCATGTGACTTGCTTCTCTTACCCTCCTCTCAAGTGATCCCATCCTTTTAGTCTCTAATCTGCCCACACACAGCTTTCTGTGGTACTGGCCAGTAGCTATGACTGCTTTGAGCTTTTTTGTTTGACATAAACGAAAAGATATTTCAAAACTTGTGTTTTATCTTTCTTTTTGGATAAGGACTGTGGTAAGAAACAGAGGTTCAAAGTTCTGAGCTACCAAAGGTGCTGATGAACACAGGAGACTGTCAAGAAAAGACTGCTAGTTCTGAGCAGGTGCCTTAAACTTGAAACACTCTTTTGTTGAAGACAAACATTGTTTGGTTCTGTCTTGTATATTTGTTATTTTAGATTTCCTTTATCTGAGACTAATATCTATCTGTGTGAAATAATAAACAGGAAAGGGAGAAAGAACATTTGATCAATTGATAAAACAGGAAAAAAAAAACCCACCTTGCACTCAAAAGCTTTTAGCCTGAGGAGAGGTTTGTATGCCTCAAAGCTTGCAAGTTTTTCCCAGTTATACCCAGCTGGTCTAATAGAAACATTGTATGTGCCTTCAGCCTATCTTTCTCATATCCTTACTTTCTCACAGCTATAGGAATGCTACACTTACAACTGCATTACAAATAGCAATGATGAGACTGATTTTGACCTTCAGGGTTCTTTAACTTTAAACAAACTTTAAAGCTGGACTATGATCACTACAATAATTTGATAACATTAGACGTCATGGTATTGAAATCTGGACCTTCTGATATTCTTTCAGTTATACCATTTTTCCTCTTTTTAAGAGTTTAGTGAATCTGGTCAAAATGTTTTTATTTCATATTGTCAGCATTTTGTCATGTAAATTGATTTTTAAAGAAAGGACAGATTTCTACTGCGGTTTTAGACTTTTTAATTAATGTAGGTGTTGGGGTTTTTTTGAATTCTGTCATCTTTTTTCTTTTTTAAATTACATAAAAGAACCTTTTTTGTTCTTTAGCATACTGATTTTAGTAATGAGATATGACAGTTTCCCTAGACTTCTCATCCTTTTGCATCAATCTCAATGCAGCCTTTTAGTTTCTTCAATAAGCCTTCCGCGTTTGACATAAGACATGTTGGTAACATTTTCATAAGTTATTCATTGACAATTAGTAGAGAATAAAAACCAAGCTACATGTCTACATATGATTTTTATGCTAACTTAACTTGATCGATTTGAAACCAGATTAAAAAAACTATTTAATTAAGTTGATGCAATTTCCAGTGTAGGCATGGTGATAAATATAAAGGTAATTTTAAGGACAGAGCACTGGACCAAGTAGGGTAAATCTGAACTGTGGAGTTTGGAAGATCAAGTCTCACTTTAGATAGTTTTGAGCTTGCAAAACTTTTAAGGTGTTTTTAGTAATTTCCCTCTTAGAAATTTTGGCAATTGAATTGAAGCATAATGTGAGGACCAGAAGCATAATGCAATAGTACCATTCTACTGTATCTTTATGACAGTTTAAGGTAATAGGTACAGCCCATTTATGTGACAGCACTACTGCCAAGTTTGGATTTTTATTCACAAACACAGCTCCCAAATTATCTAAGCTTTATGATAGCGGTGAAGTTACTTTGCACGAGAGTGGCTGCTACAAACGCTGTCATGGTTAAGAAGGGACAGACAAAAACCTTTTTCTACAACTGGGTAGTATTTTTTGCTTTGTTTCAGTCTTGCTACTGAGATAGGAACATAAAGAGTAGACCAAATTTTATGTTTCTTTTCACACTCTGTAATAGCCCTTCAAGAACCTCCTTTGTATCCCTAACAAGGAGAACTGTGTGAAAGAGACTTCTGAATCTTGAATGCTGTGGGGTTGTCTTTGATAGCAAATTTCACAATAAAGTAAACACTGACTGAGTGTATCTATATGGAGTGGGTTGAAAATTTGCAAATTGTGAATTTCTCCAAAAAAGGAGGGAGAAAGAAAATTGAGCATAGGTAGTAAGTAGGCTAAAGATACTGAGAACGGAACCATGGGAGAGGAGGAAGGCAGGCACAAACTGCCTCAAGGGAGTTGTCATTATGTAAGTCCTAAAGCTAGAGATACACAAACTCAACTGCTTGGGTTTTGCGCGTTAATATAATCTGGTTCCCATGAGCTTTGGTTTCAATCGTACTGCTCTGACCCACTACTCTCCTCAGAGATACAGAAATTACATTCACAGATTTTGATTCCATGATTCCCTGTTATTGTGTACAAGTGTAGCAATCTTTACAGTGGAATCTGATTATCTAATTTTATGCACAGTATTTTACACAATTAGAAGGGAAGAGTATTACAGTGTTACATATTTTGATAAACTGAAGTTGCCAACATATGGTTTTTGATACAAATTACAATGCAGTGACAAGAGAAGGTTTGAAGAATAATCAAATTCAGAGCTCCAGCCATTACTGATTTTGTTAATTAACTTATCTGGGGCAACAGGTTCTCCTGCATGTTGCTTTGAAATTTCCACCCTTAGAGCCCACATAGTTTGGACTGTGAAGGGGTGTATTATGCAGCTCTTTGATCAGTTTCGAAAATTACTCAAAGCCCTTCATTTGCAGGATATGATAAAACCAAAATTTTAAAGGTAGAAAAAGATGTGTTCTTTACTCCTTTTTTTAACATCCAAATTTGGCTTCATATGGACTGTTGATGGTTAGCGACCTCTGAACAAGGTACTTAATGAACCAGATTCTGCTTTTATTAAGTAGTACAGGAAACACCAATGAGATTGAGGGATCGCCACATTTAAAGAATAAAGTGGAGATCAGCCTAAGAATGACYGGACTGGGTCCAAGTGTTTGTTTATTTCAGCCCTTGATAATCAGAAGCTGCCCTCTTTTGTGTATGCACATACTGGAAATATGATGAAATGGAACAATTGTGAGTTTGTCTTCCCTTCCTCAGACTGCCATCATCCACAGGGTTTCAGGCATGACACAAATAACACCAAAGCGCAGAATCACAGCCAGAGTGAGTACTCAGTGGATCATATACTCTCTAATAAAAAAGCAGATTCAATTTATCTATAAATGTTATGTGTTTCCTAGAAAAACAAAATTCTGAAAGCAATAATTTAGAAGTTATTTTGAGAATTCAAGCTTCTGTTTCCATTGTACAAATTCTGCACTCAAATCTCTGCCTGATGAAACTTCCATGTGTCTCTGGAGCCCAGAAGGCAAACTAATGGTTTTCTTTTTAACTTGGGAATCATAAGGCTCAAAAGGCCTGAAAATGTCATAGTGACCTTTTTGTGAAACTTGTTGAAATGTTGTGACATGGGTTTGCAGCTTTCATCTCTGCACTGCAACCTGTGCAGATTGAAGATCTCCATTGTGCAACGTAGACATGCCCAGACTCACTTTAACGCCAGTCAGGAACACAGCTCAGGTCCTGGGCTTTCCGATCCTATGGTGAATCCTATAGTACCTAATCCACAGTCCATGTCCATGGAAGAATTCCTGTTTCCCGATTGAAGAGAACCAGAACTTTTTTTTCCCCTTTATCACTCACAGTAGCAGTGGACGTTTTAAATATCTACAGTGGCAGTGAGAGTTTTTGGTTTTGTGTATACTTTTGCGCTCGTTTGAAGTAATTCTGAGGTAGAAGCTGGTTCAGTTTGGCAACCCCTGTTAATGTCCCTCTCCTGCAAGTAATCTCCATTTGACTGCATGTTCCCACCTTCTTGTGTTAATGATCACTGTTCAGCTGGGTATTTAAAGCATCAAAGAGCTGCTGTTTGAAATGCAACCTTAAGCAAACTATCCATGTCTACAGCAGAACTCAGAATGCAGGAGACTGACGTTCTGGTTCCTTGTTTGATGTGTTTAACACAAGAGACATATCAACAACTTGGCATTTAAAAACATCAACAAAAACAAACAAGTTAGTTTCATTTACATAACAAAAAGTTCCTTGGACTTGCAGGGAGGTTCGTTTGAAATGCACATTTGTTTCTGTCACTGATGGGAGAGGGATCTGTCTAGTCTGAAGCTCAACCTCTTGTTTCATACACACACCAAAAGGCAAAATTTCAGTAAATGAAATCTATTCCTTCCACATGCCAGGGCATTAAAAAAAGACAAACCAAACCAAACAAACCCAAAACTGCAGGGGCTCTACCATTATATATTTTTCCTAAAGTAGTCTTTTTAAAGCACTGATCCAGTGCAAGCTTTGCAACTGATTTTAACAAGTACAGAATCAGCTTGTGACTGATGTGGAAGACTACAATTCATAATACGGTTCCAGTAATAACCCTAGGTCACTACAATGAGTGATTCATGACTTGTTTTTTCATTATATCCGTTCAAAAACATACAGTACTCAAATAGTTGTAGTCTGTGAGTAGTTTAGTAAATGTATATGACAAAATATCCCTTTCTATCATCACAATCTGACAATACATAAAACTCTCGCCATGAGAATATTGAGTATGTTGATATTTCAAATTAGTAAATCATATTTCAAGGCAGGTTTAATCTTTTGGATTTGTACTTTAAATGTACAAGCAGCACTTCAAGAAACTATGTAGTGAGGTTTTTTCTTTTCCTTTTTTCACAAAGAAGGCCTCCCTAAATTATCTCCTTTTCATTCTGATTATTTGCAGAAGTAATTTCTGAAAACAACAAAAGCAATCAGCAAAGCAAATTCCCAAGTTAATGAGAGCAGTTCATGTTAGGAAAGGAATGGTTGGTTTCTATTTGTTTTCTGTGTTTCCCATGGGATGGGTGACACATGATTAATGTGTTACTGGTATATCTCAGACTTCTGATGAAAAATAAATGCTAGTACAGTAAAAGTGACGGTAAAGTAATCCCTTAAAATATATTGTGGCACTCCATAGTGCAGAACATTACAAGCTGGGTCCTTGAGTAGGGCCCAGAACCATAAAGCAGTAACTAAAATAAATGCTCAGAATTTCATGAATTTGAGTCTGCTATCTTAGATCTTTGTATGGCTTCAGTTACTGTAATATCTGATCACCTCAAACTATAACATTTGTTAATATAAATATTAACACCAAAGCTATATCATCCTATTACAGATAGTGAGCTGAAACGCAACAGAGCGTAGACAAGTTGTTCCCAGCTAGTGAGGCATGAACATGTTAGAAGGGAGGCACAGCTGAATTGCTGCAGGCACTGTGGAGCAGCTGACTCACACAGGGATGGAGGGGTAAATCACCCCCAGCCAGCTGAGCTGGGAGCCACAGTTTTTAGATACAGCATCAACAATATCTTACATCTGCATGAAGCAGTGGTTCCCACAGGTGCTGTGGAAGAGGTGCTTTGGGAACACAGGAGGAGCAGAGTGTCACTGTCTTTCAGGAACAAGTTAGAGCTGACTGATGATATCTGGCCAGTGTGGTCCCAGTTCCAGAAAATTCATGAAGCCACTAGACTTGTTGTCTCTCATGGGGCAAGCTGGTATCTTGGCGGGGCTCCCATATCCTCCTGGATTCCTGTGGGTAATGAGGAACCAGCTTTTTTGTATAAGGGCAAGACTGGTATCTTGCCTCTGTGCTGGCTCTTTCATCTTCATAAATTCAGTGAGAACAAAACCTTGAATTACCAGTCTAAAATGTAGAGTGAAGCTAAGGCAGAGCAAGAGAAGGGATGTGGCTTCTGAAGGGGAGTTTGAATGGTAGAAKGTTGGAAGAGAGTGGAGCCTGGTATATTGAAGATATGTGAATGCCTGGTGACTTACTGAATTCTCATATTTTATAAAATACAACACGTTATTGGGTGTCTAAAATTTTATTTTCTTATTTTATAAACGCTCATAAAATAATATCTGTGATGAGGTTCTGGGAGTAATCAAAACTTTGTATCATGGGCAATAAAGATAGCAAATAGTCCTTCCTGTGACAATATGATTGCAACATACTACATTAGCATCCCCAGTTTAGCACTTCATGGAGTAGTTATTGCACCTCAGCTTTAGATATTACAATACAAACTTTGATTATTGATGATTTATTCTGCTAGTGTATAGTTACTGTATAGTCAAGAGATTCCTCATTACAGTCACTCCTTTTTGCTGGAGAAGTTTGATTCATCTGCCAAAATCTAGCATTTTCCACAGATTATCTAAGAAATCTCCCTCAGGAATTTAAGACTTACAGTTTTCATTAGTTCATTTTGTATATATAGGTATATACCTCTAGAACTGAGTTCAAAACTGCAAAAAGGCAAAGTATCCCAGCCTCCCTTTGGAAAAAGCTTGTAGAACATTTCTGAGAAAGGGTGTGAAAGAAAAGACGTAGGATTATTTCCAAAATATTGGAGCAGACTGAACCTATCATGGTTGTCACCGCAGACAGGAGTCAAGCATTGTCTGAAATTTTTGCAGAAAAAGTGGTGAAAAACAGAGATGGTGAACAAGTAGTCTTCATCTCAAGAAGAGGACATGTTGTTTTCAGAGCCATTTCACAGGCAGTGAAGATAGTAGCTGAGATCTGCTGCAGTAGAGTCCATGCTCTGTCCAGCTCCTAAAAGTCAGATAACTACAAAAGAGATTTGATGCAGCTGACCCCATCAGCACAGTGAATCATTCTCGTAAAGAAAAGAATAAATTATAAGACAAGTTTACAATCCTATTCTAGCTCTTGTTCCTCAAATGGGAATCTTTAAAACATGTTGAAAATGATGTGACCACAGTCTGTTTTATGGCAGTGCCTGTAAAAATGCTGTAGGTTATTTGAGTTTTTTTTTTTAAACTAAGTTCTCTTTGTTCATGATCCTGGCACAGTCTGGGATTGGTCACTACACTTTGGGAGTGCCTGTGCCAATCAGAAACAGGGCTGATGCAATTACTGGAAAAACATCTTTTCCTGTCAGTTAGGAATTTTGTCAGTGAGGAAAAGGAAAAAAATGGCATATGTTTCTATTTTTCCTTTAAACTGCTCCACCTATTAATTAGGCCACACACCCTCGGCGAGCATAGTATGGGCAAGAAAGACTGGCCTCAATGATCTTAATAACTGCAAAAATCGGTATGTCTATTATACTTTGGCTTCAGCAGATGAATAACATTCATGGACACAGGAAATGTAGAACACGTAGAGAAAGCTCAACTTACATTTAGGAGGAATGAATAAGTAAAAGGGCCTTATCTCTAGGGATTTACCAGTTATCACTGTGGTTTGAATTGCATAAGGTAGGAGGGGAACGATGCCCCTTTCCACCCATCAGTCTCCACCCATGGCAGCATGGTGCTAATGGAATGTTTGGCATGAGAGATAATTAAAAGCATTGTAATAACTGTACAGAATGTGTCACCCTTGCCTGCAGCTTCACCATCATCTCAATTCACACCCTACCCCTTTCTTTTTGCTCCACCCAAGCTTTGGTTTCCTTCACCCACTCACGACTTTTGTGCTATCTTTCCATGCCAGCTGAAACAGCCTCCTACTTTCTGTTGCCTTTCCTCCAGAATAATAACTGGTCTGTTCATCATTGCACTGCTGTATACATAATGACCAAATTTGTGAAGTTACCGAACACTGATTAAATCAGTATCAGCCATAATCAATATTCTTATCTATTAACAACTGACCATAATATATATGCTGGTAGGATAAAAGCCCGGCTACAAGTACATGATACAAGATGAGCAAAACCAAAAGAAATAGGCATATTATTGTTGAGGAAACATGGGCCTCAGCTGGTCTATCTCCTATGCTGAGTTGACGTTCATGCTGATCCTGTTACAGAGGGCAGGATAGATGTGACTGGTTTATGACATGGATATCCACATCGTGCTCAGAAGAATATGTGACTTGAAGCCATTGAAATAGATTCCTGTGGAATCAGCATTTGTTCAGTAATACTCCACTCATCTGCCTGTTCTTTTTCCCTTACATTGTGCCTTACTAACAAATGAACAGGTTAAAAAAAGGAGAGTGCCACAGAAGACACAAGGCTGGACTCCTAGCTAAACTAGGAACTCAACTGTTAATGGGTTCCTCTGGTGAGCTACAGGCTTTAAGAGGGCAATTCCAGTTTTAGGTGGGCCATATAATTTATCAGAAGTGAGTGCAGATTTCTACTTTGAATACCCAGTTTTTGAGATGAAATGCATCAGCTTGAGTAAATCAAGGCCAGTCAGCTCTTGGCAAAGCTTTAATCAATAATGCACCATACAGAATGATCATACATTTTCAAGTTGATGAGACAGATTCTGTTCTTTCTGATAGCAGTATCATTGAGAAGTAGTCCCATGAGCTTCAACAAAGTACATAGATGCATTCTATGATAGCTGAGAATGGCCTTTGAAAGTACTCTCATAAACTATGTATGTGACTTTTCTCTTAACTTCTTTTCCTAGTTAGATGCTGTTAAAAAGCAGGCATTGTTTTCCATTGTGAAGCTCTGAACCTAAAGAAGAGGTAAAATGAAATGAGCTCAGTAAGTGTATGGAAGAGATCATAGTTTAGGGGGGAATCTTAAGGTAGGTATTTCACCTGGTGTTTTAAGTCATGTGTATCTGATTTACAGCTATCCCCAATGGATTTGAAAAGCTGCTTGAACTCTGCTTATTTCATGTTTATTTTTTACAAACACCATGGTGTATGGATTCTCACTAGCTAACTGTAAGGTACAGAAAGGATGTTTTCCATTTTGATGTATAATTTGACTACTTTTTTTCCTCAGGGGTAATCAAAACTCACTGAAAAACACATTATTTGGTTATTATTACTTTTTAATTTGGGCTGTTCTGACTATTTTAAAACCATGAGTATTAAATATTGTTGTTTTGCTAATTTGGGGGGGGGGAGGTTTAGCTCTTACAAAATAAATTCCCCTCCTATCCAAACTAAAATCTCATCACATCTTTCTGACAACCAGAGCCTAAAAGCTCTGGTCCTTTCTTTCTTTTTCTGAAAACGGAATGGAGTGGAAATATTGTCATCCTCAGGGTGTACAATGTGAACTCTATTCTTTACTTTTTTTTTCTCTCTAGTTCATCACAACTAAGCTCTATGGAAAGCCCCAAATTTCTTTTTGCATCATGCTTCTAAAYCCCCTTTTCTATCTTTCTCTGAAGCACTGGAGGTTGGCCACAGCTTGAGGGTGGATTTGGCAAGTGGTATTAAATTCTTACAAATGCCTGGCTGCTGAGTCTTGCTCACACACCCAGAGTTAGGCTGATTGCCTGATTTGGGATCAGGAAAGAAGGAATTTTCTCTCAGGTCAGACTGGCAGAGATCATTGAGTTTTTTAGATTGTTTTTTTTTTTCTCCTGTAGTGTGCAACACACACTTACTAGAGTCATCTAACAAATACAGTGCTTAGCAGAGGCATAAAGCACTGGTAATATATTTCATCTTTTCTATCCTCTTTCTAATAGTAATTATTACTGAGTGCCTCAATCTTTTACTTCGGTTCTAAACTTCACTATGTGATGGTGGGAAGTGTCTGTGAAAGGTAAGGAGTAGCAATTTTGTGGACCCTTCTGGATGAGCATCTATTGCATGGTTGTCTCTGACTGAGGGATCCTGGACTTGATGATTCAGATGCTCTTTTCTAGTAACAAGCTCCTATGAGAAAGAAAAAACTGTTGGAAACAGATACTGATATTTTTACCACTATGAAACTAAACACATGATCTGTTTATCTTTGGATTAAAAAGAGGTATTTTGCAGATATAATTTGTTGTTTTTAAACTCAGATGATCTGGAATTTAATAGAGAGGGGCAGAGATTCTGGGTCAGTACTAAGTTTTGTCCTATAGTAGAAATCTTCAGAATTCCATCCTTTCTGATATATGTAAACATGGCAATATCTGTTTCTGCAGATGACTAGCTCCCAAGTGCGAATGACTAATTCCATTTAACTGCCTACTCTGGTTACTGTGTGACACAACAGAATCAACAGGTGACTCAGCCTGTATAAGGATCCAGAAACCTCTAGGCCTTCTGTCCTTTGATTTAATTATTAGATCTCAGTGAAAGTGCAGGGCACAATTACGAAGGCTGAAGGCTGCTGGTACCACAAAAATGTGAACTGAATTACGCAGCTTACCTAGTTACAAATGCAGGCAGGTAATTTAGTTGGTAATTGCCCCAATTACAAATTCAGATGCAAGCATTCGTAGATGCAAGAAGAATGTTTACATTTCTTTTCTTTGAAAATTTTGAACTCTGTGTACAATCCTACAGATACCCAAAGTCCTGGTGAAACCTTGGCACATGTTCTGTCTTCTGTGAGATTTTTTCTGCTTCTGCAATTTTATAGATCGTTTCCTGCATAGAATTATGTGCCGCAAAGTGCATTTTCTGGATCTCCAAGAATGAACATTGACCTCATTCTAGGGAATATCACTTATTTTTTTCTATTCACTTTCTGTACGACAGATTCCTTTTGGGCTTCGATGGATTAAGAGAGCAATGTCTCTTCATCGTTCTTAATAAGAAATAATAAAAATACTCAACGTCATCTATGTTCTGTTCTAAGAAGCTGAGTACTTCACATAAGTATTTGGTAAACAAGATTTTTCTAGCAGGTCACTTTTTGTTGGTTTTATCCACATTAAAATTTCATCTGCCAGGTGATTTCTCAATGAATGTAGCATTATGTAGTCCACAGAAATAATATTGGTTTTCAACCATATTTTAAAAAAATAAGAAGGTAAAGAGGTAACCAAAGCATATTCAACTGATGCAAAGCTTCATTGATTTTGTAGGAGATTCCCCAATTTTCATCACCTGAACATTTCACTCCAAAATATTTAAATGAATTTTTCATGTGGTTTACTTTGAAAGTAGACACTTACAAATTGCATAGAATCTTCTGCTTTTTTTCTGGCTCATTGATTTCCACAGTAAATGCACCAGTTGCACAGTTAAATAATGCTTTTTTAACTGCCAGTCCTCCACATTCAACTTGGACTGTAAGAGCTAAGCAGGATTCTCTCCATTTTGTACATCATCACTGTAATTAAAGCCTCATATGCAAGATTATACTTTTAGTAATAGCCCTGTATTACACTGATCTCATCAACACTTGAAAGGTTCTTTTGCAATTAATGATTTTGCACAGGCATAAACAATTGTCCTGTGATGGACAGAAAGATCACAACTCTGACATTACTTAGGCAGGGTGGCCAAAACAGAAATTATGAGTTAACTGATTTCATTTCCTCTTTCTTTTTTTTTTTTTTTTTTTTTAAACTGGAGTATTGATTTAATTTTGTTGGTTTTTTTTAAACCAGAATGTTAATTGTTGGTTTGTTTTTCTTTTTAGCTCTTACAAAGGAAACTCCCCTCCTATCCAAGTTAAAATCTCAACACTGCTTTCTGACAACAGTTTGCCTATAAACTTCGATGCTTCCTTTATTTTTGTCATCCTCACCACCATTTGGGTGTACAATCTGAACTCTATTTTTGCCTTGTTTTTTTTCTCCGTAGATCATCATATCCAAGCTGTGTGGAAAGGCTTAATCTTCTGCTTGCAAAACACATCTAAAATCCTTCTTTTCTTCCCTATGTACATGGGTGAAATGCAGATTCCTCATATTGTATCTTAGTAGGTATAACCTCTTTCTGCCCATACCAATGAATTCCATCTTATCTCAATTTTATCATCAACACATTACTGCAGAGATTATCTTCCTGATTTCTTGGCTGGATTGTGTTGTGGCATGATCTGTTTGTGGCTTGCCTTTACAAGATGCCCCTTCTCCACCACTTCAAATACTTACAAGGCTCTTTGTGGATTTCATTACCTAACATCTTTCACACACCAGCTAGGTGTCGTATCCACAACTACTCCTTTTGATGTCACCTTTATCACTTAATTATTATTTTTCAGTTAAGCCCCTTTGCTTTTTTATATTACCTCTGTGTACAGGTGGAGCACCTCTTAAACATCTCCTAAGTAATTGCATTGTAATCCCTGTAATGTAATCCCTTTTAAAATGTTTACTCTCCTGTGATGTCTATACAAAAATAGCATCGGTTAAACATCTAGTATAATGTGATTGCTTCTTGTTATGCTGACCAATATCAGTGGCCAGATTCCATGTGTTTTTCCTGCCCATCATCTTCCATAAACTCTCTGGGGAAAGAACCCCTGGTTCTTTTGTATGTGTTGGGGCATTGCAAAGTGATTCTGATTCATCACCAAGGCTCCCTAGCATAACTGCAATGAAAATAATACATTATTATAATTATTTAGGGTAATTGTGTGACAACTGGCATTGTGTTTGGTAAGCTGGGTAATCAAATCTTCTGCTTCAGGATATCAGCTGATTGCCACTTTGGTTGGGAAAGAATTATTGTATCACTTTTAAGCAGCCTTACAAAACCAGTCAGATGCATTCTTTTCTTTTTGCCTCCCTCTAAAGCATTTGTTGTGTTTCTGAGTCATAATCACACTCCATCACATTAAATGCTTTTTCAGAAGTGACAGCCTGTAATAGCTCTTCCCCTATTGTCTCAACCTAGGCCCCATTCAACTCTATGGCAGTTTTAAAAAYGCTTTGAAAATCCACCCTTTGTCACCTGACTTTAATCCTGTTCATCTATATGGTAACAAGCCCTTAGATATGATTCAACTATAAACTATGAAAATTTGTAAAAATGCTCACAGCTGCATGAGTCTTAAGGTTTTGTTCCCTCTTGATTAAATATTTGGGGTTTTTGCTTAGCATTCATTAATGCCAAAAGAGCCTTTGATCTTTCTTCCACTAGGGCGTGGAATCTGCCTCTTGTTAGCCAGTACCAAGGCTAAACAGGTACTGAATTACTTTTGATTACACAGCTAAACCTCTTTAACAGAAGAAAGATATTTTGTTTACTTATCTATATCTGTAATAACCGTCAGGTGCATCAGAAGCTTGTGAAGAGACTGTACAATGCAAGCCTTCACCTACTTAATCAAAATTGGATGCCTTTTTTGTTTTTTAAGGTATAAATTTTTTACAGAGCATGGTCGATACAGCCTCTTAAGGTGGAAGGCTAGGCTCTTTCTGAATAAAGAGCTCCATAGTCAAGGGAGAGCCACTAATTTACTACAAGCATAAAACAATTCAAGAAAACAACTAATAGGAAGTATTTCCTGCCTTTGTGGAGCCACACGTGTGAGCTGGAAGGCTCTGAGTCAAGCTGTATTGAAACAAGCTCTTTCTCAAGTGCTATAGATAGGAAATGCCTCTTTTTAATGATTGGTTTAATAAGAGAAGGGGAAAAATAGAGAAAAGAGCAGAAAAATACAGAAATGGAACAGGAGAGTGAGAAGGGGAGCAAGAAACCTTTACAGTTTTGCTCATGCTTCAGCATGAATTTGGCACAGCAGAAAGTGATGTTCTCTTTGAGATGGTGGTTGCTGAGGGGAACCGCAGCACAAGACAGGTTTTTAAAGTTTTACGCACAATGAAGTGCTATAGTGCTGTGTGTTTTAATGCATATGCCCCTTTGCTTAGACCTTACTTAGACCCCTACGCTAAGGCCTTAGTCTCTCTCTGGCCCAATTCCTACATTTAAAATTGGGATGACAGTATTGTTCATCTTCATTGGAGAGAGACTGGGGCAATCCCATTCATTAAAGGACGTAAGGATCCTATTACTATGGTAATGGAGATCATATAAATACATAGAAGAGAAAGAAAAGCTATTATATGGTAAGAAGTCGGTGGTTCTAATTGTAAGTGTTAAAGGGTAAACAAAACAATAGATGGGGTTTCAGACCCATTTTTAACTTGTTATACTAAGGAAATAAGCTTTATCTATTCAAAATGTTTATGTTTATCTGTTCTCTCCTTATATTTCTGTTCACCCTATCAGCTAATTTCCACTAAACTTAAAAGAAGGGTGGAGATCGGGAGAACTTAAATTCCCACATGTTTCAGGAGTTCAGCAGTCAGAGAGTAGAAGGCAGGGAAGGGTCTGCTCTCATACGCTCACTTTAGGCAGCCTGGTAGTGCAGGCATATCTCACGGCCTAGCAGTACATACATACCAGATGGTTAACTGCTGCAAATGTATATTCATGGCTGTCAAAGCTTTTCCTATTTCTTGCTCATCCAGGAGGGCAAACAAAGGTAGCTGGGGAATGTGGGAGAAAGCTGTTATGGGGAATCATAAAGGCAATGAGGGAAAATAGGGTGTATTATGGAAAAGGATTTAAGGCATGGCTTGGTTCGGTAGTGGGAGGATCACTGGAGGTATTGCAAGGGTTGAAGCTGTTTTTTACCTAGAGGTATTGTCCCTGGTGACAGAGGGAGGCAATATGGAGACAGGCATAGGGCTTGCTTTTTGTTCATTCTGGAAAAAAGGGGAAAAGACAAGACAGAAAACTGTAAGTTTTGTTTTTTTGGTTTTGCCTTTTTTTTTTCCTATAAGAACATTAATATTAGAAGAAAAAAATCAAGAAGGATTACAAACAAAAAAGTAAGGGACAGATATTGTAGATCTCTACAGTAATTTGATAATTTATCTGTACTTTTCAATATTCAACACATTCCAAGCTTTTATTAACTCCGCCAGCATTGTTACCAAAGAGCAGCTGTTACAATGTAAACACACCTGCTTCTGTGTTAGCCTTGCCATGGTCTAAATTAAAGAATTAGAAGAAGCAAACCCACAAAAATGGAGACATGGCCATCTTTTATCCCTTTCACCTAAGTTATACATGAACTTCAAAGTCTAATTAAAATAATTTAAATACTAACATGATTAAGCACATGTGATTTGATTTCAATTTTCCTTTAGTTAAAATGAGGTTATTAACACAAAGAAATTCCATTAATTCAACCTCTGAGTTAAAATCAGAAAAAGTTAGAAAATCCTAGAGTTACCATAATATGAACTCTCAAGCTTTGCTTTTGAGATAGCTCTCTTTTAATGCAATTCTGCTGGAGACAGGGTAGTTCCAGGTGTTTACAGGTAAAATATGTTTCTGTTTGTGGAAGAAGTTGTATTATTAACCTCCACTGTCTGCACTGAGGTAGAACAGTCTTTGCTCAGCTATACATCTAGAGAGACAAGTGCAAGCAAGCAAACCATAAGTACAGTGGGATACCACTGAAGACAAATGTATTTGAACCCTACCTCCTCCCGCTGCCCAGGAAGAGAAGCTGCACATCTGGGTTATGCCTGAGAGGAGGGAGATTAAGTTTCTGTGAGTGTTTGGAGAGGAGGGGAGTCCAGAGATGGAGCCAGACGGTAAATGGCAGAGGCTCAAAATGGCTGTGTTTGTATGGATTGTTTAACAGGCTTCTGATCCTTATTGGCAGACATCACTTTAAACTGTTTTGATTAATCTGTTTCCTAAATAATTCTAATAATAGTCAGCAAGTTACATATTAAGGTATGTGTTATATACCTGCCAAAAAGTCCTTGCTGTCATGTACAAACATGTAATTCACACATGCAGCCTGGGTGAAAGAATAACTGAATGGACCGTTCTGAGAGCAGAGGTTCAAAAGGTTTTCTGCTTGTAACACTATAAAGTACTTGGAAAGTAATTAATGACTTACCCACTCTGACACAGGTAGTCTGAGTCCCCAGGGGGATTAATCTTAGGTTTTCTGATCATACTCTGAACCCGGGACAGGACTATTCTCTCCTTGGAAAATATTCTGAAAGTACTGAGCGCGTGTCCAGTCCAGCCCCTTTCAAATATGAATCAGATGCTTTTCAGATATATGAGCTCTAAGGATTAAATGTTCCTTTGTCCAGAATAATTTAGCACAGAGAAGTGATACCAATGGAGACATACATCTCTTTCCAACCCTCCCTGCATTGCTTGTCAGCATTTTCCCTGCAACACTCAACAGTTACGATTCCAGGCATGATTAATATTTGGGTTTATTTATTCTTGTATTTTTTGTGCTACATAGAGGCTTACTGCGTCACAGACAGAATAAATGAAATCAGCCTGTATAGGATGATTAGCCTATACAATTAAAGCCACTCAAGAAGCTGAGATCATCCATTCTGACACAGCCACTCTGTCTCACACACACGCACTTACACAGAGAAAAGGATCTTTAGCTTACCAGGGAACAAAGCTTAGTATCACATGCAGCAAGCCCCATTCAAAATCCAAGAAGAGGATGCTATCTAAATTCCTGAGAGTTTCAAGCTAGTTTGTTGGATGCTATGGATGCAAAAAGCCCTTTGATGATACAGTCACTCGATTGAGGGGAAGGGAACAGCAGCTCTTGAGTTACTTGCAAGTTCTTCAAACAAGGCTTTTTTTTTTTTTTTCGCCTCTGCATACTGTTAGTCTGTGGTTCTGTGTCCTGTTAGAACAGATTGAAGAAATTCTTACTCCTGCTTATTCTTGGCTCCTTTATTCTTTTCTTCTGAATCACTGCTTTATTTTGGTTGTGTCCCAAAGCAGAACTGTGACATTTTCTGGTTTAAAAATAGTAACTGAGGAAAAAGTAGTAGCAAGGTTCGTTTTTTGTTGGTTTTGCTTTCAAAACAGATACGAGGTCTGGTATAGAGCACAACCATCCAAACACTGAATCAGCAAAATGGAACAGATGGTAATCTGTGACGAACATGCAGAAATGAGCTGCTGTTGGAATGGAAACCAGGAATCTCTTTTGCTGGACTTGTGGCTAGTGAAATAGTAATACAGACTCAGGCATGGCCTTATACTGCCATGTTTGTGAATTGTCCCCTTTAGGCTACTTTAGTACACTAGAATTTTTAGCTAACAATTTTAAGAGTTGTTTCAATGGATCATTACCATTGTTACCTTCTGCTACAGTGAGTAGCTGTGAACAATACACCAATAATTCAGGAGCAAGAATCTTAAGGAAATAAAAAGGTTGAGGATAGCGGTTGTAGAAGCGCAAGTAAGGAAGTAGGTGACCTGTGAAAAAATAAAGGGGAGAGGGTCATTATGGATCAGAAATAAAGTGAGTAAACAGAATAGCTTTCATTCAAATTTTAGATAAATTTACCTTCCCCTTTCTCTATACAGTTACAGATATATAGATACAGATATATTTAGCTCTCCTGCTACCGTTCGTATTGTAGCAGTACCTCTGAGTTTCAGTTCTGGCTCAAGACATCTGTGTGCTAACATAGACCAAAAAGACTGTCCCTGCCCTAAATAACTTTTTCTGACTAGTACAATATGGTATTAGCAGGGCTTTGCAGCTACAAGAATCAGCTGTAAAAGGATGTTAAATCTAGGCCACTGCAAAAGAATCTAGTGAAATAAGGGGAGGGACGGAAAAGGARGGAAAGGAAGTGAAACAGTAAAGATTATCATTGGGAAAGTATGCCCCACTTCTGAGGTTTTTTTTTCCATGCACTCCATTCAGAAAAGGGCACAGGTGAAGATGAAAGGGAAATACTCAATCACATCACAAAAAATGGCAACATGACAATGTGAAAAAACCCAGCCAAATGGTTTGTGAGACAATCACTGTAGCAATACTGGGAGACGTCAGCACTCCGGCCATAAGTGTTCATTTAGAGTAGGGTATAATTAAAGGCAGAATTTGTCCTACCTGACAGAGGGAATAAAGTGAGTGTACCAAAACCTGCTGTCCACTGATGGAAGGACAAAACAAAATTTGGCACCAACAGTCTCTGAAGTTTGAAAATTACTAAAGCGTAATGATAAGAGCAAATGTTAAGGAACGCCTAAACAATTTGATTGAGGGGTGTGATATATCTCATTATGCAATGGTAGGTAATGACTTAATCCAAGCATGCTTTGAAACCAATTACAGATCTGTTACTGTGACTTGAGCACTAAAAGGTCTCATGGAAAAGCCCAAGTGCAAATTTTAGAGCAATGCAAAAGTTTTGCTTGCACAGCTAGGTCAGGTAGAGCAATGTATTGGCTAATGTAATTTTTTCTAGGTTAGAACACATTCAAGGAGGTAGTATAATATACCGTGGTAATGATATAAATTGTCTAAGGGATTAGAAAGATAATTAGGATAAGATTGAAACACTCGCTGCCAGATGACATGCCTGCCCAGGACCCAGTCCTTCACAAACTGTTATGACAGTGTAATGAAGGTCTCCACCTGGTGGATCACTGTTTGGCACAGTCACACTGTAGTAATAGTACCACCACATGGGCTGAAGTGGAGTTTTCCCTGTCACTGATCTGAGTTGCTGAATTCCCACATTGCAGAAGAGGCTATCATCTGGATCAGTCATTGCATATGGCTGTAAAATAAAAATATTCATTATTTTTCTAGCTCAGATCCAGCTCCTGTCTGCTGGGAAAACTCAGTGCAGCTTAATTAAGTGAGTGGGGTTGTATCAGTAAGGAACTGAACTTCTGATAATTGAAGCAGAATATTTATATTCACCAGATTTTACCAGTACATCAGTAGGAACTGGAGTTTCTAGGTGACCTAACAGAGAGCTTGTTGGCCCAAGAGCACATCCATATTTTTCCTCCAGCTATATCTAATACTCTAATAGTATTAGATACTACCTCTTCCCACAAACCAGGTCTCTCCACATAGTRTGAGAACACTGCAGAGCTCTACTGCTATTGCATCGAGTACAAGCAGATGCTGGTGTAAGTTATTAACTGTCACTTTCAATTCAACCTGACAAGAATGAGTTAATGGAGGAGCTCCATTACAATGGTAGACAGGAAAATAAAAGCCACACTGAATCTACTTTTCTTGTCTCCCTTGTTTTCAGAGACAGTGCTACTGGCATAACACAGAATGCCCTGTTCATTCATTTGCTGATAATGCTTCTCCCTTTGAGGGTGAGACACAGCTACTTCATGGATATAGAGTAACTTATTCAACCACAAAGAGAAACCTCTTCCTTCCTTTAAACTGTTCTCAGACTACCAAAGCAGCTACTGATGCTGACCTACATATTGCTGGCTACTTTTCTCACTAATAGCAATTGAAAAATGGAGATAACAATCTTGTTTTTTCAAGTGCGTAAGATCTTATTGCTTTCATTCTTGATTCTGTTATATTTGCCAACTAAAACTAAGGGATATATTGTACTGGGTGAGTCTATGCCAGAGAATTTTAGAAAATGCTTGACCTGGGGTATGATCTCTGTATTTATAGTTATAAATACAAATTAGCAGGCTTAATAAGCCAGACAGAGAGCAAAGGACAAAGCTGGTCTTCAGTTTCACCAGTGGAAATGTAGAATTCTTGCATTCAGACCAAGGAGTTCACTATGAAATGGAATAACTAAGAGAAGGCTTTTGCCTACTAGTTAAGCTTGGATGAAATCAGAGGTTTTTGTTGCCATTTCGCTGTGCTGATTTTAAATCACATAGACCCATCTCAGATGATATGCATGGTTCCTCTCTGACACCTTTCCAAAGTTCAGTCACAGATTGTACTGTAAAGTATTTGAGGAGTGGCTGTGTTTTAGACCACTGCCCTGCAAAAGTGCTTGCGTATATTATATATTTAAGATTTAAATAGTTCTTCAAGAGACTTGAGAGGAATTTTGTACATGTTTAAAGTTGAGTATATGTGCAAGAATTTGGAAGTGTGTGTGTATTAGTTGTCATACTCATGTTTTTCTTCTGCACCCGTGGGATTTTGCATTGTAAAGTGAGGGTTTAGACAGTCAACATTTCTACAGATACTTAGATTTAACTACAGTTGCAGTATGGCAAATGGCATAGCAATATAGTGCAAGAATGAGTATGTCTCATTTTGGAAGTTTTCTTCATGCCTCTTACTCCAAATGTTTCTTTTGAAAGCTAATTTCTTCAATGGCAGCTACTTTCACAAAAGTGCTAGCAAAGTGTTGGGAATACACACTTAGGCACTAGACATGATCAAATACAACATGTTTCCTCATCTTCATGCTCTGTGTCCTGTATGTTGTAAGAATAGTTGCCAATCCCAAATCTTCCTCTGTTGCTACAATGTTGGAGCACCTTGACACCAGCTTTTCTTTTCTGATACCTAACAGATCAAGAAAAATCCTCAGAAGTTCACCATCCTCTTTGACTTTTTTCTTGATACTGTCTTGTATTTTTAGCTAACATCCATAAAGATAACATATTTATGTCTTTAAGTCTTTCTGCTAATCTTTATGAAGAAGTTACACCCATGCACAACATCTGCTGAGCCATTAAGTCAGCATCATGCACAGTGTTACAAGTACCACCTATACCAGTTGCTGCAGGTGGTTCTTAAATTTCAAAGACTGTCTGACAGGACTTCTTAACAACTGCCCTTCAATTTCCAGCTAAAACTCATTTTGATCTTGCAGTTCATTCTGAGACTCAGCCCACTGGAGGTTTTTTACTGGGGCGATGTGCWTTCAAAAACCTGAAAATGCATGAATTCCTTTGAAAGTAGCAACAGCCCTCGTCCCCTTTAGAAGTAAGTACATATAGATTCAAAGCTATGTGCTTTTTAAACTCTCTTTAGTCCCATTTTTTCTTTCCAAGTTGCCCTGATTTTGCCTCTTTGTTGCTGATTCCTCCCCTCTCCCTTTAGTACTGTCCCTGATTTATATGTCAGTGCTAAGTGCATTTGATCAAAACATGGCGAAGTTGCTGGTTCAGCACTCGCAGCAGGGGATGGGAGAAATGGGCTATGTCTAATCCTACTTTGTAATCGCTGTCACAATGCTGTGACACTGCCAGTTGGCAAGTAGGAGCAACAGCGGAATTTGGCAGAGATAATGACAGGTGCTCATAGCGCATCTAGGACAGCACGTGCTGGAAAACAAGTTTTTTAGCTAACCTGCTTAGACTTTAAAATAAAAAGCACATTGGTTTCAAACAACAACCTACCATTAAAGAGTGTGCAAGATATTGCATGTGGCAGGAAAACTGAGCAGGCTCCAGAGCAATGTCTGGGTATGTGATTGTACTAAATTATATCTATATTCAGTTCTGCTTAGAATGAAGTAGCTCTAAGAAGCGCAGCTAGGTAGGGTGGTGGTTTTTTTTTTAACTTCAGCCTAAGAAAATTTTGTGGGAGGAGTCACTTTGGAAAGGTGGGAAAGCCTTTACCCTCAGGTTGCCTCAGTAAGAAGCTCCCGCTGTGATACTTGAAAGCCCAATAGACATGTCTGAATTTATAATACACTCTTGAAGTATTCATTCATAATCCTGTAGGGATTTTCAAAGCCACAAAGAGGATGTATTTCTTTTAACTGGCTACAGGGAAAATATTAGTTCCTGCTGTAATAAACAAATAGACTGTTTTGGTGCAACAGAAAAAAATTGAAGAGTCAGAGCAAAGAAAGGGCAACAGTTCTGACACTCTTGGAAGTTTCTGTTTTTCTAAAATATGTGACATCCCGTGAACTACTTCTATTTTCTCCTCATTCTTTACTCCGTGAAACTTCACTGTTATAACCTGGTGCTCCACCAGTATAAATCAAAGTCACTGTATTCAGACCAGCTAAAATCTTTAGCCAGATTACTGTACAATTAAAAGAAAGGGAATACTAAGCTTTAAAAAAAATGGAAGGGAGGGGCTATTTTTCCCTTGGATCATTTGTCCCCCCAATCTCCAGGCATATCACAAGGGAGGATATGTGGYATTGCACCTCTGCTTCATGCAGACACTTCCGTCTGCTTCCACAGCTTTGTATGGGCTTGTGCAGGCAAAGTAATTATGGTCAGCAAACACAGGCCTCCAAGAAGATGGGCCAAAACGGTGACGAGTAGAGGCTGGGAGCAGCAGATTCCTTATACAATGGGATTCTGTTGCCATAAGGTTACAACTGAGTTTGTGTTGCTGAAAAAAAATTTAGCCATTTCTAATCACTCTGTGAATTCCTAGCCCATGTCAGCAAAGTACTCCTGCAGACTTTTACCTCTTTTGCAGCGTGCTGGAACAAGCCCTAATATACATCGTGGATGTTGGAATTTAAATAGTATATATCCTTTGTGCTTCATATGCACATGAAGTGAATTTCATAAATGAGCACAGTCCCTTGCTAGAAGGTGAGGTGGCTGCAAACTCTATGCTGCTACTGCTGAAATTGCCTGTATACAGTCAGTGGGACTTTACACTTCTGACTGTTGGCCCCATGCCTTCAACAACCCTGCCGTGGAAGTGAGATGTAACAAAATGTGCTTTTAGCTAACAAAAGCCTACACCTTTACCACCAACTCATACCATCGTTCTGAAAGAAGGGGTATTCATATATCCCATTCGTATTTATTTTGATTTCTTTGTGAATGATGTGATTTGCTTTTAGAAATAGAGAAGGAGCCAAATTTAAATTTGTTCTTACACTTCTCTTATTTATCTATTATAGATCATTTCATATACTTCTTAAAATATACTTTAGATAAGGCATGACAGCTACTTAAGTTCAGCCAGCCATAGCAACCCAGGATAGGAAATGAGAAAGAACAGTTTATCTAAGTGAAACTACAAAGAAGCTTTAAGCAGGCACAGTGTAACTTCATCCATTTTGATGAAGAGAATCCAAAAAGATTCACTCAGAAGAGTGCGCAGCACTTCTGTTCCTACTGAAAATGCCAACGAATCCTCTGATGACCGTATGTGATCAGGACCAAGTTGAACTTGTTATGTCACCACATTTCCTGTAGCACAAGTTGGTTTTGCTAGAAGTCTGTTAATCCAGTATGGAGTCAATCCAGCTTTGTTAAGCTTGTGAAATCAGAGCCTGAGGTGGAATAGATGCAGATCATACTATTTGCCCACATCAGAGATCCTTCACAAGATACCTATCTAAGAGAAGATACTGGAGAGAGAATTAACCTATTTGAATAACTAGTGGTTTTAACTGCTCTGAATTACAAAAGGTTTCCCTGAAGAAGGGAACTCAAGTTTCCCTGGATGACCAAGCTTTAATTATACATCAGTACAGGGACAACATTCTTATTGTTGTGTTGTAATTTTACATTCTGTCAGGCTTAATGAATTAACATGCACTGCTGCCCAGTGTGAGGGCTTACAAACAAATATATTGTAGTCACCAAAATAAATGTGACATTATAAAAGCTTGGGGCAGCAGAGGGGAAATTGGTGGACTAAGCTGAGCACTAAGACTCCTTATCGACAGAGGGCAAGGTTTGTTAAATTGACAGTAAATAAAAAAGCACCCAGAAACCAGGTAAACAGCTGAGCTGCAGACTGCAATATAAGCACTTCAAATTCACCAAGGCAAATTCACTTTGCCATCTGAACCTCCCATCGCCCAATCTTCTCTTACCTTTTTTAGAAGCTGAGTAACAGCAGGGTCTTATCTTGGGAAGTCACTCTCAGCTCAGCTGGGGAACAGTATACTGGAAGCAGCATTTTCCTCTATAAACACATTAATTGGAGTCCATTTTCCTCACTCTACATGTGCATAACTTGCAACACTAATAGGAGCTATGCAGGCTTGTCAGTTTGCTGGGAACATCCTTTCTTTGGGTCAGCAAGCTCAGCTGTCTTTCATTATGTACACATTCATCAACTTTAAACAATTCCTTTTTCTCCTTGAAAATAATTTTGTTACTTCTGTAGTAATGCAGGGATTGAGATGAAACCTGGTATGTCAGGTCCAGACTCAAAATGTCATGGGTGGTTGTTACAAAAGACAGAACAAGGCACTTGGCTGTTGAGTGATACTCGTATTTGCAGCACTGAACTTTATGAATTAGAATGGTCAATGAGGAAACGAAGATTCAGGTTAGAAGATATTAGAGATTAGTAAATATTATTTGTACTGCAGAAATCAGTCTATTTGTAATGACTTTATAAACTAATGTACTTATACTTCATTCTGGATTTTACAGTATATTTGGACCACTAGCAGGTTGAAASGTTGCATTAAAATACATATACAGGAAATCTACAGCAAAATATACTGGCATTTATTCTGCTGCAGATTTTGCTTCCAAGCCCCATTGAAAGAGAAGTTGGTTATTATGTAGAGTCCAAGCCAAGCCTGCATATGTCAACCTAGCTTTATTTTAGGAGATACATAGACATTTTACAGATGTGAATT
This sequence comes from Phoebastria nigripes, assembly GCA_035582835.1. Taxonomy (NCBI): domain Eukaryota; kingdom Metazoa; phylum Chordata; class Aves; order Procellariiformes; family Diomedeidae; genus Phoebastria; species Phoebastria nigripes. The sequence goes on from JAYKAV010002966.1 coordinate 2,581,831, forward strand.
TCACCCTGAGAACAGAACTTGGCCTGTTTTTCTACTCTTTATAAACTGGCACCTTTCCTGAAATCCCAGACATTTAAACTGTTCCTTAACTGCCTAGAGTGGAAAAGTTAACAGTAAACTGCCCTTGTTTGTGAGCAACTTCAATTTTCATGCATGTTTCATGCAATAATTTTCCATCTTCGTGAACTTAAGTCCACATTTAAAGCCCTTAATATGAATTCTGCTATTAAATCTTTGGTAGGAAGTCTTTTTTTCTCTCTCTTTTAAACTAGTTTGGATTAAAATAATTACTTTTGTTTCATATGTGATCAGAGACTCACCTGACCTGTCTCTGCAAGAGATTTGACAACACCCAGGTCAGTATTTTCCCTAGTAAGAAAGCTCTTTGTACAGCTCGCCCTGGGAAGCTGCTGAAAAGCCTGTGCTTCAGCTAATAACCAGATTAGTTTTCCCGTTTGTCAATTACAACTTCCGTGGTGCTTGAATGGTAGAGGATATTACTGCAAGCGGAAAATGAGCAAAGCAGAAAGGACGGACACTTCAAAAGACAAAGATTTTCTCTGTCCCAATTATATTGCAGCTGCCATGAGCTGATCAGACCTCATTCATAATGTGGGGAAATATCATTTGGGGATGTTAGAGCCAGATTACAAAGTTAAGTGAAAGCAAACTGGAATCCTGACTTCAATTTGAAAGAAAAAAATTGTCTTTAGATGCATACATGTGGCAGCCACAGATGTAGATAAAAGCTGCAGATATGCCTCCAGGAATATAACTTTGTCTATGGATTCAAAGGCTTGCATCATAGGCAGAGCTGGTATTGCAACCTATTATTAAAGGTGACCAACATTAGCCATAATATGTTCCTGTGCTAAGAAATCTGATAAGATTTACTTTGAAACACTCTAGAGACTTTATACTTTGGAGTGAGGACTTGAAATTTGGCAGGAGGATGTTCTTTGCATTGTGTATGGACTTTTTGCTTTTCCTTTGAAAACTCACATTAAGTTATTGAAGATAAAAGCACTGGAGCTATTGCAGTTGACACACATGCAGCAGAAACTTGCTGGAGTTTATCATCCAAAGCCTCTAAAGATTTATGAGCAGTATGAATACCTGAATCTCTCACCGAGTCTGGATTTGATTGAACTATCCTTTCACCTGCTCCATCCCTGAGACTGACTGGACAAAAAGAATACTGAAAACTAGAGGAGGAAGTAGGTACAGAGTGTCAGGAGAAAGAAGTGTCAAGGTGAGAGGGAGACGTGAAGACCCTGGAGAATTTTAATTGTGTAAAGATCTTGATAAGACTGGAATTATCAGGATAAGGAGACTGACACTTGGAGTCAATGGGACCAAGAATTGAAGAAGAATTCATGAAGAATTTAAAGTGTGTTTAATCACAAGCTTGCAGAAAGAGGGAAGATGGTTTCTTAGTTAAGGAAGCTTGTCCTGGGGAACTGAATTCAGCTGCAGAATGTAATGCCAGTGCAAACATTTAAACCATATTTTTCAGAAAAGGTAATTAATTTATGTTGTCCCCAGTCCACATCTAACCAGAGACTCTTAAGTCTGATTTGCAGAACTGCAGAGCAATTTACACTTCATAATAAAAACTACTCTGAAAAAAAGCAGGCCTTCCATGTCTCAAAGCTTAAATTAATGAATACTTCCCAGACTTAATATCTCTGTGCAATTCTCCATCTGTTAAAAAGGATTCTCTCATCTCAACAATGTATTGTAAAAATACTTCATCCTATGTATTGAATGACAAAGATCATAGGAAAAAATAAGATATGCAAGGAAAAACAAGCCTCACATTGTAACAACTGCTATTAATGGTGCAGTGAGGGCTCTATAAAAGCCCCTTTTCGTTCAGTAGTGATGCTGCTACTTTGCTGTTTGATCCTGTTGTAATAGAAGAGAACATACCTGCAGACACACCCCTATGTGTAGTGTTGGAGGCAGTACCGCTGGTTCCTGTTGTACTACTTTTACGTGTTCTATGTACTATTGCTCAAGATTGGGATAGCCATTGCTATAGCAATGGTCCACAATACTGTGTCAACATTTCAGAGAGACTGCATAGCTGGATCAAAATATGCTGATAATGAGACTTCATTATTAGTTGAGAAACCACAGAAATTAATGACTTAAAGACTTGACAAGTCCTCTTAGGTTTCCTTCTTCATTCCTCAGCCAGAGAGAGATTCTTCTCAGTTCACCCATCTTCAGGAAAAGCTGTAATACCTTTATCGGCTGAGTTTCTTCATTACTTCAGAAGCATGATGTTCACAAAAACAATCTCCCTGTCCTCCTCCAACCCCCGAATATTTGGAAGTCTTGAAGTAGAACTTTGAACCAGAAAAGTGAGAAATTTATTAGGACAGACATTGTAAATGTGAGAGCCATGGCCTAAGGGTGATGACTACAATTAAGTGTCACAGAGTTATGAGCAGCCTGCCATAACCATCCTCACGGGAGAGAAGGCTAGGTGGTCATAGTAAAAAAAAAGCTTTAGAGCCACAGCATTAGAGAAAAGCTAACCAACAGCTAAAACAGACATTATATGGGTAAAAGAGAGCACCAACCTTAAAAAAGGGTTTGTTTTTAAGATATTTGCCTAGTTCTTTTCTTTTTCTGTTTATTTTGCATTATCAGCTCTTATTACTTTCTATCACCTTTTCTAAAACCTTTGAAAAAAACAGCCAACACATTCTGGCTGTGTACCTTTTGAAAGAGTTTTGCTTCAGGATTATGAGATGCCTTCTTACACTCATTTAAAGAACAGCTTGTAACATGTGCATGTCCAAGTTTGCAAATACGATTGTGTGTGAGTCATCATGGCAGTACTCCAACACAAGGGGAGACTACCTCAMGTGATAAAACCAACAAAAGGGTGAATGTCAGGGATTGCTGACACTTCATGCATAGATTGGTTTATATTCCTTGTGGCTAGAATCCACCATTAAGTTGCAGGGCATGAATCAAGGGTGACTGTGGAGGGCCAGATGGTACTGAATCTGACTGTGATTTAAATGAGACGTCCATGGTGTATGAATCTTTTTGCTATTTCTTATACTAAGGTAAATTTCAGTCTCCTAGGCATAACATGGAAATTGCATTTTGGGCTAACTGCTTCTGTCCTTTTCTGATTTCCAGGTGTTCACTGTCAGATTAATGTTAGAGGTAGGTTGCAGGTTAGGTCTTGTATACATGTGATTTTGTATCACAGTATGGTAGTTTGAAACTATTATGAAGCAGTTTTACAGATTAAGGTATCCATATCACATCTATGACTCCTGTAAGTTTAGTGATAAGTGTAAGGTACTTTTATACTGAGATAACTGTGCTATGCTAAGAAGGCTGACATACCAGTAAGCCAAAAAAACCCCCTCAAACTCATAGATAAAATAACTCCCCAGTAGATCTAAACCAGTATTTACAGTAGGCTTTACGCTTACCCATGCAGAAAAAGATGTTCCACAAAATGTTAATGTTTCATTTGATAAAAGAACAAGAGCATAAGTGCTGACTGGTTCTGAGTTTTGGCTTCTGCTATCCTTTCCGTCTTGCCCCTAATGAACATTTAATTGGTTAAAGGTATGTTTATCCCTACAGTGAGCTGGCAAGCCCAGATAACTGTCTAGATTCTTAGATGATATAAATAGGCATGGTTCCAATGAGTTTAAGGGAGAAATGTTGATTTACCCAGCTGAAAGCTTGGCCTGTTAGATTTCATGTCTTTATTTATTCTTTCTCCATATGGAACTGTATCTTCCAACTGTATGCAGATGCTTCCTTATGGTTATAAGCTTTAGGATGGCAGATTGAATCTAGCTAACGTATCTTCCTCCATCCTGCAGCATTGTAGAAGACAGAAGGGAAGAGGATTTCTTCTAGTCAGATATTTTGTAGTAATCTTGTGTCAATGGGAAATCCCTATAGTTGCAAGTGTGATCTCTATGTCTATGTATGTAAACTTCTAGGGAATAGATGAGAGAGCAGCAAATGCTATTAAAAAATAAATACTATAATTCCTGGGGATTGTATATCAGTAGAACTAGTTGTATATTGCAAGCAGCTTTTTCTGGCAGCACTTTACATGATCTCTTAAGACCCAGGTAATTGCATGCTTCCTGCCAAATACACAGTCTTTTGGGAGAGATTTTTCAGGGTTGCCAATTTATATCCAAACTTCTCTGCATGCGTTGACTAAAACTGGAAATAACTGACTTGGTTGCAAATACATGTGGATGCATGTGAGCAGAATTTGATTCTGGTTTGATTTTTCCCCTCCAGACTTCTCAGTTTCCCATTGCAAAAAAAAATGTCCGTATCAAATGGACAAGAAGCAATGTCTGTTACTCTTCGTTTTCTTTACACAGGTATGAATAACAACATCATGCCTGCCCAAGTAGCTGAGCTGCAGGTTTTTGCAGTAGTGGCAGGGAGATAGTAACAGACTCTGCCATGGGAGAAAACCAAGATGCTTTAACTGAATACACATGTTGGAGAAAAAAATCCAAGGAAAGGATTCCTGGTGAATGGGAACCCAAAGCTTTTTGGAGGTGCAATAGGCATTTATAATGCTATTACTATCATGTATGCAGGAGGATTTTAGCTACTATACCAGGATCGAGTCTGAAATACTCGTAGGTTTTTGGGGAAAGGTACAGAAAGGCTGCCCCACGCTGAGCAGGGACCTTTTGTACCCTGTGACTGTCAGATCTGACGGAATGGAAGCCACTGAACAGCTCTGTCGTAGCTGAGGTAATGATTCTTGTTGACTGTTTTCCTGTTGCTGCAAAGATAGGAAGAGTCACACTGTGCCTGACATCTAAGGAGATTCCACAAGCAATTCGCCTGAGTCAGCAGGCCCTTTGCTGCTGCCTGCAGATAGAAGACACGAGCCAGAATTCGGCTATCTACAGTACACCTCTTGGGGGGGACGTGATGGAAGGAGCCTGCACCATGCCTAGAAAAGGGACCAGCTTTCATTATACAGTTTAAATACCTTATAAATGTATGTAATATAGTGTAGTTGTTTTCAGTCCTGATCAGCTTTGAGAATCCCACTCTTTCCTAACTGCAGCCTGTCACTTCCTTGACTAATCCTCTCTCTAGCTGCCTTAAGTTAACACCTCTTTATTTCAGAAATTGGCTTTTTTAGATTTATACTCCACTAATTGGCTTTTTCACCCTCTGAACCTTTTCTGCTTCCTCCTGCATGCAACCCAGCCCCTTTCAGCACCTAATCCCCTCTTTTCACACTTCGATTCCACCATTCTCTTTTTCTTTCTTTTTATTTCCTCCCGAAATGAGCTCGTACTCTTTTGCTACAACCCCTGAGGCTCTGGTGTTAAAAATCTCTGACTTATGTTGTGGTGTTAAAAATTTCTGACTTTCCCTGACTTTCATTATCTGACACTTGCAAAATAGGCTCTGATCCTACAAACATGTATGGACATGCCAAGCTTAAATTTGAGTGCAATGAGACTTGTGCCTGTGTTGCCAGCTTTTACGGTTTTATTATGAGTTGCATGATATTTATGTTTCTGTTTCTGAAAGCCCAAATACAAGCAGTCCATGTTAGAAAGGTTCTGCTTCACCTAGGGAAAAAAAAAAGGAAGAGAAGAAATAACTTCTAGTCCTCCTAGTTGTAGAAGCAGATGGCAAGTGTAAATCATATAAACCTGAGAGTCAGAGGGAAAATAAAAATAACTCAGTTGTCAATATATATCTATTTTAAATCTCTTCATTGTAATCTCATAATTTTATTGAAGCTGATACAAATTTTGAATACCTGCAGTTGGCAATGCTGAGCGTGCAGTTAAACATATTTGCAATTATTTGCATTCACTTATTAAGTTATCACTGGCTTTTTCTAAACATAAACCAAGTAAGTCAGAAAGATGGATTGCCTATACAGTAACAGAACAATGCTGTACCCAATGCATACAAAAGATTCAAAGAAAGGAAAACAGAGAACCAAAGCTGTGCTGTTCCGAAGGGATATTTTAGGAACATCTCATCTCTACTGGAAGAAGCATTTCTCCAAAAATGGAAAAAAAAATCAAACAAAAAAGTAAAATCTTTACATGTATTCAAAAGCAAAACTTTAACGAACAGGCTTTGATCTGCAAATGTAATTAGCATTAGAATTAGAGATGGAATGGAGATTTGTCTAAAAGCATTAATTCAAATCCCACGCCTGATTTTTTCTTATCACTGCTGTAATTCTAACAGTGCCTGTGGCAGATTCAGAAATCAGAAGAAAGGGACAAGGGCAGTAGGTCTCCCACTAGCAAAAAAAAAGGGGTGGGGGGAGAGAGGAAAAAAAGTGTGAGATGGAATTAATCTATAATATCCCCAACCCAACTCTGTTTTCAATGTATGAATTATTTATCTTCCAATCTCAAACCGCCAATATATCTGTATGCACCATTACTTTGATCTCATGCCGCTACCCAGCACTGCAATGCCTAAAATAAGATGGCTGTAGAAACCTGTAGGCTTCAGGTATATTTAATTTTAATAATAGACCAAACATCAACTACAGGTTGCTTTTGAAAAGTCTGGAATAACCTATTTACTTGAAGCTATTCCTCCTTTTATCCTTCTGTCATTGTGTGTGTGTGCATTAGGCCGCAATGTGCCTACAGTTACACCTGGATAAGCCTTATTGAATTACCTCAGATTGCAGTTACAGAAACAGTGAACAAAGTTTGGCCTGTTTGTTTGGTGGAACATGAACTGAGGTAGAAAGGTTAAAATGGTCTCCTTTGTAATGTGTGGTCCTTTGTATTAAGATAGCTAATCAGTGTTTGAAGGGATGTTTGAATTTAGGATTAACCTCTTTCCCGAGTCCTGTGAGCATCAGAGCATACATACATTCAGACAAAGCTTTTTGTTTAGTCAACAGTAATACCTTCTATGCCTTTTTCAATGGGGAAGAGAAGGCAGCTATGTGCTTTGATTCCTATATCATAGGTCCTCCCAGTTTATTCACATATGTTTCTAAATATGCTTGTTTCTCAATACTCGCAACAAAGCTATAAAAACTTTCAAACCTGTAGCATCCATTAAATATTACAGATTGTATTCAGTCAAAACTAGATGGCCAGGACAGAAGTCAAAGTTCATATTCAGACACCTCTCAAACTCCTTTCCAGCCAATTCTTTTTCTAAATTGTGCTCTCTTTAAAAATAGAAGTAAACACATGATGATTACCCACTTACCAGAGGGATTTGACCAAGCATTTGTAGTTTTCAAGTCAATATTTCTATTGTTATTACTATTATTAAAATTACAATTTTGCTTGATCGTGTTACAGTTTTTAACTTTTTTTTTTTTCATTTACTAAGAAAGAAAATAACTTTAGCAGGAACAAAGGCTGAGAGGCTGAGCAAAAGGCAGCCATAAGAGTCTTATCAAAGCCCCAACAGAGTGGGAATAATTATTCACACTCTGTTGGGGGTTCTAGAAAGACCATCTGAGGAAAAGGATCACTCAGTCTTTTCAACATGTGAAATTAAAGAAAACCACTAGAAATTCAGTACAGGGTTGGGAGGGGGAAGTAAAACAGGGGCAGCTGAGAAAAAGATGTGGCTTCTTCTCTCACACTTCATTCACACCATTAGCTGACCACTAGCCGAGCAGGCTGTGCTGGACAGTGCTCACAACAGTAGTTTCGTAACAAATCTCTGTTAATAACTTTAATGAAAGGATAATAGCTGAGCTGAAAACATGACTGTATTATAAGCCACATTTAACTGATGTGTTCTGTTCACTGTCTCCCACTGGTGTGCTAGTTGTTTATTCTCCATGTGTAGAAAAATATCTAAGCTTTAACTAATCAACCTAATTGTTCAATTTCAAACAAACACCTTTGTGTTATCTCCCACGCTGGCCTTCATTCTTGAGAGAGGCATCTCTTAAATATTCATGGTACAGCCTTACATTACACCACCAAAAACTTCCATTTTTAACTATTTGGCTGCTGGTTTTTGAAGATCACAACCTGTCATAATGATTAATATTTTTTCATTATTTTGCTGGACTCTCCCATCTGTCTGTATCCATTTCTTATTTCAAATGGCAGCTCTCTGAGACAAAGTCCCTCATTTTCTTATGTTTTGTGTAAGACCTCCCTCTGTGGAATCCTGACGACACATCCTCAGCACTACAGTAACGCAAAAGACAATAATCCAAATAGACTGAGGTTTGTCAGACCATTGTGTTCGCTATGTCCCTAGAAGTTAGACAAATAATTTTATCTCCATTACACAAATGGGAAACTGAGGCAAGGAGGTGTGAAATGACTTACCCAGGGTCACACAAGAGGTCTGGGCAGAGTAGGAATTTGAGTATCGCTTTTACAAGTCCAGGGCTAATATATTGACCACTACATAAACTTTGTTTCTATTAAAAAAAAAAAAAAAAAAAAAAAAAAAAAAAAAAAAAAATTAAAGCTATTCAAAATCTGTAATTAGGCTTGAAATTTAAAATGCTAACAAGAATTGAATCAACTCTAGTCTTTTATAAAGCAGGGTCTACCTAACTAACTGGAGATAGCCTTTGGCATATCAGAGCCCTACTCAAACAGTTCAGGAGCGTTTCTTCTCCTAAATTACCTCTCTGAAGTTCACCTCCGGGTAAAGTAACAAAATGCCACATTGGGCAAAGCCTGTGATTTTTTGTGAGCACTCCCACAGCATGGCATGCTGAAGAGCCACCAGTGCCTGTAGCTAACTTCCGTCCTGTCAGTGGCCCTGCAAAGAGACATGTGGTTGCAGCAATATATCAAAATGATTATTGAAATGATTGGTTTTATGATCTTCTGAAGAAAACTGCTTGTACAGGCTGGGCTGAATGCTCCACACCAGCCATTCAAACAGCTCACAGTTTGCTAGCTCAGCGTATTAGTTCACTCAGTGTTATGTTTAGGAATTATTAATGAGGGGCTTGTAAGGCTTGCTTTATTTTAATGTATGATTCAAGTCAACACTGGCAGGATTAAAATTTCCATTTGGAATGAAAACCTGTTATTGGTTCTTATTTGCTTGGGAGTAGGCTTTTACAGTAGCTTTGCAGTCAGCTTTGCAGTTGGCTTTGCGTTAGAGATTAGGCTGGTTACTGCCCAGTTGGCACCTCACCTGCAATTACAACCACAYTGAATGCTATTCTTACTCAAACACCTTTCCTTCTGACTGAAGCAGCCTTTGAATAAGAACATATAAAATTAAAGGTGATCTCTCTGTCCTTTGGGTCYGCATTATGAAGCTGCTTCTTGAATATGTTAAACAAAAGACACTACACAGTTTTCTGGCCTGGGGTTTTGTTGAGAAGCAAGCTAAGGCATTTGGAGATGACCATGTTAATAAAGTGCAGATTGACTCAATAGATAAAGTACTGACCAGGTCTCTGAGTCACTGCTTCATCTCTGACCAGCTTCTGGAGATAAAGGATACTATTTATTCTTAAGAAATAACAGGACTTCATCTCCCCAGCATGCCTTGGGAGCTCTGCCACAGAGCTAAAACATTTTTCCAAAACGTTGGCATCTTGTTGCCAAGTGAAAAGCCCTTTTTCATCTTCTTTTCAAAATCCTTGGGAATGAGTATAATTTGCATTCACCAGACCATTTCTTACAGCTCTATGGCTGCAGTCTGTCTGCCCTTTAATAAAATGGCAGGTTATTTAACTGCCACACCTGGGATCCCTGGCCAGTTACAACTGAGCGTTTCTGCCTCTGAAGAGTGAGTAGTMCAGACAGTCCGTTGATCTTAGGCCTGTGACTTCTGTGGGCTGGCAGCTATGGAGGAGGGTTTATTAGGTAAGGTAGAATACTAAGCTCAAGATTTATTTTATATGGGGGAAAAGTTTCCAGTCTGAATTCATAAAAAAGAAGCCAGACCAGAGCCTGAAAACAGTCCGACACTCACCAAAAAAATGAACTAGGTGATGTAATCAAGTTACTTACATGTCTAAATTTTGCAGTCCTAAGAACAAACAGAATCTAAACTGTTCACTGATTTGTGCCTCATGTTACATAATATTTTACTATTTATTATATGCATTATGCTAGTGTCTAGCTGATAAGCCATGCTTGCCAAGGTAGTGACAAATGGCAGGAGACAAAGCAAAACCAGGGATTTGGAAAGTGATCGCTAGAGTTAGAGGTTGGAGGCAGAACCAGAGCCAGRGCCCAGTGTGCCTTGCTAGCTAAATGTCAACTGGCTAGTGCCTTTTCCACTGGATGGGCTAAATCTTGTTGGGTTTGTGTTAGTAAAATTGCAGATCCCCAGCACAAAATTTTACCCGCAGGGCTAGCTGAGCTGTGTTATAAATGTGCTGTATACCAAGGGAAAAGTATTCTCTGGTGTCAAAAAATTGTTGGTGTTGCTTTGATTATTTTTCAGAAAAAAATACTTTCAAAGTGAAAAAGAGGATTTTTTTTTTTTATCTTAAAGGGGAAAAAAGCAGCAGGGAGTTGCTTTCCTTAGTCTATATGCCCTTCAAAATCCACCACAGAATACCCTATTAATTTATTTTCTCTTTCCCAGCATCACATTTTGAAAAATGCCCATCATATTGCAGATCTGTAGCTGACTTATTATTAGACCCAATGCAATGATGGAGGAATTATGAACAATTTTTTCCCCATTCTTCCCAGTAGCAGTGACTGGTGACCACATGGCAAAAGCCCTGCTGATTTTTCCTCCAAAGCGAACTGAAGCAGATACGGTCTGTCTCTCTCCACTGATACACAATGTAGGGATGTGTCGCTGTTATAACCCCTGTGCCACAGTTATTGTTAGCAGGTCAAAGCACTGAATATCAATAGACTAATTCCTTCACCCCTCCAACCCGTTCTCTGACTGGAATGTAAACTTCTATTGCACAGCTTTCACCTTTGGCCCTCACCATCTTCATGGCTCCACACTTCAAAGAATTCTGCTCATGTAGAAAATGCCTTATTGAAGGAATGGTCATAGCTGCACAATTATTTCAAAAAAAGTCGACATTGTATTTCAGCTGAGGACAGGAGAACTGGCGAAAGTCTGAATCACTTTCAAGATTCAGATCTAAATCCTGAGGTTTAGAAATATGAAAGTCAAAACTACAATAGTCCAAACACACAGAGCCTATTCTTTGCGCCTTGAAATGTGGGAAATTAAAGAGCTGCTCTCAGTTTGACTACTCACCTTTCCATTTTCTGAGGCACCCAACAAAGTTCCCTGTGCTAATGAATACAGGTTTTGATTGTTGGATTACACAGATTATTTTCTGTCATCTTCCAGTCCTTTAAACAATTGCTTCCTTTGAAATCCCTTATGCAAGAAGCATATGACCTTACAACACTCCTATTTCTCTTTTGTATTTAACATCACAGTCCTCTCTGTGGTTATATACAATATGGGGAATGCTATAGGTCAGGGCTATGAGGTGGTAGCTAAAAACACAGGGTGCTCAACTATTGAAGTTAACACAAAATACACAGAAGAAAAGAGGGCTACATGGAAAATGATTTAAAGGTAAACACTATTTTTTATATCAAATTTTGTTAAAAGTTCCAAAAACCAAGGAACAGATGATTGTACACAGGACAGGATATAAATCTAGGGACAACAGAAAATTAAATGGGATAAACTCAATTGCTGAAACAATCTGAAATTAAAACTTGTTTGAAGTGTGGTCAAGAATATCCATACTGGTTGGAATTTATACTGGAAGACCATTCCTGCCCGCCCAATCTTTCTCTCTCCCACTCTTTCTCTGTGTTTTCTCTGTTCCCCCACATGTTGTCCTGCTAGTGCACCAATACCAATATCTCATGAATTTTCCATAAACGTTTTCCCTTAACCAGCCCTTCTCCCCCGACATATTTCTCTCTTCCTCACTGGTACCCAGCTACCCCTCCAACTCTCATACCTTTGCTCTAGGCSTTATGTCCTACGAGGGGGGCCAGACTGCCCAAGACAAAACAACGGAGTTACATCCGAGCCTAGCAGACAAATAGCTTGTCCCTGAATCTAGTGCTAACAATGTTTCACATTTCCACAACGTCTTCCATTTTAGCACAATACTGCACTTCACAAATAGAATTACCTGTTTTCTGATACCTTTAGGGAACAGATAGGCAACATTCAGAGAAACTGAGGCATTACTGTTAAACACCAAGAAATGTTAAGTGCCAGTTAAGAGGTGAGGAGTATTTTCAATTCCCTGTGTAGCCACAGACATGATTGAAACACAGGGAAACTTTCACATACATTGGGCCATACCTTCTGAAGGTGAATTTTTTTGTGAGTGCTTATTATGAGATTTGTTGTGCAGTACAATTCCTAGACTGGGATTTAAATGCAGGAAAATGCTGTGGGCACAACAGGCTTGAAACAATAGATTGAACCTAACTTTGTCTAACTCAGCATTTAGAATTTTTATTGGCAGAGTCTTGTAGAAAGGAACCATAAATTGTAATTCAGCAAATTCCTTCTATCACTGCTCAACTTTCTGTCCTCATAGTAAATTATTTACCTCAGCAATGACTCAGTTAGCAAAAGATTAAAGGCTGGATTCTGGCACCCTTGCTGTTATTGGTTAGCATTATGAAGAGTCCTGTTGAATGCTACAAAAACGTTATTCAAGGTAGTACAACTCTATATGAAGAAAGGTATCAGTATTTGTGTTCATAGTTACAGTACAAAAAATCCTTGAAAACTCATTTGACAGGCAACTCACAGATTTATATCACAGTGGGAGCTGTGGAGCATTACCCACTTTACAGTGACCCACAGCCAGATTCCAGGTACTGGAAAACCATACCTGGCCCTTGAATTTCTCAACCCAATACCTTAGGAGGGGCCTTATAAAGAACAATCTCAACTATCTCACTGATTTATTTTATCTTACCATTTTCAGTTTCTGTACAGGTAAATATAAATATCGGTCATTTTACAGTGATGTCTATGTATTTCACACCATTGCTTTAACCTTTGGCTTTATCTTCAGAGGTGTTTTAGGTTGTAATGATGTTAGCAATGCTTGTGTGCCCTGTCATGACAGCAGTTTTTGGAATTTTTTCCTGCTCTTATTTATAAGCACAACCTCTTTAGTAAACTACAGTGTTTTGCCTTATTACTCACAGGCTCAAAGTTGTCTACAAAATACAAAAATTTGCCCCTTCCCACATCAATACAAAGGCAACAAAAAAGAAACTTCAGTATAATCAGCCATGTGCAAGTCTCCTATTAAATAAATAAACCTCATGAAACTACAATTATTAAACTAAATGTATCTGACTCCACAAGCCTTTCATGAACCTAACTCCAATTTAAACTGATAGTTGTCTGGAGGTAAACTTTCAGGAATAAATCCTTTTTTCTTTGCAGTTAACAAGTCCTGAAAAAATATGCATGAAACCAATATTCTATCATTGGACTTGAATCTGTAAAATTCAACAGGTGAAACTTTTTACCTGGGCTTTTTATTTGTTTGGGGTTTTTTTCAGCTGTCCCGTAGAGTTCTGTAAAAGGTACAGAACCCTGTCAAATGGCTTACAAAGTCCACATACCACAGAAGTATTTTATCCTAAGGTTTTTCAATAAAATTTTAGACTAAAATGGTTGCTCAGTAACCAGCTATGCATTTGGCTACTTGTAGCATCACAGTTGATTCTCTTTTGCTTTGTACCCTGAGCAATCACCTTGGAGCAAACTCACTGTTAGATACTTCCATCCTGATCATTCTAAGCATTTTGTATTAACTGTGTCCTGCCGTGCAGAAGGAAAGAAGCAATGAGGGATCACATGTAAAATGTTTAAAATGAGAAATTAGATTCAATAAATTTAAGGACCAGTACCTTTGTTCATAAGCGAAGCGTTGCTTAGCGATAGCACGACAGAGGTAAGTCAAAGGTACTCCCAGAATACAGTACCGCGCATTGTGAGTATTTTTGTTTGGCAGTAGTCCTTAAGAAACACAATGTTTCCATTTCTTTGTTGAAAGTTGAAATGATAAATTTCCCACAGAATATTTTGGAATTCAGAACTGTTTGGCAACTCATATAAAACAACCCATATGCTATGTAGGCACTGAGGTTTCATCTCTTACTTCTCTCAGCTATCATGAACTGAGAGTTGTCATTTCAGCTTTCTGGAAAGCACTTGATGCAGCCAGTTCCTTTTAAAACATATTTTGTTGGAAGCTGTTAGAAAATTCAATAAAGAGACTTTGATCATGATCCATTCATTGACTTTCTTGGACTAACTTTTATATGGGATTTAAAGTGGATTTGAAGCTTCTGTTTCAAAAGCAAAGCATATTTTCCAAATTCCTGCAGTGCCTCATGGCATCAGCTTTGCTTTTGAAATAGAGAATGAGGATGCAGAGATATTAAAGCTAAGCTCAGGGAAACATGATTTTTCACCCCCTCTAGAAAAACAGGAACATCCTTACTCTTCCTTTGAATACATAATTAGTGCTAATTGAAGACCCATGTCAGAAATTTATACAGCAGGACAGGATATAGAATGCACAGGGGTTTTCCTATCAATACTAGAGACAAGCAAATTAAGATCTGCAGTCATCCTCTTCATGGATCCTCATGTCACATGCAAGACCTACAAGTCATAAGAGGTCCTCTAGTCATACATAGTCCTCATAAGTAGTTTCCCGATACAACTGTACCGGTTCAAAATCTTATGTGGCGTAAGCCGAATCCTACCATTATGCTGGCAATGTTTTGTGGGGCTACTCGTTCTACAGGCAATATCTGTTCCAGGCAGATAACCTCAGCCCCCTATTTAAGCTGCCTAAACTCTCTTGGCTAATTAGCCTGAAGCTGCGTAGGGAACTACTTTGTCAGCTCAGTGGAGGGGTCAGTTATCTCTGGCAAAGACACAGTGACAAATGGGCAATTACCTTAAACGGGCAGGTTAGAGCTGGAGACATTGTGAGACTTAAAACTTACAGCTACAGCCTGTGTGCAATAAAGATGGAGCTATCCAAAAAAACATGGCACGCTTTTGTTCATAACTTAGATTGAATACAGAAGGGCTTTTTTCTCCAGATAAACTCTTTTGCTGCCAACATCTTATAAAAATGGTTCATCTCACAGTAAAGTTAATTGATCAACATTAGGCCAAAATCTCAAAAGAAATTAAGGTTGACAGGGATGTGTCCACTTTTGAACAAGCAATAGGTGAGCATCCCTACTGTGCAATACAGCTTCCCAAACAGAGCTACCCATAATAATAAGCTAACAAATTAAAAGAAWGTTCTGGTTGAAAAGTTAAACCTTCAGAAGTTAGAAAGTGTCAGAATTAAGGTCATCATTTCTTATTACCTTAGCAATTTTCATCTTTTCTCCTCTGTCCTGTTACATGGAATTCAGGCAGGCCTCTGAAGGAGCACTGAGGTTATAGAAAGTATTGTCTCCATGTTGATTCCTAGTGCCTGCCACCACAGTGGTCCTAGGAGACTAGGAGAGATTAGTCCCAAAAAATTCTTCTCAGTTTCTTTGGCAATATAATGTAGGTATCCATAAGCTCTGTGGAGATCTTAATTTCCAAATTAAATATGTGCACTTACAGGCTTTTTGGACAGTTAGCACTCAGCAAAATTTCTATTGAACTGTCAAATTTGTATTCTTAATGAAAAAGGCTGTCCTTCCTTTCAAAACACATACCCCTCCTTCAATTTTTTATCATAAAACCTGAAGTAATATGAGCTTCTCAGAAAAAAAATAAAACCATCTTTTTTTTTTTTTTAAGCAAAACATCCTTTTTTCCTTAAGTTCATCCTTATAAAAGACTAAAACATTTCATCTCACATAATGGCCATAATCAGATACTCAGCAATGAAGACTTCAGCTCAAACAATTAACAGTTAACAAAAGAAGCAGTTAAGGCAGCTTTGTTAAATGTTGCTACCTATATTGACTGCAATAAACAGTTTCTGTTTAATTCTGTTGATGCCTAAATTAAATGCATGCTTAAAAATCTTAGACTATTTCATGAGACTTCATACCAATACTGAACTCATTACTGTTCTTTGTAGCATACACATAGATAATAGGCTCAAGCTAGCACATATCAAGATCTTGAGGGTGCATTCTCCTTTCCATACATACTAATGCAAGGGTAACTTCCATCAGTGCTAACGAAAGTCACATGTGTAACTCCCCCATTCATCAAGATGAGAAAATTACATAACACAAAATTCCCATTCAGCTTTTAAAATTTTCCAGCTGTTAAGCAATTCCCTGGATCCAAATCAAAGTCTGCAGATGCTCTGGGGGTAAAATCTCTACTGAACTAATAACACAGTCTGGATGGAATTGCATTATTAAGAACATTCATGATGGCTCCATGAATCTGCCTGGATGTGGATCAGCTGCTCCTAATTCAATCATATGCTACATAGTTATGTTCTTATGTCCTTGGTATCACTATTTTTTTCTGATATCTTATGTTCTTGCTTGCTTCCTTCAAAATCCTTAGGTCTCCTTCCCTCCCCCTCAATTTGACAGTAAAAAATAACGCACTGAGGAGGTATATCTGGACTAGTGTTACATTGAAATGGAACCAAATGCCATTGCCAGCTTTGGGAATGTATATCTACAAGGCAGCCCCACGTTTGGTTAAACTAAGAAGCAAAAAAAACCACAACCCACCACTTCTCTGGCTTTTCCATTTACAGATGTTTGCTGTAGATCCAAATGAGTATATCCTTTACTCTGGAACTGGAAGAATAATGCACTGGACTTGTACATTAAGAATGAATGGAAGAGAAGTTTAGAATGTAATCTGTCTTTATTCATTTGGGGCCAGATTCAGCAAAGTGCAAAACAAATGCTTATTTTCAAATAAAATCAAGTGTGTTTTTAAATGCATTGCATGTGTTGGGTAAAATTCATCCTAACAGTAAGTCCATAAAGACATCACACATCAGCACTGGTGGGTATTTCATTCACAGAATGAGATAACTACAGGTACTAGCAAATTTTCTAATTCCAGACAGACATTGGCTCAGGCTTGATGGAAATCATTTAACCTCTCTGCCTCTGTTTGCCCATCTATAAAACGTGGATATTAATGTTGAAAGGGCATACCAGGCAAATTTCATTAATGGGGTTTACTGGTCTAAACTAACCATATCTTTACACAAGGCACTAATGACAAAAAACACTGCTGAAAGAAATTGCAGTGTTAAATGTGATCTCTGCTAGAAGGAGACCAAAAAATAGGAGGAGTTCTGGCCTGAAGGGGCAGGAAGGCTAGCAGGGATGGCTCCTCCTTGCATTCCCCCAGGCCCAGTTTTCATGAGGCTGTGTCATGGATTAAAGCTGTGCCCAGGCTTTCAGCAGGTAAATCTGTAAATCTGGTAAATCATTTACATCAGGACTGTGCCAACTTACTGTCTGAAAATCATTTTAAGTTTGGAAAATTTGGTATAAGTCTTGCTTACTATTATGATAGTATTTTTGCATTTAGGTTTTATAGAATCAACTGCTGAAAATTGAATGCAACCCTAAATTCTGGCCAGCCACGGAGAAAGTGTTGTTACAGTACTTGCAGTAGTGTTTGTGAATGCATCCCAAAACAAGATACACTTGCTTGATTTTCAAATTCAGGAAATAACAATTATTTGTCTGTGTAGAAGGAGCAATCAACTTCCCTCTATCAGCTTTCCCAGATGCTTATTCTGATGGAGTGGAACTACAAAAGCCTGACATGTGGGCCATGGTTGCCTGAACAATATCAGTCTTTTGTCAACAGCTCTACAATCCAAATATCGTGTTCTGCACAGATTCACATAATACTATAAAGTACATTAGCTGCTTAGGCTCTGTTGACTATTATTACTTAGGACCAGAGGATTTTTGTTTAGATTATTTGGGGAGAAATGACTATATCGGAGTTATCAATAACAGAATGAAAATTTCTGAAACAAAGGCAGTTTTGAAGGGCAGTTGCCTACTTAACCTCAACAGCAGTATTTCTTGTATGGTAGAAATATCGAAGCAATTTTGAAAAATTTGCTCAGGTACTGGAAGTTGAGTAGCTTCAGCAGCACTGGACTCCACCTGGGCTAATTTGTCCTGTTGCAAAGTAGTGAAAATCCAGTCATTTGCTCTCAGTTTTTTTTTTTTTTTTACTTTGCTAATTCATGTTGATACTTTATAAACTTAGAACTGAAATGGAAAATTGTGAATTTTGGTGTAATTAAGTGTGATGAGCTTTACAATGGGTTTTGCTTTATGTTAGTGTACATGTAAATTCTATAATGATTAAGTAGCTCTTCTATATCAGACCAACCATTTAAAATGGTTATTCTGAAATCAAATTATTTTATTTTCCTGTACAAAATGTGTTCAGTGTAAAGATTTGTGTTGCAGTGGCAGATAAAGAAAATCCAATAAACAAGCAAAGTAAAAMCTTCAGTAAAGTCATATGCTAAGAAAGACTTGAAGAGAAACTGTTCAGCTGTTCAAAAGTAATCATGTTACATAGTGACTACAGTTTGGTGCAAAGCAGTTCTGAAAAGTTGAAGAAATAGAATGTTTTGGACAGAGACTGCAAATGGAACTAAGGAAATATTTCTGAGGTTAGCAGTTTCATTCTCTGTCAAATTGTTCCTTCTTCAAAGATAAATAATTTCAAAGGGTAAAAATGGACATAAAYAGGACAAGTCTTTTTTTTGAGTATGAAGACTTATGTGCTAGGTTTTCACTCCTTAAAATATGTTAATTGATTTATTTGGCCTAATGATAATTTAAAAATATTAGATTTGTATTACATGGTTTGGTGAGGGCAAAATAGAATTTCTACTATATTGGAAAGAGAGTAAATGAAGGGAAGTAAAAACACTTCRCTATACTGCAAGAATTATCCCATGGAATAGATACATAAACAACGCTAAAAACTTTGAGGGAGTAAGGGGAAGTGAACAAAAATCTCTAATATTCTGTTAAATAGTTTGAAATAAAAATCTTAAAAAGGGTTTGCTTCGTGATACATGCATGAAGTTGGAAATCTTCTATCAGCAGATAATACCAGTTTTGTTCAGCATGTGATTTCTTGTAATTTGCTAGAAAATATCTGCCCTTGGCCTTAGTCAGAAGCAGAAGACAGCACAGATGATCTGTCTGATAAGGTGAGTTTCATTGTCTTCGCTGTTTGGAGCTCTTATGGAACCCCTGTACATGTATTCTAGGTTCCTTCAAAAGCCCAGCAAGAAGTGTGAAATGTAATTTCAAATATTTAGTCCCCTTAATGTATGTTTTACCCCAGCTCTACCTTCATATGTCTAGTCAGATTAGTTTAGTTATTCTCTCTTGCCATTTAAAAGATACACCTTCATAATAATTATGCCATGCCATCAGAAGATAAGCTAGGAATAAACCATGGATGAAAAGTCCCAATTGATTTTGCCAGGGTCAGTGTTTTCTTCTAGGAATGGTCTCCCTTGGAACTGCTTATACCTGTGTCAACCTACTTGCAGAGGTTATACTGCTTTGGAGGCAGAACCTGGGTCTCTGCAAATTCCTGCAATTCAAATGGATATGCAATGTTTATAATGATTCAAGTTATGTCCTATATTGCAATACCCAAGAGTCTTTTGAACTTTTCAGTGTGTTTTATAACTGTTTGTGCTATCCCATTTAAAAAATAAACAAAACAAAACAAAAAGCTGGTAAAAGAGACAATTAAATGTCTTAGGTTGAGATGCTCCATAATTTATTGCAGATCTATGAGAGAACATTTGTAGAACCCATTTAATTCATTTAATAGTAATGCAAACATTGATATAAATTAAAACTCCAGAACGGTTTCTCACATCTTTTCTCTCCCCATGAGAGGTGAATGAAAATGATTTATTACTTATAGATTATAATTGCTTAAAATAGGTTATGATGTAAGAAAAAAAAAAAATCTAATCCCTTCTACCAGGCAGGAGCAAAATTCTACAGACAGAGAAATTACATCTAACGCCAGTGTGTTAAGGAAGAAACATCCTTCTTCTCCCTTTGGGGAAACTCTAAGAACATCTTTTTAGAACTGTCAAAATTCACAAGCTGTAATAAATTATTCTTTTTCATTACCCATTTATTAAGTAGGCTGTTTGGTATAATAGCAGAAAAATTCTGTTTAATTTTTACAGTATTACACTACTGTGATTTCTCATTTGAAACTGACTRGTTATCAAGAGCAGTGATGTGTTTTATTTTGTACATTGGGACCATCTTTCCTCTGAATTCTGATGAAGACAACTTTTAAAGCATGTAATACTCTGCCTGTCAGGACGGTTACATGACAGGGAGGTAGGCTGGCTCAGGGGAATTGCCAACCTTAAGGCTAGCTCATGGAAAGAACTTGGATTGCAAGCTTAGTTAAGTTGTGCACATGATATCCACTACTGTGTTTCTGCAAACTCTGCTACACATACAAACATACATTGCAATGCTTAGTACTTCTTCCCCTTCAAAACATGGATCCCATCCTTTTTCTCTGTCAGACACTGAGGGACAATTTATGATGAAAGGAGTTCACTCACTGCTTGTAGTAATTGCCTTAATGTATTTGATTCACTCTTTTTTGCGATTACCCGAAGAATTAAAGTGGACGTCAGATGCAAAATTTAGTACCAGGTTAAACAGGAAATTTGAGGAAAAACAGACCACCGAAGAATTATAACAAAATTTAGCAATGTTGTAAATATTGGCTATAAGATGCTGCAGGGATCTCATTAACTGTAATGCTAATGTGAAATTCTGAATAGAACTTTGTGTTGGATAAACGGATAAAATCCTGGCTTAGGAGATGACAAATCTGGATTCAGGTCCTGGCTCCATCACAAATCTCTGTATGATTCTGAAAGAGTAATTTATTTAATATAATAATTTAATATATTATAAATATAGAAACACATTATACTATATTACTATAATTTATAGTAAATAAAAATATATAAATATATTATAGTAGAGGTCTACTCGGGGTAAAGCTGACCTCCCCTTGGTGGTGGAAGTGAAACACTAATAACTTTGCTTTCATAAAATGAAAGTAAAAATACATATTCTTCTGGTTTGCTTAAGATGGAGTGAATGGGCACACTCTACCCTAGGTTTATTATGTGTAAAGAGCTTTTGAATACAAGATCCAAAGTTAATAAACACATTGTAAGCAGTGATTATAATGGGTTTATTTAGAGCACTGTCAGGTGTCTCATTCAATTGTCGTGGGCCACACCGCAGTCGTCCTACCCATGCTCAAAATCAAATGTCTGAGGTATAATACTAAAAATAGCAACTACACTTCCATATACAATTGCTGTGCAAGCTCAGGGGAGGTGTCTGGCCAGATGCTCAGCTGACAAAATGAAACTCTTGCAGGTCACAAGATATTACACCATGCTTCTCCTGCGGTTCACTACGTTTTTTGTATGGGGTTGCACACATGGTAACACATAACTACACAATGTAGCCCAGAAAATATGAATACAGAAGCAGAGGGAATAGATGGCTGCAATAATATTTTCAGGAGATATTTGTGAGACCTACGGTCCCTCTTCACCCCCAAAAGGGATATGCAATGAAAACAGAAAGACAAAATAAAAGCTACCTATCTCTTACGCCCTGAATGGCAATGACAAGCCAGGAATGCTGCCTTGTTGGCTTCGGTTGAAAATATATAAATAAATGGTGGTTATAAAACCCACATTGTATCTTCACAGCCAGCAGCGACGTAAAGCTGCTTTCTTCAGCTAGAAAGTGGATTACATTTTTATAACTAATCCGCAGCTCTTTGACTGAAAAGATTTGCTAAGCACCCCCTCACTACTTTTTCTTTTAGGTCTGTGCACTCTAAAAGCTTCCTTCCACCTTCTTCCACCTACTTCCCAAAAGTATATGCATGGCTATTTTTTTGGACTTACAGAACGTAACTTTGTTTGTGCCTTGCATTGTTAAACAGGATTCACAGACAGGGGAAAAAAACCCCAGCACCCAAACAACTCAGTGCTTCACTGATCCATAAAATCATTATAGGCAGCATTTCAGTTTCAACAAGTGCCAAAAATTCTCCCCCCCCGAATATAAAAAATAAAGCAGAAACAAAAATAACAAGGCTATTAATCTTTCATTAAGTTAAAGGGATGAAAAGGAATCGCTTAAAGTATCATTCTTTACTTGCACCACAAGATTGGATGCCCCCTGCTAACTTCAAAGGCTCTAAAAGAAGCTGGTTAATATTGTTGGCACAGAACCAGATTGTGGTTTACTTTAGTTTTTCTGATTTTTTTTTTTTTCAACAAAAGAAAACATTAAGGATTGGACACTGATTGCTGAGTAACAGCTATTGAAAGAGTGTGCCTTTGTGCTGCTACCAGTAATATGTCAATTTTCAGACATGTAATAGCTGTTCAAAAAATCGTGTCAGTCACTGCATGAGGGCAAAAGTCTGTAACGTTGCTCCTGTTTGTTCTGTGGTTTCAGATCAGATACAAATCACTAGTTTTCCCTGTATGCCAGAGTGTTTGGACTTGCAATAGCTTTGGTGAAATATGGACTTTATCCATCCCAAGAGAAGTAATAGATCCCCCATAAGCCACAAAGTCACTCACCTGCTTCCGCACACAATTGCTATTACATTTTAATTCCTCCCCAGCCCCAAAGTTTGTGTATATTGAAAACAAAGCTAATTGCTACTGAGTGACATAATTTTGTGGTTACGTTTCTTTGTGCAGGGGTTTCTTTTCAGTGTAGTGCAAGCTGTTAAGCTGCAGATTGTGGTTGCCGCTGCCTGGCAAAGGGTAAATAACAAGAAGCAGGGAAAAGGAAGGCAGGAAGTGTTTGTGATGGTTTGATGATGTGCTGATAGCTTAATGTGCTTGGCTGAGTTGTGCGGTGCAGGCTCATGTAAATCCATGTTTCTTGGTGTGCGTGTGTGGCAAAGGGAGAAAACATTCAATATATTTTGCTCTCTTTTTCAGATAAAGAAATAGCTAAGTCTCCATTGCATGGTCAGCCTTCAGCCTTTTTCCTTAAGTGGATAGTGAGGAAATACAGGTGTGACAATGCAAAGTGAGGCCTCCGGGTGGTTTGAGCACCTTAATTCCCTGGGTTTCAGTGCGACTCGTCTTGGGCAGAGTTAACTGGAAGGCCCAAGGAACCTTCCTACATCTACACAAAATAGCTGTTGTGCCAGACACTGCGTGTGTAGGCGGTGATGTCAGGTTGGTGAGCTGAAAGCAGACAAGATTACCCTCCTGTGGCAGGGCACAGGGAACTGTAAAAGCTTGGCTCTACTCACCAGTGTAGCAACCAGGGTAACTGGCTGTGCACAACTGGGCAGACAAAAAAACCCACATGTGCTTCTACACAGACCAAATGGAAAGCCAAACCTTGGAGTTAAAACTTGCAAATGGCCAGTCCGATAGTAGCTGGAAGTGTTCTATTCCTGTAAAGGCAAAGCACTTTGAGTGTTAGGTCTTGCTAGTAATGGCTATGATGCTAACTTCCAACAGATGGGCACTGGACTCCAGACTTCTGCTTACCTGCCGTAACTGTCTTGGGTATAAAACGGGATGAGGAAGTACCAGCTGAGAATTTCAGTGCAGTTTATGGAAATATTCTGCATATAAAGGGAGTAGATATTTTAAAAATACAAACTATATAAACATAGGGTAATTGGAAGTATCTATTTTATTTGATCTATTGTCATTCATTCCCCTAAGGCAGTGCTACTGGATCTGCCCTTTCGAATCCGTATTACTGAATAAAGCAGATATATCCCATTTGTCCCTGTGAAGTTCTTTTTCTACTTACACCAGGCTATTAATGCATAACAACTGCAAATAAATTTGGCTACTTTCCCCAAAGTGTATTTCACCCAACATCTCCCTGTCATGCTCGTATCCATTATCTCTTCTAACTATTGCCTCTGGGCCAGATTCAATATTCATCAAAAAACTTACATTTAATCCAACAGTGTTTGCATAAGGCATATATACGTTCTTGCATATGCCAAATATGACAGATATCTTAAATTCCTTCTTTAAAACCCTTTTCAGGGAAAGTCTGTTATACTGTTGCTATGATGAATAATGTCTCCCTGACTTCTAATAAACTATGTATTTTATTTGTCTAAGTTAGCCAGTAAGTTCTTTGGGGCAGGAGGAAAGGGCATGACCATTATCCTTTTCAGTCTTTTTCAAGAGGAAGCATACATTTCCTGCACAAAATAGCAAATGGAGCCAGTTGCACTGTTTGTGAGGCTGGTTGCCCAATGCTTCCTATTACAAGGCACCTTTCAGTTGCTCATAGTTCTACCAAAATGTATCTGTTTGTCCTGAAATGTGTGATCTCAGTTGACTGCCTCAGTCGTTTCTGGGAGTAAGATGAAAGATAAATTTGTTGTGTTTTTGTGTTAAAAAATTCTGGCAAACAAAGTGGCAATAATGCTGTTATTTGTCTTCACAGAGCCTGAAAGCCTAAGTTATGTTTTTAAAATACTGATACTTCAGTGATAAGTGCTACAGAAAGGTCCATTAGGAAAATAATAATTGTGTCTCAAAGCCAGTTAGTGTGCTGTACATAACATAGGGAGGTACACACCAAACACTGGAGATAAAGGGAAGCATTGAACAGCACCAATCTGTCTCCATGTGCTGAATGAGGCATGGGTTTTCTGGAAAAAAAATGTAATTATGTAATTAAGAACTCTGCCATAATGTATAAGCAGCAGGAGGCTAATACTGCTCCACGAGCATCTCAACTCCTGGCATCTTCTTATTTTTAAGTGCTTGAGTTTGACCTGAATAATTTTCATTTAAGTTGTTTCTCTGTGTGTGTAATAAATAATAGARACTAATGCAAACAGTCAAAGATGCAATTATTTCATTTGAGCAGCTGTATGAATTGCATCTATTTCGGGTAGAATGGCTCCTACGTAACAAAAATTAACTTTCTCCATCTCTCAAATTTTCTGGTGGGGTTCCCAGTTGGACAAGAATAAATTCTACAGAAGTGTCTCTGCCAGAACCTGAGGAGGGATGCATAAACAAGAACATCACCTGGGTGTCCTTCCTGGCCATGGGATCTGTGCAATCCCATCAGCAGAGACATTATTCTGATTTTTCGTTAGCAAACTTCCCTCTTGCAGACGGACAGCTGGTGCACTCGGTTGACTTCGATGGACTTTGGATCAGGCCTTGGGCATGAGTCACGGATGTAAGCATAAGGAAAGATTGTATTTTAACATCCTGCTGGCTGCATCTTTGTGACTTTTACTGAATTTATGGTTCACTTTGTGTAATGTTTATCTTAAAAAGAAGGTTTTTTAAGCTTGGCTAAGCAAAAAGACTTTTCAAGAGGGGGAATGGCTGGTCCACGCTTGAGACGGCTGTCTGTTAAATGTTATATTAATGATAAGATCCTAAAAGAGCCGGTTGGGGGTGAGCAATCTTTTTCTTTCCTTTTTTTACACTATCTTTGCTGAAGTTTCTTTTCCGCTTATAGTGAAGGGGAACAGTTTTCTTTTACTTTTTTTTTTTTTTTATCACCAACTTCAACCACAGGGTCAGCTTTGATTTGGGTGAGTCAGAAACATATTTATCTCTGAAGTTCTCCTTCTGTGCCTGAGAATGAAGTGTTTCTCCTCATCTCAGAAAAAAGAGACATATTTTAAATAATGGCAGTGCCAAAAAAAAAAAGAAAAGGTAATAATAGCTGTTTGTTTGACCTGCTATACAGTACACCTGATTTACATGTTGCTAGTACATATATGATTTTAAGAGACTTCTTTAGTTTCTCCATGGCAATGTTTATAGTTTGTTTATAGAAAGAGATCTGTACTCCAGATTTTGTTCTAAACTCTGCTCAGCTCAGACAGTTGTTACAGCAGATAGACTTGACCTAGTACTCACCCTGTTTAAGATGTGTTTTATTTTTGCAGGCATTCCATAGTTGCAGGAAGCACTCAAACCTTAATCTGGACCACTTGTCGGGTAGTGAAAGGAAAAAACCAATTCAGGGAGCAATCCTCTTGAAAAACCATACATAGGTTTTAGGGAGAGCTCAGCAGGCCTGCAAATGCTGTAGGCAGCTTTGAAATCCCCCGTCTAAGATGGGCCAATGAGGCTTTGTTGTTGATGCCTCAAGGGAAAAGCCAAATGCAGTGCTCATCACAATGTGAATGCGTATCAAGAATAAACTGAGATTTTGCATGGTTTGATCTGTACATCCTTTTCCTGCTTCCTTCTGCAGTTTTGGTGGAAACAAAACTGCTTAGAAGCCTGAAAACCCTGGAAATATGTAGGTTCTCAGACTCTAACAGGTATCTCCACGGTCTTCAAGACTCTGAATTCTTTTGTCCACATAGCTTATGCCCTTGGTAGGAGTACATGCCATCACTGCAGCTGCCTATCTGTTCAGAGGCCCGTGCATAGTTAGGAGCAAGCATATGCTATTCTTGGCTATAGTTCTTTGTGAATATTAGACATCCTGACAAAGTCTTTGTTATATTCTTGGCTTCTGTGGTCTTCCGTTGCTGTACCCACAGTAACTGGACTGTAAGTATGCCTGGTATTGCCAATGCCAGGCTCTCTTACATAGGATCTTGCATGGTGTATATGGTAGTCTCTGGTAAGAAACTCGTAACATTCTGAATCTCAGAGCAAGCAGTATTTGCTTCATCTTTCTTTAGTATTTGAACTATCCATTTTTTCTTAGACTATAGTATGGCTAAACTAGAAAGAACAAATTTCAAGTTAAGTATAGTTTAGAAACACTGCTGTGAGCTTTAATTTACTTATTTTAACCAAAGGCACAATTTTAAAGAAGAGGGTCTTGGAGCAGATGGGGAATATAAGCAGTGGTCTGTAACATCCATGTGCAGTTGCTCTTTGAATCTTGTACAATCAAAATAGCAATACAGAATACTACCTGGGAAGAATCCACCATTCAGGATAGAAATAGTATTTTCCTCTTYCCTTACTCAGCTACAGATCAGAAGATGCAATCACTACAAGCAGGCTACAATATAGTTAGCAGTAATGAGATTGTACTTACGCAATACAATTGGGTGTGTCCTTCCAGTAATCATTTTCTCTATATTTTGTTTTTTAAGACCCTTGAGATCTTTGTCACCTTAATTTTGTTCAGACCAAACGATGATGTGATTAAGGGCAAACTGTATTCTGCACTTTGAATTTTTTGCCTAATTTATTGAGTGAGAAACCAAATTCCAAGGCTGTAGATCATTGCAATTTCAAATGAAGTCAACTGCAGCTGTGGGTGTTCAACATCTCTGAGAGTACCCTGCTAGTTCTACAAACACAAACAAGAAGATTGGATATGTAGTTTCAGATTACTCTGAATTACCTGACACACAACAAAACAATTCAGATGTACTTGTGGCAGATTGGAGAACTCAGTATTACTGTTATATTGTATTCAGTTTGGAAGTGGAACTTGCTTTTTCTGTTATTTATTCAGTTGTATCTGGGTAGATCAGGGAATTAGAAAGTTCCAGTAATTCTTGGAGGGAATCTTTTGATTTCTTTATTGCAAATCCCAGTTGCAGTGTTGCCATTACTACATTTCTGCAAGGTATATTCACTCTGATGCCATTATGATGTTCCTTTTCACTGGACGATCCTTTTGGAAAATGAACCCGTGGGGAGGAATTAGGTTGCACAAAAAAAAGGAGCAGTGGACAGGTAACTCATATGTATGCAACCACGGGGAAAGGCTATTGTATATGCAAATCTATTATTCTGTGCAAGCAGTAATGATATATGGGACCTGCATTACTGGAATATCTGAAGTCTACAAGTTCTTACAAGTTTTTTTCTTTAAAGAATTCATGATTTGATAGTTGTAAGATTGGATATAAACACCTATTCTGTCCAGTAATGGAGTATCATTTAACTAGAATTCTAGTAGGAAGACATACTGGGTTGATAGCTTGATTTAAGTAGGTCCACTTCTGAATGACTTGGGGCTGAATGGCAGATATGTGGTATATCCACCCAAACTTGAATTAGTTAGGTGAATGTTTTTGTACTAACAGTATATAATTATAACTTGTTTTTATTGTCACTAAAAATGTATTGATTTGCTGAGGTGATCAATCATTTATGTCACTTGGAAAAAAACCCATATCCTAAAAAAACCATATTAAAATGGTGATCATAGTGCATTTTGGCTTGTAATAGAAATATTACTGTTTAAAATTGTTTAAAACTACATCAGTATGGACATTAATGGCTAAATACAGAAGGCTGGATATTCAGCAGATGCTAACTGCTGGTGTTTCATTTATTTCCATTGAACTTTACACCAATGCAGAGAATCGCTCTAATGGGCCACTTCTCCTGCCTTCACACTGAACGCTGCCTAACTAAACAATTAGTTTTACTAATTTAATGGAAACTCTTTGCATGTTTTCCCACGTGCACTGACCTCAGTCTCAAGATAAGAAAAGCATGCAGCAGAGATCAGTGCTGGCACAGAGAACATTATCCAGACTGAAGTCAAAGGGTGACCATCGTAGCTGCTACTTGCAAAATTCCTAACTCTCCTTGGATGGGAAATTTGGACAAAGGGACAGGAAATTCCACAGTACTGATAAAAAAAAATAAATTAAAAGAGTATGATGCTAGCAAGTATAGCTTCATCTTGCAATAGCACTGCTTTTTACTGTTTGTGCTGAGAGTGGTTCCACCTCTGACTTGTCAGGTGTTGAAAAGGATGTTGATCCAATTGCCACTGCCTTGTACTCCAGTCTCTTGTAAACTTGGCAGCAATTTTGTATTTCTGAAAGCTTCGTGGAAGCCAGTCACTCGCTATATTGCTTCAAGATTATTTTCTCTCAGATCCTGTTGCTCCATGACTTCCACAGAACATCCATTTCCCTATTCTCCTGGAGTGCTAGCTTTCAAGCTATGTACATGTGAATGGAGTATGGGAGGAATCAGGGTTAACGTAGAAGTGGAAGGACTAGCATGACTAAATAATAACCCGTGTATCATGCAATTTCCAGTGAAACTGATGGGGAGAAGAGGACTACAGATTTGAGAATTAATTCTTCTGCCCTTCTCTCTTGGGCTTTAGAGTGCTCTCGGATAGAATCTGGACTATTTAGCTGATGTCTCTTTTTTGTGCTCTCCTTTCATTCGACCATCCTGTGTTCAAATCTGCTTACAGAAGCACATAGCCCTGAACAGAGAACACAGACATAGAAAATAAGGCTTTTCCTCATAGCTGTCTTGGAATAATGTTTAATGGATTAACGGGTTAAAGAAAGGAATGGAAGAAGTAGAAATAGTTTATCTTTTGATATTTTGTTTAAGAAACCCCTAACACATGTACACATCCTATTCTTACCAGCCTGGGAAAACAAATAGAAAGTTAATGAAGCAAACCACTCAGCCTAATATGAAGATTACTAGCCACCCTGAAAAGAATGAATAAATAGGCTTCCTATTCCTTTTTCTAACAATGCTCCCCTCACATAGACCTGAGACCAAATCCAGCGTAATGAAACATTCATGCTAATACTGAACATTACAAAAGGTTAAACGTAGAATTGAATGGCAATGTTATCAGACCATTTTATTTCCTTAGTTGCAGCATACATACCATGATGCATTCCTCAACTGTTGTTAATTTAAAGGGATTGAGGCTGAAAAAAGGAGATTCTGGAAATGTCATGCTGGTCCATGTGGGTTAACTTAGTCTGAGGTATCTGCGTTTTCACTTTGAGGATTCAAAGTGACTTGGTGGAAGACTTCATTTGCTTTTTTCTCTCTACTATTTCTCTTTAATCTGAAAATCAAGAGGACCAAGATTTAATATTAGAATTCTGTGCAGCAGATTATTRGCAGTATTATGAAAAAGAATTCATACCTTAGATCATAAAAAATGAGGAGTTTTTAGATGTGTGTAGATAGAAAATAAAATATTTTCTGTTTGGGAGATTGTATAGTGTAAGAACACTGTAATTTGTATTTCACTAGGAATAATGTTAAATTGTGCTAAGAAGAAATCATGCAGATTTCAGATTTGCCATGTGCCACAGGAAAATATCTGTATCCAGATAGTTAAGATTTTAGAAAGATTATTTTGGCTTTTGCTTTTGTAATAGAAACGTCAGGCATATATTATTATCTATCCAACTATCTAGGCTCATTGTCTTCAAGCTTTTAACATATGTTCTTAACTATGTTTTCAGGAATCAGTGTAAATATCTTTTTTTTTGGTAATATGTTTCCTCTTATTCCTTTGTCCATTTGGGAGCTACACAATTCTGACTAAACATCCCTGTAGAGAAAGAATATCCCACTGCTCAAAAATTTTTTACTTTGCTGAGTTCTGTTTTCATTTAGACGCATAGTCAAAATTCCATACTTGATCAGACTAGTGGTATAGTTAGCCYGGTATCCTGTCTTTAAGAAAAGCTAGTAACAGATGCTGCATAGGAAGGGGAAAGGAATGCTTCAGTTAGTAACCCTGGGGTAACCTGCCTGTGGGGAAAGATTGCTCCCCAAGCCACAACAGTTTGAGACTGAGTTATGCCCTGAAGTATAAAGTTTTATATCCTTTCAAAAACTGCAGTTTTGAAAAATAGCTATCATAATTTCACAAAACTTTTTGTGAAGTATCTATTTCTTCATAGAGTCCCATTAAGTTCTTGCCTCCACGGTTCATACAGTGACAATGAGTTCAATAAGCCAATTATGCTCAGTTATGAAATAGATTTCCTTTCTGTCACTTTTCTGTTTGATCCATTTCAATTTAATTAAATGGTCAAAATTTAAAGTATATTTTTTCCATCTTGAAAAATAAATCCTTCATTGTAACTTTTCCAAAAATAGCCTATCTAGTTCTTTAAGCAACCATCTCACTTATCTGCTGTAGAAACAATATTTTAAAGATGCAATTTTCTGTGAAAGAAGCTAGTTCAACATGTAATTCTCTTCTGTCTTTGATGGATCATTTGCTCAGACATAATGAATTCTGCTGAATCTGATAACTTTATTTCTCATAAAGTAATCACAGTAAAATAATGAGTTACTGTATCATCATTTTTGCTTTGTTTCTCATTGCTTGCCTTTTTCACTTGAAAAAAGTCCTTGAGTTCTTGATTAGTCTTCTTGGCTTAAAGGACTTGTCTTTTGCCAGGTTGAAAGAAAAAAATTATTCAGATTCTTTACTTTTGATTCACCGTTGCTCTGAAATAATGAATGGTATCCTTTCTTATAATGACCCAAAACATCAAGGGTGGCTTCCTACACACTATGAAAAGACATAGGTCCAGCCTTTTCATTGGGATAAAAAACTTGTTAATAAAATCAGCACAGTGGTTCAGGTACATTAGCCTGTTAGACTTCCGACAAGGAAAGTCACAGATCTTAAGAAGAAGAAGAAGAAGAAAGGGAAGGAGAAACAGAGATTCATGGGAGAAAAAAAGTGGGGAAAAATGTGATTTCAGATGGTATCAAACAAAAAAAATGTTACCATCAGTTCTCTCCCACCAAATTTGCCTCTGCCCAGTTCAATGCTGGTACCACTGTTCAGGTCAGAGATTTATTAAAACACAATAAAGTGACAATATTTCTGGAAACCTGGAACCATCCTGAACTACTTGAAGAATTCTTCTTAAAGGGACTGATCCAAAACCCACAAAAGTAAATAGGATCTTTTGATTTCAAGAGGCTTTCAATTATACCATAATCCTGCATTGTTGAAACAAATGCTGAATTGGCTGTTGGCAAGGTTTTTGAGGGGAAGCCACTACTACTGTTACTAACAGAATTTATCATTAATAGAAACAAAATACCACACTGTATTCACTGACATGGTAACAATACCTCTTTGTCCGATAACTTTATGCAATGAAAATCATCATGAACTTGAGATTTTTGAAATGTCTGAAGAGTTAAAATTCATCAAAAGTTTGAAACCTGTTGTATTAAAACTATCAGAAAGGGCTTGTATTTCCTTCTCAACCAGTACATTTTAAAAGTACGGGCACTTCTTCAAATGCTATTTCACATCCTATTCCCAGTGATGACCTCAACTACCTGTGCTGGACTTAGGTATTATTTTTTACTGAAATGAGATCTCTTTAATCAGCTTTAAAAACATTGTGAACTGAAACTGCTCTTATTTAAAAGTTTAACTTTACTTTCATCAATTTATAATCAGAGTTCCTCTGGTATGTTTGATTCCTGACAAACAAGGATAAAAGTCTTGTGCCCCCATTGCTAATGAGATGATAAAACAGCAGGGATCAAGTTTTTAATTACTACAGGCTATGCACTGGAGAGGTACCAATGATATTTGCTATTGCATGTCTAAGTTGTAACTTCAGGCTTATGACAGTCATGCTGTGTTCCTCTGCCTTTGATGATCACTCATCTTTGTCTCCTGAGAACATACAAAAATTTCTGAGCTTGGATCCTGGGGAGCTTGCAATTATTGCTGTAACCTGGCACAGGTTCCAGTGTAGTACCATTGCTGCTCAGTGAGGATCTGATGTCTGAACTGAGGATAGGACATGCAAAACATCTATGAACTTTTCTTCTCAGACAATCTGGATTCTCAATCTAGTTGTGTGCAAGTCCCTTTAATAATTATGCTTTTAATTAAGCTGGAGAATCATTTAATATTGTTTCATTTTTTCCTATTAGAAGCACAATGTATTACCTTCTCATACATACAGAATTATGGCCACAGGCACAAGCAATACACATTTTTGGCACTAGGGGACTCAGGTCTTGAAAATTGATGATACAGGTATATTTTTGGAAACGATCATCATTCCTACCCACGTTTATAAGCTTGTTGAGCAAGTTTTGTTTCTTTGAATAAAATTAATACTGATGCAAGAGATTAAAATGCATTTTCTACTAATATATAGTTCCATTATTAGAAAGAGAGAGCTGAAGCTGATGATTTTGCAGACCTATCCTTCCCTTCCCCAGTTTTACAGATCTCCACCACACTGATCAACCTGCATGTTTGGCCATTATTCTGGTTATTCAAATGCTTCTTTTTCCTTTTGCTCCATACCACTGTCTTAGATAAGACTGAATATTTCCTTTGGCTCCAGTACAAGGCAAACAAAAGAAGAGCCACCAGTTGTGCTAACATAGACAAAGCACAGATGAGACCAGAATGAGGATGTTTGTAGGTTACATGGAAAGTCACCTCTCCCAGTTGCCTCAGGACTGGATCACTGCTTAGATCRCCAGAAATTTGTGGGGAGAAAAAAATCAGAGGAAAAACACTGAAAGTATCTTCTCACTGAGCTTCTATGAGTTTTTTCTCTGAATACAAGGTTTATCTTCTCATGAAAGAGTTTTTGAAATCTGAACATGAACCCACCAGATTCTTCAAATCAAGAAGAGGCTGTCTCYGTACAGGCCATGTACCCACCAGAATTTGCTCTGAACTCCCTGCTGCTTTTTTCTGCCACAGCTGCACAGCTCTGCCACTGTTCCATGGAATCCTACAGACATAATTTCCTTTAAATTCCTTTATGCTGAGAGAGCATTCTGTGAGAAAATTATTTCATCCGTATTTTGTGTTGCCTTTTCTGTTTAATCTCCGCTTGATGTGAGAGATAGGTATGTCTCAGCCTTTCTTCCAACCAAAATGAAGCTGCTATTCCTCTCCTCAGTTCCTTCAGTTTATACTTCCTCTCTGCAGCTAAATCTTAACCCAGGAGGGAGTTTTCCATCTGGGGAAGGAGTTAAGACCACAGAAATAGTGACATCTCCAGTATGAAGCGGAGTCAGCAAGGGGGAAAAGATGAGTCTGGATTCAGGAGCAGGAGGTCCTCCTTGAGTGCTGAAATACAAAAAATAAGAAAGTACTTTTTCTTTGTCTAAACTTGAAGATTTTACAGTAGCATCATTTGTGTATGGGAAGAATACCAAAGGATGTGCCTGCATACAGAGATATTGCAAAATACTGTATGAAAGCAAACTTTAACTAATATATTCATTTCAGCAAGAATTGTGAGTTCTGATCTGACTTGGATTCTCCAGGGACTGCATGTCAGACAAATGCTACAGAAATCAAGAGACCAGATGACCCACTTCTCTCTAGCTTGAGGATAAAACCCCACTGCTTTGGTAGCCCCATCCAAACTGGCTGTAAATAATCATTCTTAAGAAAAAAAGGGTGGTAACTTCATTCATTCATTAATTTCAAAAAGTACTTCACAAATTTGAAAACTTCTATTAAATAACCAACCATGATTAATGCACTTGGCTGTAGAATTCAATTACATTTTAAAAGCAAATCATGAAGGAGACTTCATACTTGTTTTCTTTTACAACTGATATGACAGATCAAATATGTTARTGCTACAAATACTGTACTGACTAGAAACCAAATATAGCTTAAATGCACTGATTTATTTTACAAATGTAGGACATCCAAGTAATAGACTATTGTTCTGTAGAGGCGATCAATGGCACTTAAGAACTATACAGCTTATATCAACTCAAACCAATGCATAAACAGAATCAAAAGACATTTAATATGCTACATAATAGAACTTGAAATGAAGTTGAGTATAATCTAAACTGCAGAAATCACTCCATTTTAATGATCTGTTCCCTAAAAAGAAAATGTGAARTGTTTAAAAGATTTAGCAAAATGTGTGCATAGATTGAATAAATCATCATGGGTATCAATTATATCTTGAAAATAGTGTACAGCTCTTATAAGATCAAGGACTGGTTTTAATTACAGCTGCAGTGTAACTAACATTTTCTTAATTTTAATGAGTGTTGTTCTATTATAGGATTAATTTGTGCTGAAGCTGAAGAAGCCAAAAGAATTTGGAATTAAAAGAATTCCAAAGACATTTGAGAGGTACACAGAACAGCAGATTGTTTTGAAATCTGTTGGATTTTGGCCCAAATGCTGTTCTACTTTCTCACTCAATGAGACATCTCCTGGGAGTACGGCAAACAAGATTTGGCCTTTTTTCCAGAATTGTAAAAAGTAAATATTGCAGTGGGCTACAAGTGCAAAGCTGTAGTAAATTCCTGTCTATATAAGAGAAATTTGTATAACTAAAATGAGCACATTACATCATTATAATCCTTAATATAGAGGTACATCAGTAACACCAACTCTTTTAAGTTTCTGTGTTTAGTTGTAAATCATGCTTGATTGACATACTGTATATATATTGAGTATGTACCATTGTAATAGCACTGATATAGCAGCAAAATTTCATCAGCTAGGCAAGGTATTAAGTGAAATATTGTATAAAGGTCAAAGAACCACTTGGAAGACTCCTGAATCAAAAACAAAACCAAAAAACAGTGAGTTTGCATTTATCATCAGCATTTCAAAGCCTTTTAAAATTTTATTATTAAAGAATGATAGAACTTCATTTACTACAGACCAGGGTAGAGAACCATTGGTTTGAGAGGTGACAACAGTCCATTTTGTGGGCACTCTAGTTTTTGTCCCCCTCTTTGCCTGGCTTACCCAAAGGGTCATCATGATCAACTACTTGCTATTTATGTTCAGGACTTTTTTATTTTGGTCCATTCTT
This sequence comes from Phoebastria nigripes, assembly GCA_035582835.1. Lineage (NCBI taxonomy): Eukaryota > Metazoa > Chordata > Aves > Procellariiformes > Diomedeidae > Phoebastria > Phoebastria nigripes. The sequence goes on from JAYKAV010002966.1 coordinate 2,617,429, forward strand.
AGGCTACTGGTCATGAATGAGGTCTAATGTGGGACATAAAGAAGACTGACTTTATGATCCACAAACAATTTATGGGAAGCAGCTGTTTTTGTGTAAACATGTGAAGTGTTAGTACAGAGATTAGAAGTCATCATTCAGCCTTGAAAGCGGGCTCTTGAATACAGGAGCCGAAGGAGCATTGTATTTCTGTTATGCTCAAACTATGCCACTATTAAATTAAAGTAAGAATTCCAAACCGAAATAGTCATGTTTACAGAAAAGTGAACATAGTTCTTGAGGCTACTGCCATACCTCAAGCCTATGATTTCTGTATGCTGAGGACAGAAACATTTGCATTTGGCATCTCATTTTTCTTCAGCAAATTTCTTTCCTCTGACTTTTTCATTAAAACGCTGTAGTGTGTAGCGAGAACATTATTTTGCTTATACAAAAGGAAAACTAGATAATAGGTGCTTTTTATGTCAAAAGGTTGTCTTGCTTTTCTCCTACTGCTGGGTGGCCATAATATTTAAGTCATAAATGGGCAAATGTCAAAGCAGGTCTCCTGCTGTGCCTGACTCCCTCTAATAATTAGGTGCTGTTTTATTGTTCTGTGGCTTAGTTGTGAGTATGGCTGTCAGCTGACATAACTGGTAATGGAAGGACCACATTCCTTATAGCTAGACAGCTCCCTTCAAAATTCATGGCATATTTACAGCCATCAGATTTGCTGTATCAGGTTCCAGACTATAGCTGTGCACAGCAAAATAATATCTGAGCCTATGTGACTGCACTGTTAAATGCATGTATTTAACATCAAAAATTTATATTCATGCAAAATAAGGAGGATCAGACCTTCCATCCAGCTATGAGTGTGCCTTGCGTTGTTTCAGAAGAACCAAACGGCTTCACCGCCCAGCTGGGAACTCTCCTTTCCCTGGAGTCACCCCAGGATGTAACACTGCTGCACTGGCCCCAGCTCCCTTCCCTCTCACAGAAGTCCTGGAGAGCACAAGACAAGGAGAAAGAAGCCTCGTGGAAAGAGTACACCCGTGGTCCCCAGCCACCACAGTAGACATTTGGAGCAGTAAACCACTAACATAATTTAGCAACTTGCTAAAAAGCAAGTAAAAAAAAAAAAAAGGCAACTGCAAAGGTTGTTGGGAGCATATCCATGTGTAGACAGAGGGCTCCGATTCATATTTGCCCAAGGAAAAATACAACAGCCATTTATGCCTTGCCTGTCTTGCTGCTGTTTGAAAGGTGTTTTACTATCCCACCATCCTTTTTCAGACTCTCTCTATAGACTCCTGTGATACTTTGAAGGGCAAAAAACTTCTGTTGGGTCTGATAAGTGATAAGGGAGGACCTTCCCATCCTGGCATACCTCTTCTTTGAAGGCTCCAGGTAGCAACGCCAGTTCAGTGCCTGCCCTGCTARAAAAGCTTGCTGTGCCAAAGTTATTTCCTGGGTGAAGGGACCTTGTGGGAATTAGGGCTTACTGACAAGAGTGGTGCCATTGCGTRGACTGCACCAGGAGCTGCCCGGCTCAAGGTGACTCTTCATAAGGTGTACTGCAACGACACAGGTCTGTGTCCCCCCGAYGCAAGCAGGCACGGGGTGGCAGCAGTGATGATCATTCTAGACATCTCTCATGTAGCCTGAGCCAATCTGGATAGCACCAAGAAGAAAGCATAGATGCAGGACCTGCTGTTCCATCTGACACTGGTGGGAGATTTGCTACACGCTGTGAAAGTCCTGGCTGAGATGTGGTAAGGGTGGGTTCTCAGAAATAGCCCTCCTCAAGAGGCATTTTTGAAAAGGAAGAAGTTACAACTTCTTGCTGCTCCAGCCAAAAGGTACACAAGTTTAATGCTGCAGGATTATTAGCTCTTTGTGTACTTAACAAAACATGTCAGTAATGTTCTGTAAAAAAACTTTCCCGTGGCAGCTGTCAGACTTGTTATAAGCTGTAGTTGAGCAACCAGTCAGGACATGTGGTTTTCTTGGGGAGAGGATTGTTATGAGGATTGTTGTGTTACTTTATTCCAGAAAATCAAATTAGCTCCTTGCTATTCCATATTCTAGCAATAACTTCCTACTGAAAATGCATCCTCCTTCAGCATGGACTTAGGAAAACAAGGCAAAAATAGCTCATTCAAAGCTAGGTGTGTTCAGGAAGAACATTTAGAAAACATTGAATCCTTAACATTTCAGTCCCTAGCCTTTATTCAAGGAAACCTTCTCTGGTATCAGTGGCACCTTTTTTTCTGGGCAGAATCTGTAAGGGCAGTCCCATATTGCCAGAAGAAAGGTAAGAGACCAGAGTTTTGGATAGAGAATTTATTTGCCACAGCATGCTACTGGACACAGAAATTGTAAGAAAAAGTTTACGGAGAAGAAAGACAACCAATAAAATGTCAGTAAATATTAGGGTTTTACTAGCAGTCACATACTGACCCTGATGAAGATGTTAATTCACTTTAGCGGTTATTTGAATAGAAAAAAGCCAGAGTGAAAAAAAGGAAAAATAGAGCAAACAACATAAGATATTTTTCTGCTTTCTAAACACTGGCTAATCATTCACCCCACGTTTTGCTAGATAAGAAAGTTCTAGTGGTGGCTATTTGTGAGATACTTAATGCAGTGAGAATTTTTTTTTAATTATTTTTGCCCAGGAGACAAATGTGTAACCATATGATTTTTCCCCCTGCTATGTTAAAAATGCATTTGTATTTTTTCAAGCACACCCCGATTAAAGAGGGCACATCTGTTTTAAGTCCTTCTTTATGAAAATTACTGAGCTTCCTCTGAAAGCTTATCTTTTAATTTCAAAATTCTTTGTAGCAATAACTTAGATAATAACCAACCATATTTCTGTCGTCTTTAGGAAAAAAAAGAGAGAGAGAGAGAAAGAAAGAAAGAAGGAACCATTTTGAGCTTTGAACTCCCCCTCCCTCCCCTCTTTGGGTCTCCTTTGAAAAGGCCCCCCTCATTTGCGTTTAAAATGGATGTTTCATACTGGTTGATTAGTGTTAGTACGGGATACCAGCCGCTCTGAGCCCAAGGCTCAGCTTGAGATCTGCGGATTATTCATCAACTTCCCCGGCAGGGGGGACCGTTTCTCACTTTCACTGCACAGCAGCAAAGTGTTCAGCTTTGCTTTTTAAGATTTTTTTTCCCTTTTCACAAAGTTGTTTTTTTTTTTTCCCCTTCTTCCCCATGAAGGGGTTACTTGAGTGTACATAACACCAGATCACTTCTAATACCAAACCTCCCCCTCCCCGACCAGCTTTCTTGGTCTGAATAGCACATAATGGATCGGGACGTATTTACCATATGTCTGTCTGGTTACAACCATTGTTTAAGGCAAAGATCATTTAAATACATAAATTGAGACTTGGAGAGGCACTTGATTCTATCACTATATTATGGCCATATTATAACATCTCTTTTTTTTCTTTTTCCTTAGGTCTCACTGAYGTTTTGTTTATCATATATTAAGTTAGAAAAGATGTAGAGGACATATGTTAGGATGTGTCTGTATTAACAATATTTCAATTACATTTATCATCATTGCTGTTAGCATTTTGAGTACCAAGTCTAATCCAGCCCTGAACAGGCTTTTACAAAATTGTTACTTGACATTAGCTACCTGTGTATGTTTGTAATATTTGATTGTTATTATTAATCATACCTACTGAGATAATGCTTCAGAACCAATGAAAAGGAGTTCTCCTTGTGCAGAACAAAAATAAATAGCAGACAATTTTGTGTGCCTGAAATCTAGCCCACTTTTGTGTCATCTGATCTCACAAAAGATGAGTTCCCTACAAACCTGGGGTCTCTCAGTCCCATAATCCATTATGGATACAGGAATASAACTGCATCATGAAGAGTTTTTCCAGACATTAGTGAGCTTATATATTTTCCTTTGCTCATTTGTCTCTAGCTGCCTAAAGGCATTCATCCTTCCTTGAACATAGTGACTACACACAAAATTAGAATGTCTACAAAAAGGCAGAATTACTTTCTTTTAGCTTTAGCCATCTAAAACAGGCATGAACCTTCATGATTAGTTTAGAAGAATCTATTTCTGATGGAAAGAAACCAGCACCTGCAGAATGTGACCATCCTATCAATACTTATGATGGGAAAGAGTATCTAGATAATGGCGTWTACTATCCCCACTGATGAAGTCCAGATAACTAGTTCAGATCAAACTCCTAACTTTTAGATAGCAGAGACTCGGTGAGATGATTCACACTTACTAAGACACAGGATGATTTGGTGCAATGCTCACAATCATTAATTCTTCTTAAAATTAATAGCTACCATGAGCTGAATTTTCTCTTTTGTTTCCTACTCTTATCCCTGAAAACTCTGAAAAAAAGATTTATCTTCCTTTGTACTTTTAGTGAACTATATTTCTCCTTCCGGACATCTTTAATCTGCTTATAAGGAGGTTAGCAGAAGTAAGAGACACAGCATAGCACTATGCAGACTTTGAAAACAAGAACTTCTTTACACCCACACAGGCACCCACAGTTCCCCCTTCCTAGTGAATATAAACTAATGATACACTTTCTCTCTTCGTTACCTTATTTTTTGGTTTTGAACCTATACCTCCTGGCCGAGCTCTCTCACCATGAAACCACTGCATGTAAAAGTCAGATGTGTTATTTTAAAATAYGAATGGCCACAACCACTGCGTATTGTGCCAAGCTCAGGGCTATTGATATGTATCTGGCATGCTCCTCCGGGAATTGGTACTTTGATACTCCCTCTAGGTCCTGTATTCCAGGAGGGCTCAGGCAGGAGTTGTACCCAGCTGCTCAACCACTTATTCCCAGAAGACAGAACTGTGAGGATCTGGAAACTAAGTGGTCAAAGAATGATTTTAGGCCTATCCAGGGTTAGATATATGCTAAAGAAATTATGCAGGCTGAAGTTGAGGATTTAGGTGCCTAAATGTCTCTAAAACTTGTTTGGGGCACATGGATGTTTCTTTTGACAGCCCTTAATGCTTCCTTACTCTTCTCAATTTTGTGTCTGCTGCAGCCATGACCACAGCAGTATCTGAGTGTGGTTCAAGATTGCCTCATGTGAATTCTGTCTCTTTCTTCTTTTTTCCAGGAGGAATCCATGTAGTAACTACAAAACTTGAAATATATACATAGATATATATACATATATGCATATGTATATGGACCAGTGAAACTAGTAACCGAGATGTTTGACTCCTGCAGCCAGGAGATGGGTGTTTTCATCACAGACATCAAAAGAAATATATGAAGGAGGTGGGGATGACAATGAACCTGGTAAGTCAAAGGATATTGCAAAAGATGTTGCAAGAGATGGAAAGACATATTTTACATACTGTGCTGCATTACAAATGATGCAGTCCACATAAAATACTCTAGAGAGAACTCAGAGAATACACTGTGTGGCTGGATTTCTTAGGGCCACTTCAGCAGAGTAGTGTGGCACAGCTCCACTGACTTGAATTGATTTGGGCAAATAAATTGCAACAAAAGAGATACCAAAAGAAAACTTAGTGAGCCCTCAGTCATTTTATTCAGTTGTGTCTAGAGGCATGGTGATACTTCAGAAGTATTGCTTACAAAGCATTAGTGATAGCGGTAAAGACATTTGTACTAAACTCATTTAACACATATCTGCCCAACTCAATTCAAGTCAGTGAAGCCACGTACATAAGTACATCGTCTGCTTGATAGGATAAATATATTATAATATCAAATATATTTGATAGTACATCTATATTTGATACATGTGAGATAGCAATGCAATGGGCAGCACCATGGATCAGAATTCAGTCCAGAACAGATTTTAAATACAATGGAGTTATTACATCTTCAAATTACTGTTACTGAGATCAGGATCTTTACTACCATATTGATCACCATGCTTTCTCACCAAAGTCCATGTGGAAATCCATTCAGCAGGATCATTTGTAACATGGTCCATCAGGCTATGATTTGACATTTTGAAAGTTAACCAAAACAGAATTTTATAAAGTCATTGTCTGCAAATATTCCAAGGGAAGTGAGTGAAATGGTGACAGATGTTTTGCATGTAGGTAGAYATAAACTTTGTTTAACATAGCATAAAATGTGTGAGAATGATTTAAATTCAATTGCAAAATTAATTATTGGGGGTTTTAAATTGTAAAGCACCATTTGGGCTTTAACGAATCTTCAAACTAAAGAAAATAACTCAGGTATTTATTGTTTTGCTTCAATTTACGTTGGTGCTATAAATAGCTGACAAGAAATGATGACAAATAAGCTATTGTAACCCTTTGGGAGTTTATTAGGTCATTTGTGAGAGCATTGAATAGAGTCATTTGTTGCCCTCAGGTGTTTGAGAGTCTCTTTACCCTTGGGAAAGGAATTTAACAAAGGAGTGTATTTCAAAGAAGGCACTCTGTGTTTTCCACCCTTTTTCTGAAGTGTTTTCAAACACACTCCAAGCTAAAAATTCTCAGAAGTGAGAAAAGGAGGTATATATCAGACGACCCCTGAAGCAGCTGACAATCCCAGGGAGCAGAAGATAGGGTCAGATTGTAGATGCTTGAATCCCAAATACGTTTTCACCATAGGAGGCCCTGATTTATTTTTGCCCCACCCACTGGGTGCAAACTTTGAAATGCACAATACAAAAGCGTTGGACTAATGCCCTACTTGCATTTTTTTATTTGGCTGAAATGTGACGTGTCTTATTTTTTGTCTGCTTCCAAAACCACTGGGCAGGTCCTTTGTTACAAAAAGACGTTGCATCTGCCTTAATCTATATATCTTCTTAATTAAATAAAGGATTAGCATTTGTTTAGGCTATAATAAAACAGATTGTCAGGCAGTATCAATATAGCCATCATAATGAATCTGCTAAACAGATTTAAGGAAAAAAATAACTGCAGTTTTAATTATCTAGGTAACATCTAGGTAGTTATCTGGTCCAAAAGCAATGGTCCAGACAATTCCTCCAGTGGAAAGAAGGGTAAAAAGGAAGCCAAGGGGAAAGGAAAAATGGAAGTGAATCTGTGTATATATTTTTTTCTTTTTTACTTCCCTGAACAGTAGAAATGAAATTTAGCTTATGATTCCTATCTAAAATGCACAGAGTAAGCAGTTTTAGCATCACCCATCTTGTATTTAGTTCAGGAGGTGCTATCAAGTGAATTCACTAGCTCATTATTTCTGCTTAATTAAGATACTTAAAGATGAAAATCTGTGGAAATTAAAAGGTTAGTAGTGACAATGATGAAATAACAACACAGTCTAACTGAGTAGAGCAAATTTGCAATACGGAAGCCCTGAATGCAACAACAGCAGTTGATGGAGACCAGGTAATAAACAAGATTGTTGTTTTATTTTTCCTTGAAGGCTATTGCTGACGGGTCCAAGGCAAGATTGATCATCTTTGTTTCAGGAAAAGCACCCTTCCTGTACAAATTTTGCTTAAAATAACTTTTATTTATAGCGTCTATCAGAGAAGTGATTCAGACAGAAATAAGGAAACCACAGGCTAAAAAAATAGTGCAAAAAACTGATTTTGATTAGGGAGGTGTCACAAGGACAGTAGTCAAGACTAGTGTCACAGGTGTCTTTGGCTGAAATAGGGGCAAATGCATTCATGAGATTCATTGATTGGGCCAGGGATATGTAAAATGATATAAAGTAGAATTCAGCATGAATTTTTCTTCATTAATCATAAAGGATAAATCTTAAGAATTAGTTTTCAAATTAATGCTGATCAATCTTCTAGCATCACTGCTCTATCCTTCACTCTCTGTTTGCCACTAGCAGTACAGAAAAACTACAAATGGCTCAGAGATTTTTGTATTTTGGTATTAGGACTGATTTGTATTTCTTCCTTTGTACAACCAGATGTTCTATTTGTCACTATAAGATCATAAACCTGGATTTGGTGAGAGCCATTAAAAACTCTTGACGTTTAGAAAAATTTTGTGTCCTTCTAAAAAAATCACTTCTTTAAGAATGTACTTAACAACTTCTAAGGGCTGGAAGCTGGTGCTTTTTATCTTACTGGGAGGCTGGAAGATTTCACTGTGTTTTTATAGTGTCTGCCAGTCTCCTTTCCATAGCAGCACAGTGTCAGGCAGGAGTTAACTGTATGTTTGAGAATGAGAAAAACAGAACAAAGCAATGTGAAAGAAAACCTGTTTTCAAAACATCTTTCTGTGTTCTGGATGGGGTTTTGTTTCCTTTGACAGAAGTCTGAATGTAGTGGGCATTTCTGGCCTACATTTTTGGGAGCTGACTATTGCCTGTCTGTGTGTACATAACACATAGCAGAACACTGTCTATGTTCTCACTGTGTGCTGGGCAGAGATTTGTACATTCCCAACACCCTTCAGAGCTGGTTACAGAGGTTCCCAGACCATCTCAGAGATGGTCCTGCAGATTTGGTCGCTGTGTAATTCTTCTGTCACTGAAAAGACCCACTTCAAGCATTTTATAGCTACAATAGAAACTACCAAAGTATTACAAACTTTGCACCTGAGTTTAGCAACTAGGGTCTTGATGTAAAAAAGATGCCTGGCTATTGGCCAGAGTTCCCCTGCACAGTAAGTAAGACTCAGGAGGAGTCCCAAATAGCCAGCACACTGGGCCAGCCAAACATCTGCATGCTGGACTTGAATCCCTCTGTCCCCCTTCTTCACRTTTATAGATGGATGCAGGCTTGATTCAGTAAGGAAAGCTCTGCAGAGTAACAGTAATATCCCCACCACATTGCCTGAAGTGCATGTACTAGCACATGCCATGGAGGAGGCTACAGTCCTGTTTTCCACCACTCTCAAAAATTATTTCCTGGCCTTATTCAGGGCTTCAAGAGTGTACTGTCATCCACTTAGACTCCACTTGAACCCCCTCTCAAGTGAATGCCCTCCAGCTCTTGTCTTCAAATAGTGGTGTCCATCCTTTTTGATCATACAAGTCATGTAGATTTTTCAAGGGCAGAGCTGATGCTTATGGCCCCTCTTCTCTCTTGCTTTCTCATTTCTTGACTGGACTCACCGTGCATTCAGTTCATAGGTAATTCATGCAAATAAGCCACTGCATGCTCGAAAGATGCCCAAGTTGAAGAATGGCTGAGATTAGGCTGCCCCTATGGGAATAATTCATGTAGCCCACATATCTTTTGCTTTGGCTGAATTTGAGAGCACACAGAAGTTAGCTTGTCAGTAGGTGAATCTTCTGACTGTGACTGCTGCTTATTCCTGGCTGCCGCTCATTCCTGGTTACTATCTCTTTTATGGGCCTTTCAGTATCTTGCCTGTCCTGTCATGGATGTAAGYCACAGACTGCATGCATCTGACTTGGAAAGACTTGTCTTCTCCTAAGCTGCTTCTTTGGTGCAAAGAACCTGCTCAGTTTTGTCAAGACATTTTTGTGCTGGGAAAGTACAAAAGAGTAACTTGGAGTGCCTGAGGAAATCTATAATCAAAAGTTCAGTGCATATGAAATTAGGCACCTTCAAGAATAGGCAGCATCTAAGCAGGAGATTCCAGTATCAGTCTGGTATTCAAGTTCTATATTGTACTCTATAAGCACACAGAGTCTGTTCCTCCATGTACCTCAATGGAAAGTTTGTCACGTATGCGATTTAGGTAATTAAAATCGATGTGTTTATTTCTGGAGTGCTTAGAATAAATTAGGAGCTCTGCAGAAACCTGCCAGTGTCCCATTAGACAAAGCCCTGCCTGCTGTTGGTTACCAAAATGACCCAACTGTTAAAGTAGGGAAATTTAAAATCAGTTGCTCATAATATCTACAGCAAAATTAGTTCAGTTGTGAGAGCTGATTCCCATCAGAGTCCAGATAATAACCCTTGCTAGTTCCCCTGTTATTGACACCTGTGTCAGTAATTCAAGCACRCAAATGAAAGACTGAACTAATATGAAAACCAAACTAGTGATAGAGTAAGCAGTAAGAAACTTATTCAGATCCTGAACTGAAATGCATCTTTGGTGTCTAAGGTTACATCCATACTTTGGAAGCACCTAAAAAAAAGCCATTCCAATTCTTTCTCATCTCCTAATCACCACTACCTTCCCAACACAACCACTACCAAGGAAATCAGATGCCATTCCTGTAGAGGGATCAGCACACCAGCGCAGCCTCTGTTAACATGTTTTTGTACCTTGTGCTCCCAGTTCCTCAATAGCTCTGGTTTAGCAGATTGCCTCACCCGTGTGCCCTGAGAGGAAGGTCTAGGCTGAAACATTTCATAATGAAACAATGCACTCATTTTTCTTTCTCATGCAGTCTTTGCATCACTTCATTATGTGGTGCTCGTTTTTAATTCATTTTACATGTAGGAGAAATATCTTTCCATAGTGACAAATGTGCTTCCTTTAAATATGTAGCAGTAGAGATTGAGCCCTATTAATTTTAACTTACTGTATTATATATCAGATCATCATGATTGATTAATTCTAAATGAGAGATGCTAAAATAAGATTTAAGGAAAAGGTTTAAAATTGAGATTAAGCCTTCATTATTTTGCTGTTCAATAATTTAAAACGACAGCCTTAAATACGAAGCAATGCATTTAATTTCCAGGGTACTTACTAGACTGCCTCTGGAGTGAAGTGCTAAGACACCACTGAAATATTCATGTTGTCATAGACAGGGTGCAATCCAAGATGACAAAAGTGACTTCAGGTCTTGACAATCAAATATAGGAGGAAAAGATATGAAACTCTTATTAATGTCTTTGACGTAACCTAGCAAAGTTTCTGAAAACTATGAATCCTTGAAGAAAGTCTGACATAATCTAGCAAAGTTTCTGAAAACTATGAATCCTTGAAGAAAGTCTACAACTGCTGGCCAGCATCTTAAAGCATCCACCTAAATGGAATCCCACAGAATCGAGGGTGGGTCAATAGAGGCTTAAATGTCCATCCATGTTTTGATATCATTGCAACACTGAATTCACAAGCACCCTAACTAAAACCTATTGCTTTTATAGGCAGCTTGTGATAGATTCACTGAAACTGTGAAAACAGACATGTATGTGTCTTTGCTTATGTAGACTGCAAATAACAATACTTTTGCCGATGCTTCCTATTTGTGCAAGTGCTATATGAAGTATACCTTCTATACCTGCTATATGAAGTACCCAAGAAAGCCAAGTTTTCAAGAGCGCAGCAGTCAGTCTTAAGAATTGTATTTTATTGGATCACTTACATGAATGAAGCAGTAGTCTATGAGTAAATACTGCCACTCATGGAAAGAAGTACATGTTTAAATGCAACATCCTTTGAAAAAGGTCAGGGAGCATCAAATGTTCATATTTTATTTTCCTTGTAAATACAATAAAGACAGTYGCCTTCATGCAATAAAATGTTCAGATTAAATAAACTGCTATGGAAACAGAATACAGGGTGTGTGGTTTGGTTGATGCAGCTACCCAGGTGTAGAAGACATGTAGAAACGTGTTTGATACTTAGTTGTGCTCTTCCCGTCCTTTCAGCCCTGCAGACCAGACTGTATTTGTAGGGAGCCAGGAGAAAAGTGCCTTTTCTAACACCTTACTACAATACTGAGGAATTTACTCTGCGTAACTAAGGATATCACTTGTGGATTTGTGCTCTTGGTTCTCATGAGAGTATACTTGCCAGATAACCAAGAACTTGACCCATCTTCCAGAAGAAATTCTTGGAATAGCGTATTGAAATTGTTAATTCACTTGCTTAGATAGTCCTCTAGATTGTGACTGTGCATCTGATATTGTGCACAAAGGAGTAGCCACACTGGCCTCCGTCTCTGTGTCAGTGACACCAATACACAAATTCAGTGTTGTGGTCATGCATAAATGCTGTGCTGCAAGACCACTCATTCTCATGCACAGCGCTGACCGAGGTTTCAATGAAAACATTTCAAAAATGATTTTGCAACTTAAGAAAACATACTTCAGCAATTACCATTTCCTTTACCATGAAACCAAATTCACTGTACATTACAGCTTTAAAGCGGAGATCTAAAGTTCAGATCAACTCTTTAATCCTGACTGTGGCTTCGGGTACTTCCTGATATTTATGAGAAATGCTCCAGGCCTGCAGCTGGGCTTTGAACAAAAAAATAATGAACTTTGTTGACTGTGAGGAAAGTTCTACACTGTTTTAAAGAAAGTTAAGCTGTGACATTTTTTAATCCAACACTAAATCACATAACCCAAATTCTCTGCATAATTCAGGAATGTTCAGAGCAATAAAAAGACAATTAGATCAAACTGGGTTGCTAAATGAGCTGAAATCAATCTATCTAAACTTGATATCTCTTGCTAGTCTCTCTCCTGAAATACGTCCCATTGCTTTTTGGAATAATACAATATTTTACTATATAATACCTGAATCAAAAGACTTTCAGTTTTTGAGTTTCAGTTCGATTCTAACATACTCCATACGCTAATTCGCCATCTCCTCTTACTACTTAAAAAATATAGATAATAAAGGATAGGACCACATCTTACAGAATGTCGTACTTATTTATAAAATACGCTTTACAAATCTAATTACAGTATTAACTTCTGGAGGCCTTATTCCTGTCTATTTAATGTGACCTCTCCATTTAATGTAGCTATTTATTGAGAACTTACATCAAATCACTTCTTGCTCACTTCACTCAGGATTTGGATACAAATTAAATGTCAGCTAGGACTGATGTGAATTTGTAATGGGCAGAAATTAACAGAAAATAGAGTTAAGTGGATACAGYACAGGGAATTTTGGCAGGGATATGATGGTTTGTAAATAAGAGGCCATTTTCTCTTCAGGAAAAGAGGGCTCAGGGCACAGTCTGACAAAACAGGGCTTGGAATGAGCAGTGATGATAACTGCAGTGATTAGATACCCTGGTAAACAGGGAACACATGAAACAGAAACAGTTTGCTTCTGTTGAAGCAAAACACATTGTTGTCAAGGGGAACAGGAGAGAGTCCTACACAGATTCCAAGAATAGAGTGAGTGATGTTTTAAGAGAAGAGTCACAAAGAATAAGGGCTCAGACAAAAGAAGTAGGGATCTGAAGGAAAAACGGAAATTAGGGATGAGAAAAATAAGACTAGAGAACAGCAGAGGAAAAACAAAGTTGAAAAATATATTTTCCTTCTTCCTGAGAGAAAATGCTTGCATTATATTTGTTATGCAGTGAGTTGGGTATTATCTCCTTAGTCGCAATTTTTTTCCATAACATGCCTTTTGCTTTCTGTTTTGGTACATAAATACCAGTTTCCCTGCCCCCCCCCCCGTACTCTACCCAAGTAAGTAAACCAGGCTCCACTGTGTAGGCAGGTCAGTTCCTCTATCCCAAGCATACTTATAGTAAATTAAATGTGACATTAAAAACTTGCTTTGGGAAGAAGCAAGACTGTTAACTCATGAGATATTATTTTGGTTAATAGTCAGTCAGTCTTTAAAACCTTGCCTCTCTCACTTTAGATAAAAACTAATTAAGAATGTTAAAACACTGTGGTCCAGATTCGTGAATACTTAATACCTACCACAGGAACTTGAATTTTAAAGTTTATTTTTGAGCAATTCCCATTTGAAATTTTTTAACAAATATTTAATAAGATTCAGGAGCAACACGTTGGGCTTTTTAAAATCTAGCCTTATGTATGAATTGCTGAGTTCTGTTGTGAAGTGTTCCTTATTTTTTCTTGCTTCATCACAGCAGGCAGTACTTTTTATTCTGGTATCTTGCGGTATTGCCTTTCCTGGGGCTAGAACCAAAAGAGCTATTGATACCTGGACTTGGTGTTACAAGAAAGACGTGAAGGTAAGAGTTCAACTTACATTGCTAGGAGTTTGTAATACACTTAAACATTACACTAAAGGTACTGAAGTGAGCATTTTCTTCAGTGTGTGTTGGAATCATTTACTTACCATTCAGAATCCCAAAGTGCTGCTAACTACACAACTTAACAGCTGTCTGCTAGTACAGTTCCTGACTCCTACCTCCTCAGGCATCTTTTTCCTGTTTATACTTGTACATCAAATGGGCCTTTGGAAAAATCCCTGATTTTCTTTTGTTCTGTTTTCTTTGTTCTGTTTCCATGCGGTCTTTTCCCCTTTGGAGATGACATGTATGGGAAATGGCTTATTGTAGCAACAGGAGACAGAAGGCAAAAACAATTGCATCATGGGTAAAACAAACATCAAAGCAAAGTGCAAGCCAAGTAGCTGTGAAAAAATTATTTCATATGTGATATTTCGACGTGTTGAAGTCCAGCATTGGTAGGTTTTTTGGCAACACACAAAAAACAAAATGCAAACAGTTACCATTTTCAAAATCTTGTTTTTCTCAGTGTTTCTGAGAAATCAGCCAGGACTAAGGACCTGATGCACCTGTTGCTGCATTGCCGTTTCCACATTCCCTCCGACTGTCAAAATTCATTAAGCCTACGTGTAGAGTCACAGTTTTGACTGGGCTTGAATTGCTAAAAAAAAAAAGCAAGCCTGAAAGACTGTGAAAACCAAATTGGAACTTATCTTTCATTAAGTACTAATTAACTGTCTGACAACCCACGTATAAAAATGAGGGTGCTTGTTGTTGATGTTTATTTTCAGTTTATAAGGAATTGCTGCAGGTAGCCAGCCTGATTAAGTACTTTTAACAACTCCCATCTAAAGATAATTAAGTTCTGCAGTGAAATGTAAGGAATTTGGCATAAAAAAATAAACATTAAGTACGGCTGATATTTTAAATGAATAAACAAACATAACTATTTCCAACACACACATTCTGCTTTCTCATGATTTACATAACGTAAATGACTTTGACAACATCTTTATATTCTGTTTATCTTTAAATACTGCTGAGCCATGAAAATCTGCATATTGTGTTTCTGCAGCTTTAACCCTCTGACCCACTGGAGAGTTCTGCAGGCTACAGAGCAATAAAAGTTCCCACTGTGGGTGAAGAGCCCGTGGCAAGCAGTTATCAGTGCTCTTAAAAGTACTGAACATGCCCCATCTAAGTGTATGTAGTGAGTTTTTTAAGTATTTTTCCAGATTTATATGWGAGTAATAAAAATCACATGCTAAAAGTACTTCAGCTATCTTTAAGCAGCAATATCCACACTTTCATACTTCGAAAGCTCTTCTTTTTAACTTGTAAAAGAGAATCTGGCTTCCTAGGTGGGTTGCTATGCTGACATCAGTGAGAAGCACAACAAAACTGGCTTTAGGGACAAACTGACAATCTAAATCAAACAAAAAGAGATATTTGTATTATTTATGTTAARTATTAGTGTTAACACTGGCACCCATTTCTACCTGGAATAACAGAGAACAAGGAAAAGGAACCTTGTTCTCTATTCACTGCAGATACCTGAAAAATTGTAAATAACCTCATGAGATCAGACTGGTCTTTTATAAAGGTAAGGTTTTAATTAGATAATGTTATCTCTTGTCCCTTGAAGTCAGTGTCTCCAGATGCATCACAGCCATCTAATCTTTACGCAAAGGCACACTCAGAACCAACAGAAATGTGCAGTTGACCCTTGGTGCTGTCTAGACATCCTCTTTCCACAGAAGCGTGGAAAAGCTTGCATGCAGAGTTAATTCCCACGTAAGGCTGCTTACTTCAAAGTCGTAAGATTTGCTAGTTCTGTTGTGAAGTATCTAAAATACAAGTTCTGMTTCTCTGTAAATCATAGCAATTGAATCAGCCTCGGTACTTTTTTTTCTTCTATTTGATTGCTAGTCTGCTGAAGAACGTATCTCAATGGAAGGGTGGTTGCTCAGGTGTTTGAACTGTTGAAGCTTAATCGGATTGTGTCAAGTCATTCCTGCCGACAGTCTCCATGCTATGCACCGTGTGTCCCTCGCCAACGATTTCTGTCTGTATTCTGTACATCTCTGGAAAAGAGCAAGAAGTTTAAGCGGCATCGTTGTAAACGTTGCTGACAAATGCAGTCCTTCACTGAAACTTAGGAGTTTTATTTCTTGTTTTACTGCTCCACCTTCTGGTTAACTCAAATTTATCTTTTAAGCAAGAAGTGGGATGAGGAAGAAGTAATTTTTAGCGGGGAAATTCTCCTCTCGCAAAGGTGACAAACATCATTCAAAAGCCCRCTTCTGCCAACGGGCGCGACCCCAGGGCACGGACACCTGCGGGCGGCAGCGGGGGCGGCGGTGTCCGAGGGGCCCCTTCTGCCAGGGGCGCGGCGCCACAGGCCGCCCGCAGCTGGCGGGGGCGGCCGGGGCGGACCCCCGCACCTCACCGTGTGGAGAACAGCCCGTCAGCACCATTAGCTGAAACGCCCAGCGCCAGTTTCATCCGCCGCCCGAAGAGGCCAGCGCGGAGCACCGACCGCCGCCGCCCGAGCGGGCGAGAAGCGGCGCTGCGCTTCGGCGGCCCTCGGCTCCGCCCGCCGCGGCCGGCTGCGCCCTTCGGCCTCGGGAGCCAATCGGGGCAGAGCGTGCCTTCCCGCCTCGCACCGCTAGAGCGTGCCGGCCAGCAGGTGTGCGCCTGCGCGCAGCGCAGTCGGCCTGAGGGGCGGGCTGTGGAGGGGTGGTCGGTCGCTGCGAGGCGGGCGGCGCGGCGGTTCTTGTGCCCGGGGGAGCGGCCTGCGGGCACCTTCGGCTGCGAGAGCGGCTGTTGACCTTAGCGGGAACAAAGTCGTGTGGCGTCGCGAAGAGGACGGCCTACTGTGTATCGCTGGGGTGGGAGGAGAGTCCCTTCGCGGCCCGGGGGCAGGCTGAGGTAACGCCGAGGGCCCGGCAGGGAAGGGTCCGAGCCCACGCGGAAGGGAAGGGTCGCAGTGGGGGGAGAGGATGGACAGGTCTCTGGGGCCAGTTTGCATCATTGGGGAGCTGACAAGGTGGTAAGGGTTGGCGTGTGCTTTGGGCAAAGTGTGCGCTGCTCCTAGAATAACGTAACAAATTAGTCTGAATTGAGTCTCAAGTGTAACTTGAAAGTCACATCAGTGGGCCCTGAGTTATACTTGGCCGAGGTTGCAGATCCTGCCATGCTCTCCAATCTAGCTGACTTTCTTCATAGCTTCAGAATTTGCGGTGGGCTGTGCCAGTCGGTTCAAACTTGACTATAAGAAGTTGTAACTTCCACTGGAGATCCAAGAGCAGGGAAGTTTGCAGAGGAGGATATATTTTACTGAACCAGTTGAAATTAAACAAGGGCAAATGGAATAGTGTTGCTCATAATATTTATTGGAGTAAGGATGGGGAAGCAGAAGATTGAACACTAATGCTGAAGGTGGTTTGTCTTAGAAGAGAAGATGACAGGAAGAGCTAGAGCCAGAGCAAGAGGAAGGCCTCCAGGACAGGAGACTGCTATTCCTTCTGTAGGAGCTGCATCTGTAAGTTGGTTCTCTCTTTAATTAGCACAGCTAGGCTTTGAAATGTCATAGCTCAACTACTTCCTATTTTAATATGAGGTATATATGTTAGATGATAAATATGTGTATGTATGTGTTATGTCGGGTGTATAGTTATATTAGCTCCTTTTTATTAAGGAAATTTTTGTATGCTTACAAACAAGTACTCAGTTGTAATACAGTTGTCGTAATACAGCTAATGGAAATAGGTAGACATTTTCATAGTCCGCTTTGTCCACTGTGGTACCCTGCAGAGAAGCAGAACATATTAGACCGCTGCTGCTGTTGATGCATATTTGGGCAGGCAGGTGGGTCTGGCAGGTGTTCTGATCTGTTCCTGTTGTTTTTAATTTTAATATCAAGGACTTTTTGTCTCTGCATTTGAACTAGTATTTAGGGCTTGTTTTGTGCATATATGCCCTGTTCAAACTGTAGCTTGAAAATGGCTGATACTTCTTTATTTGCAGCCATTGCCACATACCTGGCGATTTTTTAAAGCAGTTCCTCAAATTTGTCAGTTATTAATAATCATCTTCCATTTGAGAGTGTGATTAGACTGGAGGAGTGTTCCTAGTCCATTTCTTGCCAGTGTCAGATGAGTTTAAATCGTGATAGAAGGTAGTTTACTGTTCTGTTTCTCAAATAATGAAATGTGTCTTGCATTAGCAGTAGCATTGATGCACCTCTTGAACCTGGAGCAGAATTTATAAACTTAAGAGATCTGATTACTTCAAACTTGGTCTCTTTGACTTGAGTAGAATTGTTAGCAGAAGTCAGGAGGTGATATCAGTGTCCTGCTGTGGGTGAAGAGGAAGGTAAAGGAAATGGTGAGGCGTAGGTACTTTACATGGGCTATGAGTATTGATGCAGTCTGAGTGGAGAAGAGTCCGTTTTGGCTTTTTTTCTATATAGGCTGCCACTGTTCTACCATGTAGACTGCGTGTATCTCCCCCCAAGAGGGTTAGTTCCAGAAGTGTTTCCAAAGACATGTTGAAAAGAGGTTGCGRAATGAATAAGAGGGTTTATATTAGATGTTTGGAAAATGAGGGCTTAGGCATGTACTCTGCCTCAGTTTAAGTGAGATTAATTCTGTGCTGATTGCAGGGGAAGATGGGAACAAGTAGCTATGTATTGTAGAAGTGAACCATACCATTTGACTTTTACACTGGACTGATACAGAGGTATCATAATACACCAAGTTCTTATTACTGAGGTTTTTATCAAAAACCGTTAGTGAGATTTAAGGAGGTCAGGGGCCTGCCTTTCCTTACTAATGTCCTGACAACCCTGTGATCTTTCTTGCTGCAGAGGTAGGAAAGAGGATGGGTTGGTCAGTCCCTGGGAAGTCCTTCCCAACGTGGAGACTGCAGCCTCCAAGGAGGATACCAAGAAGATGGAGCTTGGCTCTTTGTAATGGTGCATGGTGGGAGGACGAGACACAACGGGCACAAATTGAAGCAAGAGTTGTTTTGACTGGACATAAGGAAAAATGTTTTTGTGGTGAGGACAGTCAAGCACTGGAACAGGTTGCCCACTGAGGTTGTGTAGTCTGCATCCTTGGAGATGGCATAAACCTCTGAGCAACCYGATCAGACCTCGTGATTGACCTTGCTTTGAGCAGGAGGTTGGACTAGAGACCTCCTGAGGTCTCTTCCAGCCTGAATTATCTTGTGGTTCTATGAAGGATAGGATTGTTGAAAACCCCCTTCCCCACACCCAYACAGTGAACCCTATCCCAGCATAATCTCTTCCTTCAGTTTATGACTTGACATGGAGCTCTGCTCTGATCCTTTAATGGATGGGAAAGGAATATAGTCAGCTCAGGATAGCGGGGCTCAGTGCCTAGCTGTTGGACTAGAGAATCCATGTAGGTGACATTGCAGCTTCCTTCAGGAGCAAGGATGGAATATAGGTGAAAGAGGCAAAGCAGAACTGATCTTTTCCTGAACTACTTTTATGAATACTACAGGGAGCACAAAACTTGTGATAATATGCTGTTAACTGTGATAGTACTGGATTCTGATAATTTTCACACAAGCTCTTTAGGGTTGTGTACATTTGATCTTTGCAGTAGTGCTTATGGGTATTTACAGACTTCTTAGAGGGTAGTTTTGACAGATCTTACAACGTGTAAAAATAAGGTGGAGAGTATAAGAACAGAGAGGTCTGCTTAGTTACTGATCTTGTGTTCAGTGTCAGAACATGCATATGGGAATCACAAGACATGTACCAAGAGCTCTGAGAGCAAAGGAGTAGAGGAACTCCAGGAATGGATTGCTGGCAGGTTGTGTGACACTGGTTCAGGGGGTTCCTACTGCTATGTTGTAGGGCAAGACAGAGCCAGACTGGCTCTCTAACTCAGGTTTCATGATCATCCTTGATGTTGGCCTCTTGCCTGCTTACACTTAAAGTAGAGAACTTGATTACTCCTGCAGGGACTAACTTGTGGGGCAGACTGCAATCTGGTAACGTCAAACTCTGAATTGTGGGATTGCTCATGGCCAAAGGATGTGTGTTACAGTCCTTCCAGGCATGACACTTTTTAATGTTATTTATTCACTAGACACTAAAATTACAAAAGCTGTTTTTATAAAATAAGTAGTCAGCTACTTGAAGTTTCAGAGGGGTTGTTAAAAATGAGAAGTCCAGAAATTTTAGTTAGAGCTTGGAAAGAAGATTTGGATTTGCTACTAGTTAAATGAATATTAACTTACAAAAAAAATTTCCTGAACCTGATTATTTGGGAGTTTGAAGTACAGGGTAATAACTCTTCCACTTAATATAGGAAAAAAGATTTAACCTTATGTAACTGTTACACTTGGGTATTTGAGTATTCTGTACTTGGTTAGTGACTTTGTTTTGCTGTACTCCTGGAAGTATGCTGTTTCTTCGGTTGCAGTAGGAAGAATTGTTCCCAACTATTGCAGGTTCAACAGATTTTGCCAAGTCAACCACCTGGCCGTCGGCAACCTCAGCAGCCACGTGCTCCTCCATCAGTATCGGAACAACCTGGTGGCCGTGGACGACAGAGGGGCCCTCAGAGTGTTCCACAAGGCCAGAACGGGAGAAGGCCAGAAGGTCAGAAAGGGTGAAAAAGTTCATTGCCCACAAGGGCAAGTGTTTTGAAGAGAATGCAATTAAGACATTCTTTAGACTGTATTTCTARTTTTTATTTTCAAAATGAGATTTATTACTAAGATTTGGAAAAGTTCACTGTACGTACCTTGTGATGATAGTATTGTCATTCTAAAGTGCAGTATAACTGAACCAGGAATTCTGAAAACTACCTTAAGTGTGCTGTACTCCGTCTGTACCATCCCCTCTATCAAAATAGTTTAAAAAAATAAATTAGAAAGCAGTTGGCACAATCAACTGCATGAATACCAATAGTAAATTTCATTTTGATATTCAATTGTTTTTCTTGAATTAGTAAGGAAATTAAACTTTCTTACCTATTTTGCATCACAGTGTATTTAAACATTTCGGTGCCAGCTGGAGTTAAAATGAAAGATCTGTCCTCCCTGTATTTGCAGAAGAGATTATTGATTTGGAGGGTTTACATCTTTTTTCGTCTGGCTAGTGAGCTGTTCTATTTGCTTACTAGTTAACTGTCTGTAAATCTTAGGAAGCTAATATGTGTTACCTGAATGCTATTTTAAAATGAATTTACTGCATAGCAAAACCCGAAACTTAACATTTCATGATTTCTCTTGATTTTATATATATCTGACTTTCAAAATTGAATTGTATTTAATTCTTATTTGTATATAAAACTTGATTGTGATTCTTCCTCTTCCTCAAATTTCAAAACAATAGGATTACAGATTTCTGCAGGATTTCAGGAATTGTCTTTAGCAGACAGGGGTGGACGTCGTAGAGATTTCCATGACCTCGGGGTAAATACTCGGCAAGCCATAGAACATGTTCAAGAATCAAAAACTGGTATGTTCGGATTAGACTATAGACATGTAAGCAAGTTGAAATGAAAAATAGTTTTGCTTTGTTTCTGCTTTTAGTATCCCCTAGAGAGCCAAATAAAAAAATCTTCATCATGTACTAGAAAAAGTTACAAGTTGCTACCGATATCTGAAAAGAAACAGTAAGATGACATGTCTGATGGCAAAGTGCTTCAGACAGAAGTTGTGTAGCATTTTAAATTGCAACTATTTAGACATAAGTGATGATCCTTGTATGTTCCTGATGTCCACTTCTTCAAGCAGGACTCTTCAGGACACTGTCGGTTTGCTTCTAGAAGTTCCGGTTTGTAACACATTGACCTAACCAAATTCGTAAAGATCTCCTAATAAATGTGGAATTTGAGACCTCTTCTGAAGAAACTTTTTAGTTTAAATAGAAGGTGATATGCTTCTTTCCTTGAGATGAAATCACGCATATGAAAAGAAGTAAAAGCGGGCTGTCATGATGGTCCTGCCTTCTTGCTAGAATGCAATCGTTTTTAATGTTCAACAGTGCAGGTTCTGTCCTGATAATAGTTTTGTATTGCAAGTGACTTTCTGAGACATCACAACAATATAACAAGCAAATTTGCTTAATTGAATGATAACTGGAGCATGCCACGGGCCCGGGAATGGTAGGGCTTAGTTCTGCTCGAGTCACTTTGGGCCAGAAGCAGTATAGTTGTTTTCTTTCTCGCCTAGATTGTCTGTCTAGAGCTATGCTGATGCTAGATCATGGATTGCTGTACTTAGTAGGCAGCTGTATTGCTGGCCTTTTGTTTTCTCTTTATAGGTTTGTACAGTTTTCAAATATAATATACACGCCTTGTATGTGGTAGGATTTTTTTTGTTGTCATCTGGGGTGTTGTATTTCAGGTAGGAAAAAATGGGTAATGAAAACCAAATTAAATGAATGATCCATAATTGTCTGCAATGTATTTTTTGTATTAGACTTGTGTCTTTAAAAGAAATTGAAATGAAACATGAAAAAATAGGAAGAAATACTTTAAATAAGTAAGTGATCTGGAGCTAGTTTTTACTGTTGTGTTTTTTTTGTTTGTTTGCTTGTTTGTTCATTTGAAAAATCTTGAAATACCAAAAGAAATGTCATCTTGTCACATATGAATGGGAATGTGGATATCTCTACTGATTGATACTCTGTTAGTTTTTGTTCTATGTTTATGATTCATGTAAAGAAAGATTAATTTGTCCACAAAGGAAGTTTATGTTTTGGTGGAAATTCATCTCTCTAGTACCTGGTACTAATCTTTGGGAGACAGGTTACTGATCTAAATGCTTACCTCATTTCATGTGAGAGTTTTCCTGACTGAAGGAATTATAAAAAGCTCTAATAAGCGGGTGAGTGTCTATGATAACACTATGCCTATGTGAATATTTCCCATAGCTTACTGAGCTAGAACAGTTGCAGAACACAACTGACCTCTCATCTTTGAGTGAATGCCTTAGTTTTTTAAAATTTCTCAAAGCTGTTGAATTACTATAAACTGGTAAAATTTTGTAACTACTAAGATGTTTGCCTCTCATTTTAGGTTCTTCAGGTATTATGATAAAATTAACCACAAATTACTTTCGTTTGACGTCTCGACCCCAGTGGGCTTTATATCAGTACCATGTTGGCTATAGTCCTGAGATGGAAGCACGCCGTCTTCGATCAGCTTTGCTCTTTCAGCATGAAGAGCTAATTGGAAAGACACATGCCTTTGATGGATCAATATTATTCTTGCCAAAAAAACTAGGGAATAAGGTGTGGTATGAGAATGCTATTTTATTTTTTATTTTGACTTGCATTTTGTGATGCTTCTTGTTTCTTACTGGTCTGGGTGAAGTTAGAGAATTGATGTCCCATGAGCAACATTTAGTTGGATTGAATATATTAGTATAAGCAAATTTGCTTGTGTAGAGAAATTTGGTAATAAACTTCTGGTTCTAATGCTTAGGTTCTGCAGGCTAGAATAATCCTCTGCACGGAAGTGGATAGTACAGACAGTATTTGTCCTTTAGTTTTCTTTCTGCTTAGATCTTTTCATAACTTCTGTATTTTAACATCCAACATAACTGAAAGGGTGGATGTATTGGGTGTATGTGGTAAGGTTTCGGTAGCTGGGAGGGTCTGGGGTGGCCCCTATAGGAAGAGTTTAGGGGCTACCCTGTGCTGTCCACAGCCATTTCCAGCTGGCTTCACAACAGACCCACCACAGACCAAAGCTGAGCCCATCAGCGAAGTTGATGGTGCCTTTGTGTATTTAAAAATCTGAGAAGAAAGGAGCGGCAGAGGGAAAATGCCATGTACTGATGTAACCCCTGCCTCCCCCCGCTCTGCCCTTTGTGCCACTCATTGCCTCACTGAAGGGACTGAGTGTAACCCGTGGTGTTAACAGAGGTGGGCAGAGGAGTCTGGAGTGAAGTTGAGCCTGGAAAAGGGAGAGGGGGAAGATGTTTTCACTATGTGTTTTAATGTTTGTCTTTTTGCTTCCCAGTACCTGAATTAGCAATTAAATATACATTAATTGGCTATATATTATTTCCTCAAGTTCAGTCTTTTTCCCGCGATGGTAATTGGTAAGTGATCTCCCTGTCTCTATCTGGAATTCAGCTGCTTTGGGGATAGCTTCCATTCTACTCCATTAGTTGTCTTCACCCAAATGAAGGAAGCATTTTAGGTTGTAGTTTACAGTCATAATAGGAAATCAAATTCCTGTTTCAGCTAAGTCTTGAATTATTACTTAGAATATTAATGTACAAGTCCAATTCGATATTAATGGAGCAAAGTCCAGATATAGCCCTGTTTGCCTCTAGTTTTATTAACCGAACTTCACTTTCTCAGGTTACTGAAGTGTTTAGTAGGACTCGAAACGGAGAGGATGTGAAGATAACAATCACGTTGACTAATGAGTTGCCACCTACTTCACCGACATGTCTGCAATTTTACAACATCATTTTTAGAAGGTTTGCTGTCCAAGTTATGTCTTTGTAAGAAGTCATTCTAAAAAATATCCAACTTAAGTTTTTCCTTTCTGAAGAATGGACTACAAATCAATATTACAAATGTAAATTTTTAAGCCTTTGTAGCTACTGTTACTATGTGGCCAACCACATCTGGCAACATTTTAATGTGCAGTTATATGCATGTTTCTGGCACATGCTAGTGTGAAATGAGTTTATACCTTTTCCCTGAGCAAGCAGATTCATACTGGAGTGCTCACTGTTGCAGGCAGTTAGTCCTATCTCTGCCCTCCTTTTGCGTCTGTGGATTTGCCTCTTAAAGCAAATAGTAGTGCAGGACCTTGAACTGGCAAATTACTTTTCTTGCTGTATTCTTTCCACTTAACCTTGGTACCTGGACTACCTGGTTCATCTGAAATGTAGCTTGTTTAGACTGCTACCTTCAGCTGGTTGGTGAAGTGTTGGGTTGTATGCTAACTTATTCTCAACTGATTAATTGTCATTAATAAGTGTCCATGGCCTTTTTAAATTGAGTTTAATGAAAAGTTCACATTCGTGACTGTTTCATCTAGTCAAATGAACAAAAAATGAGGTTGTGCAGAGGGATGGGACCATGCATATTTTGATAAACTGAATAATAATGGTAAATGACATCCATATTTCAACTTCTAGGCTTTTGAAGATGTTGAATTTGCAGCAGATTGGACGTAATTATTACAACCCCAGTGACCCAATCAGCATCCCTAATCACAGGTTTGGCAAAAAGGATACTCAGGTTTAGGAGGGGTGCAGGGAGAAAGGATGGTATTTTGATACCGCTCTGGTGGTTTATCTTGTAATAAAATGATAGACTTAAAAACTGGTATTCCTGGGAAGCATGAGACCTTGTTCTCCTAACTTAGTTTCTTCTATGTGTGAGATCTCATTACGTGTTACCAGTGTGTGTTCTGCTATTACATTTTACTCCAATGTCAGAAACCTTGCTTAAATGTCTGTAAGGCTGAGATCTCTGAATACTTTAATTCTGAAGCATTCTGGAGTGTCCAGCCTTCATTCTGAAGGCCATTTAATCTGCCACGTAAGTTCGTATCTGACCATACCCCRCTGGATGGTTAGTTCTGGAACTCGCCTATTGCTAGCTGTCGCGTCTTGTTCCCATTCCCTGCCAGGATCCCCTGCAATGTGACTGATGCTTCTGGCTAGCCCTAGGCCTATTGTACAAGTTAGCTTTAGTTTGACTGGGGCCCCGTCATATGGCTGTGGTGTACTCCTTGCCATTAACCTAGCCTATGTAACCTGGTTGATGGAAGAAACTGGACAGTGTTCTACTAGATAAACTGTTGGTCTTTTTCTCTTTGAAGTGTCTTGAATACCCATACACTTTGTATTTAAGATATTTAAGACTAATAGCATGAATTGGATTTCTTAGGTTTTGAGGTATCCTTTCTTTCACTTCAGTTATATTGTTACATCATTAAATTAATCTTTTTTTATCTTAAGTTGACTAAAGATACCTGCATTTAAAATATTTTTGGTTTTGTTAACTTTCAGGAGCTTGTTTGTATTTGGATAATGGTTTCTTTGTGTCTTGACTGCTTTCTAGTGTCTGGGAAAGTGGACAGAAATAACTCAAGGGGTGAGACTAGAGATGCTTTAAAGCACGTTAAGATTCTGTATGTTCTCTTTTGACAGGTTGATGGTTTGGCCAGGCTTCACAAGTTCTATCCTCCAGTATGAGGAAAGCATTATGTTATGTACAGATGTGAGCCATAAGGTTCTTCGCAGTGAAACAGTGTTGGATTTTATGTACAGTCTGTATTACCAGGTTGAAGAGCAAAGATTTAGAGATGCCTGTGCTAAAGAGCTGATAGGTTTAATTGTTCTTACAAAGTAAGTCTCTTTGGACTCTTGCCATCTTAGAGAGAGATTTTTTTTTTTTTTTTTTATGTTCCATGTCCTGAAGTATACAATGAAGCATCAGAAAGCGTGAAAATGATACCATTGTCAAGCTAGCAAACTAATCAAGGTGACAGCATTTACAAAAGCAGGAAGTACCTACTGGATTAGTTCTGTTTTCATTTGGTTTTATTACAGTTTAGCTTTTAGTAGAATTGATAGCCTGTTACAATTGAAAACTTGGAAGTTACTGCTTCTGATAGGAGCAAAACTTTTAACTTAATGAGTACGGCTATTAACTTTTTCATCCCGCAGTTCTATTTCTTTTCTATTTGAGTTAAGATTTTTTTTAAAAATGATGAAATTGTTTATTTAGGTACAATAACAGAACATACAGAGTTGATGACATTGACTGGGATGCCAATCCACAGTGTACCTTCAGAAAAGCAGATGGTTCTGAGATCAGCTATGTGGACTACTACAAAAGGGTATGGAAACTTAACTGTCAGTGTGTGCGTTATGCTTTAACTTGAAATGCTAGAGCATTGATAGAGGTTTACTTATGATACATGGATTTGTAATTCGTAATTTTCTTTAATAGAATTTTATTTTTAATGGATACTATGTAATCTGAGAGCAGCAAGTAACCTACGCAGCATGAGTAGTCCATCCCAATGAGGAGTCGGTCAGGCAAAAATGCCAGGAGGCCTGCATGGATGAACAAGGAGCTCCTGGGAAAACTCAGAAAGGAAGCATACAGAAGGTGGAAGCAGGGACAGGTAGTCTGGGAGGAATATGGAGACATTGTGCCAGCATGCAGGAATGAGGTTAGGAAAGCCAAGGCCCAACTGGAATTGAGTCTGGCCAGGAATGTTAAAGGCAACAGGAAGGGCTTCTGTAAGTACATAAGCAACAAAAGGAAAACTAGGAAAATACGACCCCACTGCTGTGAATGAGGCAGGGCTCCTGGTGACACAGGATGTGGAAAAAGATGAGGTACTGAATACTGCCTTCACCTCAGCCGTTACGGTCAGCAAGACCGCCATTCAGGATTCCCAGGCCCCAGAGACCAGGGAAGAGTCTGGAGCAAGGAAGACATACTGTTGGTGGAAGAGAATCAGGTCTGGGAATACTTAAGCAAATTAGGCATACCTAAGTCCATGGGCCCTGATGGGTTGTACCTACAAGTAACTGAGGCAGCTGGCTTGTGTCATTGTGAGGCCACTGTCAGTAATCTTTGAATGATGGTGGTGATGAGGAAAAGTGCCCAAGGACTGGAGGAAATCAAATGTCACTCCTATYCTGAAGATAGGAGGATGACACAGGGAGGATGACACAGGGAACTACAGGCCAGTCAGCTTCACATTGAACCCTGGGAAGGCGACGAAGCAGCTAATCCTGGAAACCATTTCCAGGCATGGGAACGAGAAGAAAGTCATCAGGAGTAGTCAGCATGGCTTCACCAAGGGAAAGTCATGCTTGACCAACTTGATAAACTTCTATGATGAAATGACTGGCTTGGTAGATGAGGGGAGAGCAGTGGATATTGTCTACCTGGACTTCAGTAAGGCTTTTGACGCTGTCTCCCGTAAGATCCTTGTAGAGAAGCTGATGAAGTGCGGGCTGAATGAGCAGACAATGAAGTGGATTGAAAGCTGGCTGAATGGCCAGGCCCAGAGGGTGGTGATTGGTGGCACGATGTGTAGTTGGAGTCCAGTAACTAGTGGTGTACCCCAGGGGTCAATACTGGGTCCAGTCCTGTTTAACATCTTTATTAATGATCTGGATGATGGGGCAGAGTGTACCCTCAGCAAGTTTTTCTGATAATTTAGTGGAGGTAGAATACATGGACAGTCATCTTAAGAGAAATTACTGTTTGATACTTTTGGTTCTTTGAAACAAAGTTTATGTAAGTCTTTCATAGTTTAACCTTCTCTACCATTGAGGCCTACCACTGTAATTGTGAAATCTTTCTGCACATCAGTTTCAACTGTAAAACAGGATGGGACTTAATACTAGAAGCAAAATTTATATTACCCATTCTAGTTCAGGATGGAATTTATAAATGATAAACTTCCTCTGCCTTCTTGCCTTTGCTGTGATCTCACTTTTTTGTTTTCAAATGCTATCCTTTGGATGGTTTCTGAGGTGTGGTTCTCTTTAAGAAAAAGTTAAACTATGAAGTATGTTTGTTGACTGTCAGCTTGTGTCTTGTGTTTTGGTTGTTTTTTGGGTTTTGTTTTTGTTTTCCCTAAACTAAATTAGTGACTGCTAGACAGACCAACTCTTGACAGATGGAAGGAGAGGTTGCGGGAGGGTTGAATTTCAGAAACTTCACTTGGAATCTTGTTTGATTCTTGTAATGTCTTGAATTAAATTGCTCTATAGGGCAGGAACCTTCTCTATTACTGAACTGGAATGAGCATCCTAACCTTGAGTTAGATACTCTGGGTGATACTGCCTCAAGCAAGGCAGAAGCATTGTTTCTGTTGTCCTTTACAAGTCAATAATTTGATGGCACCTATAGAGAGAATAGCGCTTCCCTGTTTGGCCTTTTCTGACAAAACCAGTTTCTCTCAAGTTAGATGTGCTAATTGAAAAAAGTTGCTGGTTGCTTCTGTTTTGTTTTTGTTTGTTTTAGGAAAAATACTCATTTTCTAAAGTGAGCATCATTATTAAGAAAACTGAGTGTTTGTTATGAATAAACTAACATACAATATATGTTTCTAATACAGCAATATAATCAAGAAATTAATGACTTGAACCAGCCCGTCTTGATCAGTCAGTCAAGGAGGAAGAGAGGAAGCATGATGCTAGGACCTGTGGTTCTAATTCCAGAGCTGTGCTTCCTAACAGGTACTGTAGCATTTTTTCATATCAAAGCATCTGTCAAACCATAATGCCTGCTGAAACTGGTATTTTGACAGCAGCCTCTTGCCAAGTTAAGTAGAAATGTTTTGTTTGTATAAATGTGAGTTTAGAAACAAGTTTTGTAGCTAAAAGATTAGATATTTAAATGAGGCTGAAAAGTTTGAGGGGTTTTGATGTTGCATAGTCTTTACGTACGGTGTTCAACATTGGCCCACTATAACTTGTAGAGTTTTTTGGCGGTAGAACTTCTGTTGAAAAAGAGAAATTTACTATAAATTGATAATTCTGCAAGATGCGTAAATATGTATTTTCCTCTGAGATACTTGCTTTGCACTAGCAGTACCTGTCCATCTCAGCACTGTTTTGTTTTGCTTTGGAAATGTAAATAAAAACCTGCATGTCTTGTGTGGTTTCCTCTCAAGTGCAGAAATCCAGAAATTTTTTTTTCTATGCAAATGGAATGTATGTACAGGGAGCAACTGAAAACCTTGATTACTGCTGACACCACTTTATGTGTCTGCAGTACATGCGTAGTTAATCTGCATGACTTGCAAGTTTACTTTTCTTAGTCCTTAGTCTGATTTTTACTCAGAAAAAGATTTTGATGTTAACAGGATTAACTGAGAAGATGCGTAATGATTTTAATATGATGAAAGACTTGGCTGTTCATACACGACTGCCACCTGAGCAAAGGCAACGTGAAATTGGAAGACTTATTGACTACATCCGAAAGTATGCTACTTTAATATCTTCTGTACTCCTTTGTCATGAAGAATTTGTATGATAAACTTCTTTTTTGCAACAAACTTTGGAAATCTTACTGGTTTGAAAAAAAGAAAAGTCTCAGCAAGAACAAATTTCTTTGTTTTAATTTAAATCTTGTTTTTAAACAGAGATGACAATGTTCAGAAGGAACTCCGAGACTGGGGTTTAAGCTTTGATTATAATTTATTATCCTTTACGGGAAGAGTTGTTCAAGGAGAAAAGATCCTTCAATCAGGAAATGTGGTAAATAAAACAACTTCTAAAATCTTCTGGATCTCTCATTGATGAAGCAAGTTCTTAAGGAAGGAAATACTACTTGTTGGTTTATAAATGAACGATTATGAGTGAAAACGTTACATGTTTTGTCCAAACAGGAGACTCGCAAACTTCTTAAATTGTTTACAAGTTCTGTTTAGAAACACCTGAAGATTTTTCTGGCTTGCATTACGATAGTGTCTTCCTTGCAAAACAGTCCCTCTGTCTAAACAAAGTCATTTCAGATACACAAACTAGGAGATTAGAGATGTTTCTAACTAGTTTCCATTTATTAAAATACCAAGGCTTTCAAATGAAATGCCGCTAATTATTTCGGTTCAGTAGATAGAATGCATACAGTATCTGTTTACTCAGAGGCGGGGTGACTCTTCAGTATGAATAACTTAGATTTCAAATAAGTCATAGATTGCCATAAAACATTATATATTTGCTCTGTAGTAGAGGTCTTTCGTTTGTTTTGAATGGATGCTAGATGGAAAAGGGCATTTTACAGTATTTCGATCTGTATATCTGTATTTGGTAAAGCTTTTTTTTATTCTTGTTACTGAAAAGATCTGATATCTTCTTTATAATAATACTTTTCTTTTTCTCAAGCAGTTACCTTATGAAAAATGGGAGAAAAATAAGTCAATACATAAACAGCTATGTCTTTGTAGCACAAAAACTGTGCAGCAAATAGTAATAACTTATCTGGGCTAAAAATCATACGTATCTTTGCATAATTATGAATGAAACATTTGAAGAGTGTAGGATTTCTTGAAAGGGCTAGATAAAGCTTATTTTAAATTAGTGACAATAGCAGTAAAAGAACAGATAAAAATCAAGTCATTTGTTCTAGGCAGAAGCGTAACAGTCTGTTCTTGAAGTGTATCAGGAAGTAGTTGTGGTGTAGCTTGTTTGGTAGGGTGTTGATTTTCTTTCTCTCCCATCTCTTATTTACAGTTTGATTACAATCCTCAGTTTGCTGATTGGTCAAAGGAAACTAGGGGAGCTCCCTTAATCTGTGCAAAGCCTCTGGACAACTGGTTATTAATATACACACGGCGCAACTATGACATTGCTAATACATTACTTCAAAATCTGTTTAAAGTCACACCGTCTATGGGAATCAGAATGAACAAGGCAACCATGTAAGTGTCTTTAGAAAGCTGATGGAAAAATCATTTTATACTTACTAAGGTACATCTGTTAGCATGCTTAGGCTGTTAAATGAGGAGATAGTATAGTATGTCACACTACCGACTTCTGTGAGATTTTTATTAAAACAAAGTTGCTTTCAATATGCTAATTGTTCAGTTTTGTCTAGGGACTGATTTTCTTACTCATACTTTTATTTGTGAGAGATTTCACTGGGGGTTAAAGCATGCCAAAACCAAACAGTATTAGACATATAGTCATTGAGCAAAACCTTCTCAAGTGGAGCTATATGTAATACAAGGGGAATATATATTTTCTTGCTGACTTTGGACGTATTTTGATTTGTTCTCACTGCAAGTATCTTCCTTTGAGTACCTGTGCTTGCTTTTAACTTTGAATTTCATTGCTCCTGGAAGCCTAAGTTGGGGATGATTCTTCTTAATCTTCAAAATGTGTGAATATTGTACGTTTATTAATAGCTATAAATGCGACACTTCATACAGTACTGATGTGTAATGAGCATTTATGTTTTTGCTGAAGTTTCAATAGCTGTTAGTTGTTTTTTTCTGTAAGCATTTTTTCTTTTCCTTTTCAGGATTGAAGTAGATGATAGAACAGAAGCTTATTTAAGGGTTTTACAACAAAGTATTACCCCTGACACAAACATAGTATGTATTTGAGTTCGTAATTTCAAATCRTGTTAATCTCTGTAATTGGTGTTTTAAGACTAGTGGGATTCATTCTCAGAAATAAAACTCTTGGCTCCTGAGTGTCTACTACATGCTTACTCATACTCCTATTCAAACCCCAGACTAACTATGAGTATCCTTCTGGAAAAGAGCCTTTGTACTTGGCTCTGAAGTATAGACACTGGAACTTTCTGGGTATTTCTTTCACTGTAAACACTTCAATATTCCTGTTGAGCATAAGAAACTTTTCCTAAAGAACTACAACTGTTATACAAATCTGAGAATGCGGCTGCTTAAAAAAATTTTTTTTTCTTTAAAGGCAGTTTGTGTTTTGTCTAGTTCCCGAAAGGATAAGTATGATGCTATCAAGAAATACTTATGTACAGATTGTCCCATTCCAAGTCAATGTGTGATTGCTCGCACTTTAAGCAAGCCTCAGACTGCTATGGCCATAGCAACAAAAATTGCCTTACAGATGAACTGTAAAATGGGTGGAGAACTTTGGAGTGTTGAGATTCCAGTAAGTAATTTTTTTAAAAATGGTAAGTTTTCTTTATTGAGCCTTATTTGAAAAGCAAGCTTTTTTCCCCCCAAAATTGGGTATTCTTTGTGTAGTTTGTGTCTGTGAGAAGAGGCATGAAGTTAAATATGACATAAGGAGACGTTTAATTCAAGAATTCAGTGCCCATGGTTTACTTAAGTGTCCTGAAACCACACAGCTTATGTCATGATCTTGTTACACTGTAGGATGGAGATGATAGGTGCATGTCTTTATGTACTAATACATGTTCTGTATTGATTTCTTTTAAGCTGAAACAGGTAATGGTTGTGGGAATTGATTGCTACCATGACACTTTATCTGGAAAGCAGTCAATTGCAGGATTTGTCGCTAGCCTGAATCAAACAATGACACGGTAAGATTTGAATGCCGGGGGGGGGGGGGGAAGAAAAAAATCTTTATCTTTCCCTTAACTGAAAAGTAGCTTGAATGTGGTGGGCCATCATGGAAGTATCCAAATTTAATTTACTATTAAATTTTAAACTATTTTACATTGTTAATAAGAACTATATATTGTGAATTATGTTTTCCACTGCATCCCTTAAGGAATAGCCTTGTCCTTCTTCCACAGTGCTTAGGAGAGGGGGCAAATAGTGGGGCAAGGGCTGGGATGAATAGAGGGCATCAGGGTGACAGGCTCTTCTCCCTTTTGAGTTGGCTTGTGTCAAAGTTTTTTTGATTGAGAGGAATTGCACATGGTGGTAAGGTATTTGTTTACCACAGGGGCTTTGTGGGGAAATACAGTACGCTGACTCTTGCTTGACTGCCTTGACCCACAATAGCCATAAAGACTAAGTGGTCATAGCCATTTAAAAAAAAACTTCATTGAAGTAAGCCTGGGAAATGCTTTGAAGGTCATCTTTTATTTTGTTCTTCACAGGTGGTTCTCCCGCTGTGTTGTTCAAGGTCGTGGGCAAGAACTTGTGGATGGGCTCAAAGCCTGCTTGCAAAGTAAGGGAAGGCTTTCTGCTCTTGTTGAGTCAGACCTAAGGAATGACAATTTAGCTTCCTCAAAACACACCTCCTCAGCTGCCTTGAGGGGAGGTGTTACCAACTTGCATTTAGATAAAAACAGATTAAAAGTACACTTGTAAATATTGCTGAAATAGCATTTTGTGTACATTCTTTCATTGATTCCCGTATTTCTTAACAATAATTAAATACTACTTTTCAATGTGCTTCAAAGAATGCTTTAAAGGAGACGGATTTAAAGGATGACAGCTCCTTGCTGTGAGAGAGACCAGCGGGGTAGATAATCTCCTTAGGTTCTTTCTTTTTATGTTGGTACGCAGGTAAACCAGAATTCTTTTTGCAGGTAACATTTGTGTATCATGATGCATACCTGTTTCAGGTTACTGAAAGATTGAGGACCTTAGGTTTCAAAACTTGCTGCTGTTTTGCTAGTAATAAAAATCAATTTTTATTTTGGAATGAATTGTTGTTATAGCTAACAGCTTTTACTCTTTTTTTTTTTT
>JAYKAV010002966.1:2651391-2813999 GCA_035582835.1 Phoebastria nigripes
TTTTTTTTTTTTTTTTTTTTTTTTTTTTTTTTTTTTAAGCTGCTCTAAGAGACTGGTTCAAGTGGAATAAGTATTTGCCTTCTCGTATTATTGTGTACCGTGATGGTGTAGGAGATGGACAACTAAATACTTTGGTTAATTATGAGGTGCCTCAATTTCTGGATTGCTTGAAGAGTGTTGGTAAAGACTACAAGTAAGTCTGTTTCCACCAACCCCCTTTTTTATACCGTAAGAGAAATGTACACTGGGATACAAAAAGTGGTTACAGATGAAGATTGTGTCGTCTTTTCATCCTTATTTATTTTTACTTGAGCTCAGATAACTGCTTTTCTGATGATTGTTTATGTGATTTGAGATACCTAACTTGTAATATAATAGGAAAAGTCTAGTACACACACCGCATGAGTATTCAATACACACGTATACACACATGCGCATATACTCTTCAGGCATTCTTGATGCATATGGTGATTAATACTTTTTTCAAGTGGCTCATCATAGCCTGATTACTATCACATGTGTCTGGTAGTTCCATTTTTTCCTTTCCACTTCTGAAAGGACTAGCTGTTGTCCAGTCACTTAGGTTCTGCACAGTTTTCAACATTCTGCTTTAAAACTTATCAACCGCAGTGACTTGGTTTCTTAATCTGCTCTGAAAAATGAAAATATTTCCTGACACTGCAGGCAAGCGGAGCACAAAACAAGTTACAGATAGTAGGAATTGAAGTGCTTGCATCTTCTGTTTAGCTTTTGTTAATGGCTTGCTCTTTACCAATATACTGGTAAAACACAGTGTTTTCTATATGAAAAGATGAGGTAGAGAGTAGAAATCAGATCTGTGTTTAGAAGATCCCTTTTTGGTCTGTTTTGTGTCTCCCTATGAAGTTAAATACAAGCTGGATTGGTGAGAAATAGTATCAAAGTTGCACCTGAAACTAAAAATCTAAAGTTATGAACAACATCCTATTTAATCTAAATCAATGAATCAGTGAAGACTTTATATGTGAAACTAATGCCCTGGAGAACTCTAAAATGGCTTTTAATTTGAAGCTCTAGAGAATCTGCTCCTGAAATACTCTCAGTGCAGTCTTTCCGCATAGTTTTGTTTTTTTTCTTTTATTTTCATTTATTTTAGTCCAAGACTTACTGTGATAGTTGTGAAGAAACGAGTGAATACCAGATTCTTTGCACATTGTGGTGGAGCACTTAAAAACCCACCCCCTGGTACTGTTGTTGATGTGGAGGTTACCAGACCAGAATGGTAAGTTAGTACAGAAGTAACATTTCTTCTGTTTGCTGGCAACCTGATAATAAAGGAAATATATCTGATATTAAATTGACTGTGGGATCAAGTAGAAGAATACTTTCCACACTTCTGTCCTTTTGAAAAGAAATCATAGTGAATGTGTAGATGAAACAAATGGAGAAGCTTAAATTTTATGAATACATTATGCAATTATTTCATGGTTTCCAATGTGTAGTATTTGTATACCTCAGAGTGTTATGCATGCTTTAAGTAAGTGTCTGTGTGTTTCACTTTTTGGTGTTTCTTTTTGATTTTTTTTTTTTTTTTTAAGGTTTAGTACCAAACAAGTGCCTATTGATAGGATTGCCCACCTGTCAACTGAAATTAAATTCTGTCTGGCTGTAGTTTTGACATTGCGCATAAATTCTGTTACTTTGTAAGGGTGCATTTTATGAGCAAGTGTTGGAAGTGTTCTTTGGTGGTTGGGAAGTCACTAGGAGGCGACTCAGAATTGTCTAATTATGTGTGTGGGTAAAACGTACACAGATCTCATTGACTTCACTCGCTTGCTGTTAGYATTGAACGTTTTTGCAAGTCACGCTCCATGAAACTCAGGTCAGGTATGTGGGAAATGCAAAGCTTGTTCAGTACATGGTGAAAGGTTTGACTTTGGTCCAGGGACGCTGGAGCGCGTAGGGAACAATGCACTCTTCTGTGGCAGCGCACAGTTCTTTCCAATAGGTAGTTTTGCCTTTCTTTTTTTTGTATTTTACCAATTTGCTGCAGGTGTTCCAAGTGTTGTGATAGGTGACAAACATCCACACGTAGCTCAGGGTGCTAATGAGGAGCATAAGCTAAGTATGTGTGCAGGGTGGTTATCAGGAGGAAAACTGTATGTGATGAATGGTTAAGATCTTCATGGTCTTAAGACCTGTTCCATATAATAAGATTATTTACATTCTTCCAGATCTCCTGGCCTTTCGGAGATAGAGGAAACTGGTTATTTTGTGACCAAAGCATAGGCATACTTTTGGGGTTTACTCAATATGCATAAAGTGACTTGAAGAAAATAAGTAAGACAAATTCGTGGGGATTTGCATTTTTCTAAGAAAAGCAGCCCTTTCTGTATCAGACTTTCTGGGGTTTTGTTTTTTCTATTACAGGTATGATTTCTTTATTGTGAGTCAGGCAGTGAGAAATGGTTGTGTTGCACCCACTCATTATAACGTAATTTATGACACTAGCAAACTGAAACCAGATCATATACAACGTTTAACCTACAAACTTTGCCACATGTACTATAACTGGTCGGTAAGTATTTCCTCTGGGAAATGATAGTATTTTTCTTCTAAGGTTGTGCATCTCTATGCAGTAGCAACCCACAGGAAGGTAGAAAAAGGTACCCTTAAAACACCCATGCAGATCCAAAAAGCCTGCAAGAATGCCTCTTGACCTAGAGTGGTGGTTTGAGAACTAGACATTTTATAATTATGTGATCTCTCTGAAGTCTGAAGATTACTTAATCTTTCTTCTCACTAGAAAATACTTGTTGTTTTGAGTATTGTTCCCAAATTCTATGTCAAAAGCAAAACAGAAATGATTATTTCTTACCTGCAGAAAATACTTCTTTGCGTGGAGATGGAACCATGTTCCTCCATTTCCCTTGAGGCTTCTTCTGTTGCATACTAAGATCAGCACRCAGTCAGCTCATGCCTGAGGTGTGCTTTAGATTTGTCAGTTTAGTAATCGTCAATATTTCACATGACTTACCCATGTTCCACCTTGATGCTGTGAGATCCAGCATCAAATGTAAACCTGCGCAAGAGGCTTTTTTGGAGTGAGGAGAGGAACGGAGTTGGCAAGGTTTTTTGCATCTATTCTTCTATAAAGCATGTTGTTCGTTTTTTGTGTTTTGTTTTGTTTTTTTTTTTTTAAAATGTGTTCAGTGTTATGTAATGTTGTTTTCACAAATCTGCATAAACTACAGGGAGTATAAATTCTACATGTATCCAAACTTTTGAATTCCAGGACTCTCTTTGTTACCGTGCATGCATGCTTATTTAAATGACTTGAAAATAATTCCTTTTTTTTTTTTTCTTCTGCAGGGTGTTATCAGAGTACCTGCTCCTTGCCAATATGCTCATAAACTGGCTTTCCTTGTCGGTCAGAGTATTCACAGAGAACCAAACCTGTTGCTTTCAGACAGACTTTACTATCTTTGAAGTTGAGTTACCAGCTAAAAAAAAAGAGTGTAGTTCCTTTCTAGGGAATGTAGAATTGTTTGGGTTTTTGTGTGGTTGGTTGGTTGTTTTGTGTTTGGTTTTTTTTTCTTGAGAGATGTGCATGGGATAATGAGTATATGCRGTTTTGGAACTTTATTTTCATTGTAGCAGGGAAAAGCTTGAGGTAGCAGATCTGCATTTTGAATAGGTCTCTGCTTGCTATAAAAACTATATAATATTTTATTATTTTTTAATACTTATTTACTAAAGTGTTTCTGGGATTCTTCACAAAAGATTATCARTTGTTCTTATTTTTATTTATGTTTTGGGGAAGTCTTACAGAGAATTATTTTTAGCATACAAGATACATAGTTATGCGGACCAAAACCCAAACTTCTCCAGTCAGCACATTACACTTTTAATTTTCAAAATGCAGTTGTTCCTTGTTTTGCTTGGCTGTTAAAATGAGGGCAAAATTTTGTCTCCTAAACTATTTCATATCTTAAAAAGAGGCTATCAGCCATTCTTGGTTATCAAGGCTTTGTTTTAAGATTGCATAGTTTAAGATTGCTGCAAAAGCTGTGGAAGGGTTTTTAACATGTGCCCTTGCAAGTGATTTGCAGATCAACTAGAAACTGTYGTGTGCTCAGGTGTGTCTCCCTAGGAGTAGAGGGAAGTGACGCGGGACTCTTTCAAACTGGCATAGCTGAGGAGGAAGGTCTGTGTATACCAAYGTTTCTGGAGTGAGTGCCAGAGGCAGAATTATTTCTGTATCTCACCACAGCTATAGGAACACCTTTATTATCTAAGGCTACAGTATTCTCTGCACAAAAGTGATGGCTTTGTCTAAGCTTGAATGCTGTATGGGGGGCTGAGTGACTTACARTGGACTTCATATTTACTGCATAGTGTGAGTAAATTGTTGTTTTAGACAACTGCAAATTCATAATTGGAATGAACTAAATTTCTTTGTTGACATTGTTTAACTGCATGCTTGTTAAATGGGAAAAGTAGTTTCCATCAAAGAGTATCAGTGCACTGATGTGCAAAAAAGTAGATAGTTTTACTATTCATGGGTTTTTTTTTGGTTGTGTGGTTCGAAGTAATGGGAGGTGCTTAGGCCTTGGTTCGTATCGTACTTCTAAGACTTTAATTGGTAACTATTCAGTGGGAGTAGCTTAATTTGTAAAGCAAATAGCAGTTGTGTTGATRGATGTTGATTTCGGATTTTTGCATTACCAGGCACAGAGGCAAACTAGTGCATATGGAAGTATTTGGATTGGTGCTGGTTTTTTTTAAACTAACTCGTTGTGAACCTTGTTCCTTATCTTTGCGAGATTAAATAAAGTTGTTGTTGCTGTAATCCTTGCTTGTTTGATCGTGTTAGATGTATTTGCGTATTTCTTCAAGACTGGGCTTTGGGCATACTATGTGACATATGCTAGAGTAACTTTCTAACCATTTCTTTACCTCTGGAAARCTCCTGGCGTCTTGCATTTAGATGAGCCTTTATTCCACCGTAAATTTCAGCAGCTGTCGACAGTTCTGAAAAATGAGGGAGCTCTCTAACTTGTGTTCAGTTCAGGTTTTTTTCTTTCCTCGGCTGAGAGAACTGTACCAACTTCTTCCACATGAAACTTGTAATGAAGAGAGACATAGGCTTTTTTGGCAAATATTTTGGTCTTTCTGATGTCGTACGGTGGTAGCTTTCCCTATTCACTACTTAGTATTTTGTATCTCTTCCTAGTTACGTGTCACTTATACCTGTCACGGGTATTCGTTCTGATCTGGTTTCCATCATAGACAAGGAGCTAGTGCAGCTGCTTCCTTAGTCAGCTACGGAAAGGTAGGAAATGGTCACTGCGGACTGTTCCTTCTCCACGTGGGTGCCGCGTTTGAACGTGTAGCTTGCACTGTTACTGCATGCTTAATAATCGCTCCCTGGGCATGGGTCTTACCATTTCTGTCCAGTCCTTTGGGAGGGGAGGGAAGGCTAACACAATAATCAAGCAGCTGATACAGTAGATTCATGGAACATACTGCACTCTACAAAATATCAAATTATTTATTTATATAAAATATAATACACAACAGTTGTACACATGCACACACCCACACAGTACTTTACCACAAATTTAGGCCAGTTATTTTCTTTAATTAAATGTTATAATCTAGCACACGGTATCTTACAGTAATTTACATTATTATCTGAAGACACAATGGGGAAGCTTTGATCATTCATTTATAAACCTTCCATAAATTACAAAAAGAAAGGCAGTCTGAAAAGTATGTATAAACAGTAAAAACAATTTACAAATGGACAAGAATTACAAAATAGTAACAGCCAATGACTGCCATCAATGTGTAAGATTGTTTTTCTTGAGATGCCAATATTGCAATTAATATCTGATTATCACCTGTTGCAGCCTTTTTACTGGCTACGGCTTGTGTTTGTAACACAGTTTTTCACTGTAGACGTGCACTTTATCTTGAATCTGACATCAGCAATATGAAAATGCCTTTTAACTTAGGACTGTACCTCCACAGGAAAAAAAGTTGGGGAGTAACGGGTTTTTGTTGTGGAGTTTTTGGTTTGGGTTTTTGTTTTGTTTTGTTTTGTTTTCCCTGGTAATTTAGAACAGTGAACCAGGAACTCCAAAACTGGAGGTTGTACGGTTGAAACTGGGTGAGTCTCTGAATAACTTRCACTGTATCTGATTTCAGTTTAGTGAAAATGTTGACAAAAGAAATCAATAGAAGGGTTTTGGTTTGGAGAAAAAAAAGAAGCAAAAACCAAAAAGAAAGCATTTTGCACAGCACTTTCAAACTCCCAGGAGTTACATCAGACATTGAATGGAGTCAGTAACATAGTACTTGATCTTAAATTACCATGTTTCAGGGAAGATGAAGACAGTTGAATACACAGTACATACAAAGTATACGCTGTATATTTATTAGACAGTACAAATCATTGTGCATTAATAAGGCAAAACATCAAGGCTGATTAAACTAGGAGTTTCAAGACCATTTTTGTTTATGATAAAGATTAGATACAGTGGGGTGATCTCCCTGAACCAGGAATCAATGAACAGAGTTTTCTTCCCCCCACTCGTGGTTAAAGGAGACTAAAGGCTGAGATTTATCCAATGGAGTTGCAGGTGTTGAGTTGACTTCAAATAAAACCATGTTCTTCTGGCCTTAATCCCACAAAATTTTTAAAATTTTTTTTAAAGAAAAAAATACTTGCAACAACAAATCCACTTCCTTTTTTCTTGCTGTTTTGATTAAGCAATTCACATGATTCTATTGATGTCAGCGTTAAAAATGCAAAGGTTTGGTAAAGTTGTACTGCATAGTCATGAAAGCCCTAGTTTTGACGTTTAAAAACAAAAAAAAAATACACAGACTGGAAGCTTTACAAGTTGTCCAGGAGTACATGAATCATTTCACTGCACCAAGCTTTTTCAGCAGTTTCTTGCCTTTGGAAAGCAGCCCCTTTTTCTTTTTCGAGGACATATCCCTGCCTCTCCCGGGACTACCAGAACCCATAGGTGACGTAGGTGACCCAGAATGGAGATGAACTGTGGGGGATGGTGCTCTCCGTGATGTACCTGTATTCTCAGGAGGAACCTATTAGGTACATTGTTATAATTTATTGAATGTTTGAAAGCTTAAAAGCTATYATCATCAAGAAAGTTGGTAACATCACTTGTCCCATTACCCACTTAAACAAAAGRGCTGGTTCCTTTCTTCTTTGTGGCTTAAAATACCGTATGGGCTTATGGAAAATACATGAATTTTGAGAAAAAGTATAGACAATATAAAACACTCCAATAGAGCCCTGTTTTGGTTGTACTTTTTTAAAGAAAGAGTTGGATACACTTGTTTTGCCATTGTTCTGGCCACAAAAGCCACAAAACTGGTTTTGGTTTTGCATTTCAGTACTCTGATGATAGTACAAAAATGAAGAGAGATACTTTTAGCTAGAGATACAAGAAAAATAAATGTGTTAATTACTACAGATTAGGAATCGATAGAAGCCAAACTGTTTTCAGAAGAAATGACTTAAAATGCTACTTGATCACTTATTTTTTAATGTCCTTTAATGCCTTTTCTTTAAAATTGGCTAGCAAACTTTATGTACATATTTGAGAAGATGGCACACTGGCTTAAAAAAAAAAAAAAAAAAAAAAAAAAAAAAGAAAAAGCTAAAATGAACCTTAATCACAATCAAAGAAAGCTTAAAGACCCTGACTGCTTGATGTGTATGCTGCAGCTATGAGGTTGCTGAATGAAGGTGAATACTTGTACGATAGTTAGATGACAGCATTCCTAAATATTTTAAACAGCTATTTTTTTTTTTTTTTTTTAATCGTCAAAAGCACTTGAATGAAAATGCTAAAACTACGTATACTCAGCCTATCCTAACTACAGTGCCCGGCTGACAAAATGTGATACTATCAATTAAGATGATATTTTCATAGTAGAATCCATGCCTTAGGGGCCCCTGTTATCTTGTAGTTCAAGTTAAAACATTAGCAATTTACTGGCTTGTTGTGCAACAGTGAGTTGAGCAAAGGGGCTTCAAGCCTACTTTGATTTTAAATCAAGGTCTAATTCTAAAGAAAAAAAAACCAACTTGGTAAAGCACCCCAACGTACACCTGAAGATACCATATGTTTAGTCTAATGCATTCATTCAGTGAGCTGCATGTTTCATAGTGAGACTTTTATTGCATTGGTAAACCAAACAGTTGCTAATATTTCAAATGTGCACTTTCTAGGAGAATCTGAGTCAATGGTACCATATGAAGGGATTTTTTCAGAATTGTTGAATAGTTGGTCTTAGGCAAACTGGGGTATAATCGATTATGGAAAACACATTTTAAGGCAGACAATGTGTAGCTATATTTGAGTGTAATGAGTTTCAAAACCAACTATACCCTTGTAAACTACCGTACGCATCAGCTTACGTTTCATTTGTATGTTCTTTAAGGGTTGGGGGTGTTGTGCTTTTCTCTTGATACAGGAGCTTGGAATTTTTACATCCCGGGTTGGCTAACAATGCAATATGCAGCTTTTGTTTGTAGGGTAGTTAGACATCAAACTCTCCTTTCTATGTAAACATAAACATTTAGCTCATGAAGAAATATGTTCCAAACATTGACCTTCATAAAGTGAGGTCTAATTGACTTATTTCTAAGGATTCCTTTTTAAAGGATTTGTCTCCTAAAAAGCTAAATTGACTTGACTAGATATAGTAAAAGCATACAGCCTTTTCTTCTGTGGCCAAGGATTTTGGAGACATATTTCTTTTTTTTTTTTTTTTT
The DNA here is from genome assembly GCA_035582835.1 of Phoebastria nigripes. NCBI lineage: Eukaryota > Metazoa > Chordata > Aves > Procellariiformes > Diomedeidae > Phoebastria > Phoebastria nigripes. Next base: position 2,660,189 of record JAYKAV010002966.1, read on the forward strand.
TTCCCCCACAATTAAGTTTCAAGACTTGCATTAGATAGCCAGGTAGCTTTAATTGAAATCTCTACTGGTATCTTCAGTTGCTCACTTACGTGAAGGCTACATTGCCTTATTAAGGTGTGAAATGAACACTCTTCTTCTGTTTCCAAGCAGATGAGCAAAGAAATAAAAATATATATAAAATATATAATATATAAAAGTATTGCAGTGATGAAACAAAACAAAAAATGAGATACTCTAAACATGATTAGGCTTTCATAAAAGAGAAGTCTCTGGGCAATTAACTAATACCAGTTGGAATAGGAAGTCATAAGGATTAAAAGATGAACACTGTCCATCAGCTGCATTGACAATTTGTATTTAAAGGAATGCGTGTACCAGTCTTTCGTCCGCAACAACTTTTGCTTTCATCTAGGTATTGCATGTAGTAACGAGTAGTTTAGAAGCATTAGGAAGTAACTACTTTCACCAGGGAAAAGCTGTTTAAACTCAAAGTATAATTGAAGGTACTGTAATGACTGCAATCAAATGGTAAATTTAGTTTCTTCATTTACAAATGTAACGAGCTAGTGGAAGGCTAAGTCAAGTCATTTTTCTTTATGTTTTATATATTTGAAAGTTAATTTTAAATATGCAAATGGATTTAAAATGTTAAAAGTAATGTCTAAATTATATGAGAGACAGAATGGAATGGAAAATAAAGATTTAAGTTTTTCTTATTCGGTTGCTTACCCTTTTTGCTTTTGTACGCATCGGTGTATCGTGAACGTATCGCGAGGGTGCATCAGATAGATAGACTTCAACATCATCAGGCACTTCTTCAAGAAAGTTGGAAGGAACCAGCCCCTTTTGTCCATTAAGTTCACCCTGCAACATGATGAACATTTCAGTGAATGTTTTAATTAAAGCAAATGTAGATTCCCAAGAAGGTAAGGAAATACTTTTGACTATTTGAAAGCCAGTGGGGAAGAGGAAATACCCATCTAAGGTCACTTGGGACCTTAAGAGCTTATGCGCTTTTGAAGATCACAAGAGTTAGCATGTGTAATGGAGAGCAAATGAACCCGTGTTCTTTATGTGCAATGGAGAAACGGGAACTGAATTCCCACACAGATTCTAGACTTGGGTCCTTAGGACTGCAACGCCACAGATACGTGTGGTGCTGGGCTGCACAACCTCAAGGCACTTCTGAGATGATCAAATTATTCCTTTAGGTCTCAACAGAGGTCACTTCTAAAATCTACCTGGAAGAGAGCTGGGCCTGTTTTCTATGGCCAAGACACCGTGGAAATGGAAAACGCAAGTTCAAGATGCAGATTGGCAGCTACTGTCAACTTGAAGACGGTTCAGCTGGGCAAGCAATGCTGGAATACTGTCTCCCATGATTAAACTCCTCTTAAAGGAATGAYGGAGTAGTGTGATCAGTTAACTAGTGCTTAAAAGACTACTGAACTATTTTATTGATTTATTTTCATCAAATAACCCTTTATCACAGGGACAGGCTCTATCTAGGTTTTTCTCCCACATGAAATGCCTTACCCATTAGAAGCCATTCACATGTTTGCATAGAAACATGTATGATCAAAATACATTTTCCAGCAAACTAAATGAGGCAAATACTACTTATAAAATGCCAGAGGCAGCTCTGAGCTGTGTGAACAACAATCTGAAAACAGATGCTGAAGGGGCAAGAGTGAACCCTCTTCCGTGCCATAAGATCTCCTCCAGCTGAGGGAGCATCTCGGCTTCTGCTGCAGTCCGTGCAGCAGCGGGAGCTGTGAGGCTGGGTCTGCGTCCCGGCTCTCTACTGGGGCTGTCTGTGACCTCAGTCTCCCAGGTACAGAACGGGAGTGGTGATGCTAACCCCGTTTTGACAGTGCTTCCACTTTGGTGTTGGTTTTTTTTGTTAAGTTAGGATCACAGCTATTCCCACAACACGACGAGCTGGAATCATGACCTGAAATCCCCCCAGGCTGTCATTTAATAATTCATGCTAGTGAAGATTGCTCTTAACAGTTTGTAGCAGTTTGAAGTGACCAAACAGAAGCCAACTTACATAGTAAAATCCATCTTCATCAATTTCACCGAAGACAGTGATAATGTCCCCTGTGCAGAATGTCAGCTCAGCCTGCAGAAAAAGGAACACGTGACAGTGCATGTTTTGCTAGGCAAAGCTTAACATTCTCTTTATTAATACTAAATCCATTAATGTTTTCCCCTCCCCTATATGTTATGACAYAGTTGGTGAAACTGAAGTGAACTTTGAGAGCAAAACTTTTTTCTTTTTTTTTTTTAATTTTTTTTTCTGGCTTGCTGAATCTGGCACCTCTCCCACTAGGTTCTAGACACCCAGAGGACTCCCTGCGACAAACGAGCTGAGTGCATCCAGACCTTGGAGATACTCAGAACTCATCTGCGTGAAGCCCTGAACAACTTGAACAAACTTTGAAGCTTTGAACTACGTGACTTCAAAGGTCCCTTAAAGTCAATCCTTCTGTGAGGAGGGAACAAGACGGAGGGGAGGGACACGGTTCAGGTCCACGCTCTGTACTGAGCTGAGCGCTAGGACTAACGGGTACCAGAGCAGCTGAGACTGCTTTTCCTGAAACACAAAGTTCCTGAACTAAAACTGTGGAGCTATACTGGATTCTGTTCAATAAAGGCTTCATAACACGCATCTCCAGTCTCTGATCTGCAGTGTACTGGGCTCTTTTTAATTGCCTGTGGTTTAAATGTAATTTAATTAGTTTTTTTAACTTATTTTTCATTTCCTTTGGCCATGAGAAAGAGAACAAATAAAATGTTTGCAATATATCAGTACAATTTATTTGATTTGTTGCCCAAACTACTTTGAAACACCATAATTTAGAACCAGATTTGGTTCAGTGAGAAATAAAAGACAACTCTGGCTGAGTTTTAAACCACCAAGTCCCACATATTTCAAAATTCTTCTTTAAAAAAATTCCAAATTGTTCTACAATTCACCAATTAAAAAAAAAAAAACATTTTAAAAGATAACTGAGGAAGCTCCTAGGTATGCAGTATTTTTTTTTTTAGCACTTTGAGTGTACTCTGACATTCCTACCACAATGCATATATAAATGAAAATTGCATCAAATCTTGATTGAGGGACTTACCATGTAACATCAAAGACAATGTAAAAAGTGATTCCATTGTTGCTGATGACAAATATGGAGAGATGGGAGACTGCATGTAGGTAAATGGAAGATAAACCCACAATGAAGAGCTAGCTAACGGTCAGCTGTTTTTTAAATGAAGATCTAGCTAATGCTCAGTTGTTGTTTAAGATATCCTTACATTGTTATAAAAAAAAAAAAAAAAAGGATTACAGACAAGACATACATTCATGAAAGCTCAGATGCATCAATTAAGAGAACGAAATACAGTATGAATGCTGTTCTACTGTGTTACATTGTTCTGGTTTGGGTTGCGAAGGAGGGTTGATTTTTGGAGGAACTGTGGGTTTTGAAAGCATGCTTCACTATCAGCTTGTCAGCATGAGCTAGGACGCTTCTCAAAAATAATCATGTTCTTATGTGGAAACATACAAGGAAATTTGAAAACAGTAAGTGGAAAATAATCATTCCCTACTATTTATAACTCCATGCTTTTTTCCTTGTAGACTTTTGTTATATATATATGCATACACATATCTTGCACAACCATATATCCATAACTGACTATCATCTAATGTATTGAGCCATATTAAATAAATCCTACAAAGGCTATTCCTTGATTTTCTTTGAACAAGAACCATAAATCTACCTGTACAGAAGTCATAAGCTTGTCATATACATCTGCCCAAAAACGCTTGAGCAATGTTTGTAATTCTGAACTGTTTTTTTTTTTGCACATCCACTGTAAATGTGTAATAGTGCTTATTAATACCAACTATGTTTTAACTAAATTATGGCTCCATAAATGGTAAACACAGTAAACAGTTAGGTCAATACCTCTACATCAACGTTAGGAGAACTTTCTCTTGGATCATAATCATACAGCGCCACCATCCTTCTTGTAGACACTGAATGTTGCCTGCCACTCCGTCTGTTTCTTTCTGTTCCGATCACAAGGAGAGGAAGGGAAGGAAAGCTATCAAAGTTATTTTGAAAAGAAAAACGAGGTGCAATTTTTCCCCATGTCACTTACAACAGTGCAGTAACAATGTTGATATTTCTCTAGCATAGTGGTAAAAGGTCACAATTACCAAACCTATTAACACAGATAAAGGTTTCAAAACAGCATGTACGTTTCACAAATAATTTTTAACAGTTGGCTTGCCCTCTTCATTCTAAGCCACTGAATCCTCTGAACAGTATTTATCTGCAAAACTAATGTTCCGAAATTTTCAGCCATTCTTGGTTGTAAGAATCAGAGGTTACCGGGGTATACAAAGCCAAACATTCAAAACTCATGTTTGTTTCACTTTATTCAAACTTCCACATTTACTGCCTATTCCCTTCCTCCCTCCTAATCACAAGGAATTTTGTGCCTGGGATTATTCTTCAACTTTCTGCTGGGAGACTGGAAGGAGAAACGGACACTCAGCTGTCCCAAGACAAAAGAGGCTACCCCTTATGTAAGCGGTTTGCAATATTTTCAAGACTCTGACTACAAAAACACATTCTCAAGTCCTGTTTAATTTTACGTTTCCTTTGCGGGGAACAGAAGGAAAGGAGCAAAATTTGTAGTTTCCAGGAACCACATGAAATGTTTATTGATTGATATTAAACATTTACAGAGAAGTCCAAAATGGGCTTCATTTTAAATTTGAATGATATTAGCATGATTCTTGCAGATGATTGCTGTAGCAAGAGAAACATGCTTGTTAGTGCTACTTACAGACAGGCATTGAGGGCAGGTCTGATGAGCGTTATGCAGTGTGACAAAGGAAACCTGGGGTTAGGAGGCACCCTATGGCTGTTCCGGCAGGAGGGTGAACGTTAAAGGTTCGGCTAATGTAGGAGCAAATACTGAGTGTTGCATGCACTCACAGCTGTCACATCACCCACCAGCTGACACTGAAGCATTCAGTCGGAGGAGATCACTGACTTTTGCAGTGGGTGGTTTGGAGTTATYTTCCCAGCTACCAATGCAAGGGATTTACACAGAACACAAGGAGAGATCCAGAATGAAGGCACGGGCTGTAACAGACGCGGGACCCAATCCCCCTGATTCCCCAAAGCCTGGATCAACCCATACCTAAATGATTGTCTCAGAGTCACACTTGCCATTTTGAAGTACTTCTCTGGGGCAAGACTGTTCTTCTTCTGGGCTGTACTTCTCTGGGGCCCACTGTTCAGGTCAAGGGCCCCTCTACGACCAAGAAAAGAATCCAAAAGGGACCCTATACGTAATTGCTATGTGACAATATTTTCCAACTTCTAGTTTCCAAAAGTTCAAAGGCATAAAAAAAATAAATCTAGACAGCTCAAATCATTTCAGCTAATTTACAGCTTGAATCAAATTATTGGTTCTTAGCACAGACCTCTTTTAGACTTTCTGGATCTGCGGTGTACAGAGCGTGTGCTCTCTTTGAAACGGTCACAGTTGACTTCAGGAAAGGAATGCATACAAATAAAAGAAGAAAAGATATGAAGCTGTTCAAAGTTCTGTTTTTAAGGATTTAATGTGGGCAAAGGATTAAGAAAAATATAGTCATATGAACACAGCATGTAAAGTGTCTGATATGACATTAAAAATATGAGTAACAATACGAGACAGACTGGCAATTAGAGCCTGCTTCTGCTAAAAATCCACGTGGGCAGCCTCTGTGACAGCGAGGGTCTGAGCACGTGGATATCTGCTATTCAGAATTTGCATTTAGTTTAAAATTAAGCCAAACTAACTATCCTTTCCAAATCCATTAGTTAAGAGCGTTTGTTGTTTTTTGTTTTTTAAATGGCTAACAATTTAAATCCATATTAAAGAGAAAATACATGATGCTTTTAAAGTGCTAAAATATTTAAAGGTGAACTGCTGGGGGTAGGTTGCTAACAGCTCGCTCAGAAACATCCCAGAATAAAAAGAATTGCTTAGAAATGTGAGGCAGGGCAACATTTCTGTCACAAATTGCCCCTCCCTCTTTCCAAGATAAAGACTTTCTGATTTCTCAGCTATTTCAGGAGACACTGCCAGTTGAGCACAACAAAAAAATCCAATCATATTTGCAAAATATGACCCTTAGACAGCCAAAATAGTCAAGTTATGGGGAGCTATGTAGACTAGTGGTTTCATTTTCACAGGTGTTCTGTATCATCAACTTGCTGACTTTGATAAGAACTGAGAGCACCGAGCAGGACTTAAAGCAGTAAGTTTCAACCGTAGCTGTTTAGGCAGATGTTTTCTGTACCCACATGTGACCTCATTGCTAGAAACAGAAACATATCTAGACACTTCTTAATCCCATCAGGCCCCCGGTTGTGTTTACAGATGTCCCTAAAGCAGGTTAGGTATCTCATTCCAACAGACGTCAACTGATGTAGACCCATGCTAAAACGACTACTTGTGCAGAATAATGCTGTAGGCAGCCAACCTATTCAGGCACATCTGTAGGTCCCACTGTGTGCCTATCCCAAGCTTTTGTCCTATAAATGTACATGTAGGTGTATGTGCTATACCTAGAGGAGCAGATGGGCAGTGGGGTTTACAAGTGCATGTGGGTGGGAGTATTTGTTGTGTTTATGTGGCATAAGTAAATAAATACACAGATTTGAATTAAGAACTCAGTTAAGCATTTAAGAACTTAAATCATCCTTCTCTTTCAGGGACAATGGAGAATTTAAAAATATCTCAATATCTTAAAAAAACAACAAAAAATAATTTGTCTCACATTTACTAATACGATTTTGGAAATGACAAGGTTTTATTCAATCTAAGAAAACAATTGTGGAAGATTTCTTTGGTTTTTTAGCAACCACTTTTACAGTTCACTTTTAAACAGGACTGAACCAATTCCAGCCCTTTAAACTCTCTGAATCATGTTAAAAAATTTCAAACATATTGAGATAGTTGTATGAAATTTATTTTTAGAAAGAAATCTAAGTTAAGATACTTGCATTGTGTATCTGTGTACAACATTGAACCAATGATGTAACGTAAGTGCTTCATAGCACAGAATTGTTTGGCCAAACTCTGCTTTTTAAAGGGTTTGTTACTGCAATATTCATAAAATCTCATAATATGTAGTGCTATCCCAAATGAGATTACACATAACCCTTTGCCACCATCCCTTTAAATTATTGGTAAAGTAGGAAAATGTAGAAGAGTAAAAATAACAACAAATAAGTGATTCTTTTTATGCTTTGCAGCAGTGAGCGTATCACAAAGCACCTCAGCACAGCACACTCCAAAGCACAGGGATCATGTTCTGTGTCTAGAAATCTTTCAGGTGACAAAACCCATTTTTTTTTTTAAATAAGAAAAGTAAGTAGTGAGTGGAGTGGTGAAGATACAAGTCTTCGTTTGCAGCAAAAGATGTGACCAAGATTAAATATTAGTTGAATAAAGTCATCCAGATACTGACACAGAATGTATCCCATGGTGTAGTAAATTGCTGTAAAATTTAGATGCATCTGCATATAGTAAAAACAAAAGGCAAAGCAGATCCAGCCAMGTTAATAGCACCCAAAAGTTAGGAGAAGTGAAGCGTATATATTTTTCCTTACCAATTTTCTCAACTGGTGTGTTCAAAGGAAGAAAGCCTTGTTTTAGAAGCTGATCCATCATCTCTTCATCATCTGCTTGGATCTCAGAGACCATATTACATGGGATAAGGCCAATTCTTGTACAGGTTTCTCCACGATAGAATCCGTCAGCATCTTTGTCCCCATAAACCTGTTATTCAAAGAGTGATAATGTTGGTCAATAAAGGTTTTAGCATTTAGGAATTTTAATACAGGCTAAATGGTTCCTAAAGCACAGACAGATGACTACAGTTTGGATGTGGAATTATATTAGTTTTTGACTACTCTGACTTATGTTACAAAACTGGAATTGTTATGTTAATTTGAATTACGACTTCAGGTACATAAGCAGAATTTGGACTTTTTTTGTTAGCAGTGAAATGCACAAAAAGTGAGAGACACCATTAAAAGTCATCAGTTTCTCCCTGTGCTGAGCCAAAAGTATACTTAATGGTTTACACTCATGTTTATGGAATTATTCACATGGCACCATTTTTGGTGCCATATGAACTATATTCAAAATGAAGCATTTGCAAAACCGTGCCAAGTGTTTTTACTTTGAATAGAACAACTTGTATATGACCAAAAATGCCTATCTAATACTTAATATACTTGATATATGTACTTACTTAAGCTCTGCTATTGTCTTTCCAGAAAACATGAAGTAAGGTATAAAAATAGCATGAATTTTCATCAATGAGAACAGGTAAATCCAAAATTTCTCTTAAATTCTAAAAATGCAGTCCATTCATAAAGGCTACGAATGATACAAAGGCCTAGATTGAGGACGGTACTAAACAAAAATGATGTTCTTAAGGCCGAACTGATGACTGAGTTTAGATTGTTCCTTGTTTAGGCTCAATCAATTGTTTTTTCTTTTCTTTAAGAACAAACAAAAAACCCCTAACTAATCCCTTCAGTTCAAATCAGAGTTCATTAAAAATGACCGTTGAATAGCCTCAACTTTCTAGAGCAGGAATGTTTTTCAGTTTTAATCACTATCTATCCATGGCTTACCTGGCACCACTACTGCTTCACACAGTGCAGCATATGTGACCGTAACACATGTACGGGACAGACTTCATACAGCTCGTGGTGGAACTGAACTCCACCATCCCACTGCTCAGGTAATGTATGAAAAGTATTTTGAAAATGCAAACTGATCGATCTTCACAACAATTTGATGAGAAATTCAAAGCAGCAGATCACATAGTAGTCACCATGGTTCCAAATATAAAATAAACATCATTAACTATCTGATGTGGGATCTCTCTAGACTTTTCAGTGCCAAACAGGTACATATTTGTGAAGAAATAATTAAAATACCTGAGTGAAATGAACATTCTTGCAAAGAAAAATAAGCTCTTAAACAAGTTCCATATTTTTGGCATAAATCTTCTATCATGTAAGGAGGTAAGCAAAATATCTAACAAAGTATTTAACACTAAAAAAATTGTGATTTAGGATACGGACATTTGTGTTAGGATCCAATCCAACACAGTGGAAGGCAATCAGTATTTTAATAGCTTAAGTTACAATTTTATCTTTGAAATGGGTAATGTAACAAATGAGTCTATATTTTTTCAGGTTCTGTTTCAGATCATACTTAAATCTCAGTTACCCTTGGACTACCAGCAGCTGTTCCTTCTGCCTCTCTCACTTCTGCCCATTTTGCACCAGATCGGTAAGATACAAGGCTGCAGAAGGAGATGCTTACATTTGCTGATTCAACAGAAAAATCTGCTAGCTTTTTAAAATCAGATCAGCAAACTGAACACATTTGCCTTGCAGCTGCACAATCATAAGATGAGGCAAGCTGGGATAGAGGGCTGGCTAAAAATGTTGAGAGCGCCTAACACTGTCCCTGTCACCTGAAACAGGGCTGATTTGTCTTCTGCGCCCTGTTTAAAGGCAGCTTGCCCAACAGTCAGAAAAGGGAGTGGTTTTCCCAGGTTCAGAAGAGGATGACTCTGGAAGAGAAATACCTAATTTTTGGACCTTAATTAATCTTAAGTGTATACTAGCTAGCTAGCTAGTTCAGCATTTAAAAAAACCACAGCAGCTCTGGTATGTATGAAGGTACAACACTAAGCACTTTCGTGGTACCTTTGCAGGAAAGACATCCTCTCTGAAGCAGTTTTTCCTGCAGGGTTTGTGGCAATGGACATAGGGGGCTTCAAAATCACAATTTTGGTCTTAGCACCTAAATCTCTAATTGAGTCTGGCCCTAACTATCTATAGCAACTTTGAGATTTTTGCCCATTACCTAATTATTTTTAAGCCATTAGCACTAGATATTAGGTTCCAGATCCAGTGAGATTTACAGCCTGAACCTCTGGAGGAAAAAAAACCTTGGACTCTAGTCACACAAGTTGCTTTCTCCACAGGGAACAAAGCAGACCCTGTTTGTAAAACTGAGTCCTTCGTTTCCTTTGTTTTTAGATCCCACCTTAATGATCTGTCCTTCTTTAAATGGCAGCTCTTCTTCTGCAGCATCAGGATTTGGGGACATTGTCAGCGGATCGTAGTCAAAGAGTGCAACAAATATTCGAGTAGAAATATCCTCTGTGCCAGGATCTGTTTCTGATTCTTCATAAATATCTGGAGAAAGATGGTCATGACCACCATAGCCATCTATGAAAGTAAATTCAGAAAAGAACAATTCAGTAATACAAGTTGACCTCATCTTTCAACTATTCCAGTTCATATTTGAAAAACGTTTGGCATTTCAGTGAAAAAAMCCCCAATAACTTAACACATGTCCTATTAAGCTTGGTGTTTTTTTTTTTTAATTAGCAAGTTGGTATTTTTTTAAAAAGCATATACAATCTGCATGCACTGAATGTGGTGTTGATCTCCTACATCACACTGACATTTACACATGTGAATATAGCTCAGGTAAGGAAGCAATTTTTGTTAGGTTTACTAGAGTTTGCCATAAATTAATGAAGCATGTTAAGAGTGACATAATGATGAGTCTGATAGGCATTATTATTACTGCAAAAATAACCATGCTTTGGATCCACCTGTTTTCCAGCACAGCTGCTTCTGCTCTTCATGGACACAAGAAAGCACATCCCAGCTGTGTTGACATACCATGTTTTAGGTACCAGGTTTAAAACATGGTTATAACCTCTTCTCTCCAGACAGGCAAGAAGAAATATATTTCAGTAGTGTTAGTTATGCCAGGGTTGGAACTACACTGCCTATGATTTTGTTTAAACACAGTCAATAGTTAACATAGCCAGCAGTGCCCCAAACCAATCCAAACACTAACAAGATGTGTTAAAATCCAGGAGGAATGGTTAGCTATGACTGCATTTAACCATAAACTCATTAGGAAAGATCATCCATGAGTATCACAACACTTCACACCGCACTGAACTCTGTCCACTGCAGGGTACCAAATCAATTAGGACATAAAAAATGAGAACTGACTTTTTGTCTCATACATCTTTCAGACTTCTCAAATGACCTGGAGAGTGCATTTAGTCCATGATCCAACAACATACTTAAGGATGGACTTCTGTAAAACTGAATTAGAAAATTAGGCCAAAATGGCTAATAATGAGTGTTTTGCAAGGCTTTTAATTTTGTTTTGAAAGAGCATTTGGCAGTGCTTTCCCAAAAAATAGGCTCTTTCAAGACATATGACGTCCCAAAAAATAAAGCCCTCAAAATCACAAGGCACTTCTAAAAAACTTGGCTTATTATGCAGGCCCCGCTAACTTCAGTGGGAGTTACGTACTTTTGTTCTTTGCTGAATCAACACTTATCATCCAGTTTACAAGATCCTTCACAATGAATAAATTGAGAAAGCAATGTTATGAATTATGATGAAAGTGTAGTTCAACTGTATCAAAATTTTTCCAAACAATTTTCACCTTAATACAATTTTTACTGTAATTATCTCTTACAAATTAACGACTCCCATTTTTGGTAATAGTTTGAACATTCAACATGGAACATTTCAGATAAAATTCCTCTTTTTGCCTCAACATCAGATGCATTTTATTCAACATTTGATATTTTTAAAATACCAGAAAAAATATTCAGAGGATCACAGCTTTAAGGGAACAGCTACTAACTCTTGGGTCCAGAGCGCAAGAAAGAATGTGAATAGGGAAAAATGCAGAACAGCAAAACGGCAGGGAAAAACTCCAGCCAAGAAGCTTTAGGCAGGCACAAAGCACAGAAAAGAAGTGTGGGAGAAGGGCACATGTGGGACAGAAAGCAATGGGACACAAAGGATGGGATTCTTCTCTGTTCTGTTCTCCTCCCATAGTCAGGTTGCAGTCATTCTGTGGTTCATACTCAGGCTCACCAGGCAATGTAAAACAGGTGGGTTAAGGGGTGTTTTGTGGTTTTTTAAATTAAAAATATTGATTTTTGCATCCAACTCCAACTGCAGTTAATGCGGGTTAGGTGCAAACATGAATTATAGCCAAATGTATCTCTATTGAATGCACTGGCCTGTAACAATCTGACTCAGAATAGCCATGTTTGCTTCAGTGAACCACAAAGCAAATAATCTCTTGATTAGCTCATTAGCCACTTATTCTTTCAAGAGGTATATATGTATATCATACATATACATACACATATAATGGTCTATGTAAAATCTTAGTCAGATGCAGCCAGCCAGATTCCCAACTGATGCATAGTTGCAACCACTGTTGCATTGAATTCACTAGATATACACCAATATACAGAAGCTGATGATCTGGTTGTAAGTCAGTCAGATATGTTTGCTTTGAAACTCAACATTAAATTACGATTTACCTAAACTTTCAGGGCCCCTTTTGTTTCATTTCAGATATCAACAAAACCCTAATGTGTTTCTTAGCTCTGTATATGGCCTGGGCTGCTTTTATGGGGTAAGTGTTAGACACCAATTTACTGTGTTATGAACTATGAAAACTGAGTTGTTGATCATGTAATGATTTCTATGTTGATGAAGCAACAAATACTATCAGTAGTGGGTATAATTGCCTTACTCATGTAATACAAGTTTGTCATTATGATGTAATTATTCCTAAAAATAAGAATAATTTTTGTCTTCACCAAGTGACACAGCCCAAGTCCTGTGTGGTCATTGAAAAGACCCCGAATCTTCGTTTAGCCCAAGCCGTAAATCAGAATAACGTTTGGTAACTGCTTCCTACTATAGGACGTTGGGTTGCGATACACCAGCTACTGTTTGTCCCTGTCCAGTCTATATGAATCAAGTGGAAATGTGGTCATTTTGATGAATGGTTGTTCAGGTGTATACAGTAAATACTGACTGGCATTAGTAGCAGCATAGCTTCACAGAAGTTCATGCAATGCAGTGTGCTTGGACTCAGTCGAGTATGGAAAGGGGGCTGCACAGCAGTTTCAGGACAGAGGACTAAGGGCTGTCTGTCCCTTACAGCTGCGCTGGAGAAACTTACCTGAGAGCAGACAGGACTTAAGAGCTAGTTCCCCTGGCATTCTGCATTGCATGCAATGTTGTCATACAGAAACCGCACTTGTTAACACGCAGCTCTAAAATGTGTCTGTCATAAAGGATGAATAATGTTCGGCATACCGTATCTATATTCAGAGGCCATGGTACGCTGCTGAGGCCATTTCTTGTGTCCACCAATGCTGCGATAATAAGCTTCTTCTTTTACAGGTGAAATATTTCCCTCACTACCTGACCGAGACCGACCGCCTTCACTGTTACTGTCCATTGTAATTTCTATGGAGAAAAAGGGAATGATCTATTAAAACATATTGTATAGTTGCCTTTGCGGAGGCTCCTGCGGGCAGGCTTTGCCTACCTTTTTTTCTGACTTGCATATAGTAGGAAGGTTAAACACTGCATAAGCTTTGCCAGATGTCTCAGCCTCTAGAAATCCTTCTTCAGCAGGGGAATCACAGAAATCTGTATCTCCTTTTTTTAAAGCATCTGAATTTTGTGCTTTTTAAAATTCATACAGTGTAAATATGGTTTGTTAGATCTTTGGATAGGAATCATCTTTTATTATGAGGTTTAAACAATCCTACCTGCCAGATCTGCAAGGTCAAGAGCACTGTAAACTGTGTTTCACCTTCTAAAGTATCAACCTAAAAACAAAAATTAATTAATTTACTTAAATCCTACCTGCAAGAAGATACTAATCCAAAGTATTTATAGATTAATGGAGAAAATACCTCAAAGAATTTAAATTCTGGAACGTTTTGGAGAAAGGTTTTATCATTGGAATCCTAAGAACATTACAATTTTGAAGGTCTTTCCCACTAATTTAACCTCCCAGAGCTGCCTTAAGAACTTTCCATCACTAAAGGGACCCTTTAGCTGAATAACTCAGTAAAAACTCCAGGCATACATGTAAAGGAATAAGCTGTTGCCAAGAAATCTGGAATCCACATTTTTGAGCTATATGCTGAGGCCAACTACAGTTTYATGTATTTAAGCAGTCTAAACATTGGCTCAATCGTATTTACTTTCTTCTTTCCTTTTATTTTACTCTGCTTTTCACTTTGTGGAACTACATATTATAATGACACAACTATAATAACTTCCTTCTTCAAAAACCATACTTGCAGCCCTTATTCATGGGAAACTTCCCCTGTCAGTGGGAGTTCTGAACAGTGGGTTCAAGTTTATACAATGCTCTACTGTATGCTTTTGGATGCCCTACTTTTACCACATTTTATTTATCTGAACTCTTGATACATTTCATATCATCTGGATTTTTTTCCAGCAGGCTTACAGGAAGCAACTTTTGTGCAGAGTTTTATCAAGTGTTTATATTTGCTTCACTTAGCCTCAAAGTGATTTATTACAGTATGATGCTGAAAGCGAGAAATAATGCATACATATCTTTCAGCAATTTTAATCACTAGTCTTTTAGTCAGAAATTAGAATTCTTGAACTCTAAGTCACATAAGGTCTTTCAACAGCTTCACAGCAAATAATTTTTTTTTGTTAGATACTGTACATAATGGTCAGTAGTTTGCTTGTTACCAGCATTAGACAGTATTGTCATTTATTCCTAGTGGAACTTCCCCAAAGAGCATTTGTGGATTGTACATAATACAAAATACACTAATTCATTCTTTAAGTTACAGTGAAAGAAATAAAATCTGAGAGTTTATTTTCTGTTTAATTACCTGTTTGAGCACAGATTGACTATCAGATTAATTTCTTTATCTGATTCCTAAGCTGTTGCTATTGAACTACTAAACAGTGAAGTCATGACTTAGCAGTTTCCGTGTACTAACTTTGTTGACAGAAAGTGAGCTCTGATAAATTTAATCACTTCCCTTATTTTTTAATTAAAATGAAAATTAAAAGGAAACTCAAAGGATTAATTCAAACAAACCTGTCCACTCTCTCACTATTCATAAAAAAAAAAGTTTTAGCTGATAATATAAAAGAAAGAACTTGGATACAAAACTTGCTTTAAGTAGTCCAGACATAAACCAGAAATCTTTACTCCTGAGAAAAAAAGGCTGCTTTCAGAGAAAAAGAAAAAGGATATGAAAATCTAACAGTCTTCACACCATCATCTGAAAGCTATTTGGTTCAGCTAACAATAACCTGTCAACAGAAGCGCAAGAGCCTCCCTGGAGCTGATTCTCCCCCATACCATTTTCATACCAGTGTAATTCCATTGACATCTGTGAAGATTATCCTGGTTTACACCAGGATGTGGGACGAGAATCATGCCTCTGAACAGCCATGCTATATCGAAGACACTAAGAAAGTGTCACGCATTACAGCTATGTGTGTTTTCTGATCTATGGTTTCAATAATAATAATTACTATCTATTAGATATCAAAATAATTGTGCCCACTAGGGGGACTTCGCTTTTAATTTACAGTACAGGCATTTTAGTGTGATTCTATGAAAAGGGAAAAATATTTAATATTTAAAAATAAAAGCATTCCTTAATGATCAGTCTCTTTCTTCCTGATAATCTCCATTTGTGACCTCTCTTATTCACATAAATTCAGGTGAGAATTGCCTGACATTGCCTCCTTCTCCTCCTGGTGATGCCTACAGTATTCACAAATAAAGGTCCAGGTTAGGGAGAGGAACTGAACCGACTTCACATCTTCATGGAGTAAAGTTCTGCTAATAGCTCACAGAACTCTTTCTGCATTTGTTTTGCATGTGTTTCCTGATTTTCAGTGTGAATGTTTCTTATTTGTCAGTACAGAGTGCAAGTTTTAACAGATATGTATTTGTCCATAGTGTCTTGATTCCATTATCTTTTCTGCACTACTTTTTGGATTTTCTGGTATACACCAGCATATAGTTTAAGTCATAAGTAAACCAGAATAGGGATGATTCTGCAAGAAATATCAAATCTAGTAAATATATGCAAGTTCTACTGACTTGTTACATTTAACAGCTTCCATTTTTCCTGCTAAATTCCAAAAAGTAGTCAAGAAAATGGAAAGTGAATGCAAAATGATGGTTGATGAATGGAAAGATGGATGGCTGAATGGATGGCTGAATGGGTACATTTATTTTACTGATCATATAGTAGCCTGCCTGCATTCTAATTTCTTCTTAGGTAAGATCTGACAGTATCTAAGCTTAACCAAGCTTAGAAAAGCTCCAACACCCACTAAATTAAATGGAAAGACTCCCAGCGATGTCAATGACTACTGATTCAGCCCCCTGTGAGACCCCAGTACACTCATATTTAGATGGCCGTGTTTTCAGTTCCATTTCATCCCATTTAAACTAAGAATAACCATGGTTCCAGACAAGTGTCTGCTGTTTCTTTTTTAAGGACCGCCTTCCCAACTCTGAGGCTGCAAAGAACAGAAATGCACCAATCTGTCCAACTAACCAATGGAAGGGACCAACATTGGTCGAGACCTTTGTGGCACTGCACTGCCATGAGAGGACCTTCGCCCTGCATGCTCCACCCTTTCAGGCCGTCCTGCAGATGATGGATTACCTAAAAGCTAAAAAACAACAACAGAAAAAACAGGTTTGTAAGTTACATGCATGGTAACATTATGGTTATATGGTTGGACATTAATCAGGTCAATCACATTTGGAAGCATAAGCTCTAAAGGCAACTAAACTTAGTTTTTAACTGAAAGGTTAGCTGAAAAGTAAATACTGTTGCCTGGCAAACCTGCAAAAGAAAAAATGGTTCCCTGATTTATGGCAGAGTTTGTAACCAGTAGTCACACATCAGAACAAAAAGAAAACAAAAGAATAATTTTTGAAATATTCTTTTGCCTTTGTTGTTGCTGCTAAGATGACGTTATAATCTCCTGAAGAGTAGTACAATCAGTCATGAGAGCTGTGGAGATTGGACTGCACTGAAAAGGCAAGCCTTTTTTGTATTCAGCTATACAGCTTTGTCCAGTTTGCAGCATGTGAACAAGTGTACATCCTTCTGTCTCTGAGCACACCGCTTTTCTATAATGGCCTTCGGTTGTTAAAGCCTTTTAAAGGTCATTGAAACATGTAGAAGGGAATGCAGACACACTTCGTCTCACATCACAGCTGTCTCTTTCTGTTCACTACCCTTGCAGAAGATGTTGCTATTTTAATAACTAAAAGGTACTATTTTAATGCTCTCCAGAGTTTATCATGCAGTCATTGAGATTAATACAGCTTGGGCACCAATTTTAATGGGAGAAATTTTTAAGGATCATTTCAGCATAAACTGCTAGGCTGGAAGAGCAGGCAGCTGATTTCTACTCTTACATGAAACACATTAGATTTGAGGTTTCCGCTCTGGACTGTTGCAGACTGAGAGGGTAAAGAACTTGCTTTGGTCTTTAGGGAGCAGGGAAGCCTACGGATGCATCTATCAAAGCGTGGAGACTCTGCTATAGATTAATGGACAGGAATGCAAATAGGCAAGATCACGCAGAGGCATCCTTGAAAGACATGGAATGGCCCTGGCCTCTCCCTTTGGAAGAAGCTGTTTGCCTGCATTCTCATGCAGAGATGCAGTCTGCAACTTCAAAGGCAAGAAGAGATGGTCTAAAAAGGAAGGCAAAGTAGTGAAAGTGCAGAGATAAGGTAGAAAATGGAAATATGATGAAACCCGTGACTCCATAAATCTGGGTCACTGTCACACTGGGGGAGAATCTTGATTCTTGTCCAGAGATGTTTCATGATAAAGACCATATCCTGAAAATTCTGGGAATGAGGTGAATAAAAACAACATGATGAAATGAATTCCTCGACATTTAAAAAAAAAAAAAAAATTACTGATGAAATATTTTTCCAGTTAAATGGAGCTTTTTTTTTTTTAAAGCAACATTTAGATGGGCAAAATAAAGAAAAACAATCTTTTGGAAAAATTATAGTTCAGCTAACCCTTAATTAAAATTTAGATTCAGTTGTCCTTTAATAAAAGCAGCCATTATTGTAATTTGTTCTGTGGGAAGATCATTGTAAAGCAAATTAAATTGATTTCAGCATGACACAAAAGAGGACTGTAGAGGAAAATGCAGAATAATAAACAAAAATGAATGGGGAGGAAAAACAAAGGGAAAAATGTAGCAGATAGGTCCAAAGGATGGACTCTAAAAATTAATTCAGAAAGAAAAGAAAAAAAAAAAAGAACAAAAGAAAGAAGACAGACTGATTTGGCAAGCAGATGTTAGAAGGAAGATTTATTTCACACACCAGAGAGTCTTCTGCATCTCTGTGGGATGGCTTTGCAAGTAGACCAGCTGCCCTAGAGTCAGTCATTTTTAAGTCGGTCTTCCAGCCTCCCTGAACATCTTCATTAGACAAATTATCTGTTCTATTACATTTCTGAGTCTCATACTTTTTCTCGTAACTGGGCTTGACCTGTTCACTCCTGGGCTCTACAAAGGAAGGACCCAGGTCACCAAAATCTTCTTCGATGCTGGTTTGTCTGGTTAAAGTTTTCCTGTGAGCGAGCAAGGGCCTCATGCTTTTCCTGCAGGAACAGTTAGCAGTCTCTGCACAACAGCTAGATGCAACGTTGGCAGAAACTGAATCACAAGTATATCTGAAATTAAAACGAGATTCTTCTTCTTCACTTCCACAGTCTAGTCCACTGTCTGGGCTTCTYGATAAGGATCGGCTATATTTACATCCTTTGTCGTCTGCAGCAAAATCCTCCATGCCTGAAATTCTGTGCTTGGCTGGGTACCAGAAGTTGTGCTGCTGGTCTTGATTGTAGGGCCTAGGTGGTCTAGAGTCTCTAGCTATTGTGGGATTCTTTTTATAGGGCATACCTAAACCCTGCTTGTACAGCATTTCAGAGTATTCACCATCCTCTTCAGCTACTTCTGGAATACTGAAAAGCTTTTTACTGTGATGTATCTGCTGTGAAAAGTCAGGTTGTTCCAAAAAAGTGGCTTCAGTGGTCTTATTCTTATCGCACTCCTTAAGATTATGTAATGTTAAAAACCAGACAGGGAACAAATAGTGTGTGACAAAAATAAAATGGGAGGGAAAAGGGAGAAGAAAAGAAAAATAAAGACAGAATTAGTTTTAGAGCAATGGCAAACGTAAGACATGCAGCTTATTTAGTGAAAAGGATGTCATGCTTTGAATGAGAATCTGTGAAAAAGACAGACATGATTAAGAAGTTGCTGGGTGTCAGATACAACATGAGAGGTCAGTACAAACAACTGAGTGATGGTCTTAACAAGAATAAACCCATGCATTTAAAACAAAGCAATAAAAGCTGCATACAGGTTCCAGCATGATGAATGAGAATGGCATTAAAACACAGCACTAATGCTTAGTATGTTCCTTGCCCCATGCCATATTGCTATTTAATTTTTCTCTGTAAACAGAACTCGTATCTGAGAATAAAAATTCTGTTCTAGCAAGCTTTCTTGCTTTGCAGCTGTTAAAGTATCCTATATGAGTAGCAAATACTCCTAAATCTCCTGCCAGAGGAGAGCTATTCTGCAGACATCATTAAAGGAGTTCTAGTTTCCTTTGTAAAATTGTAAAAAAAACTGCACCATTTTTAAAGTTTGGCTTCCACAGAAAGAACCCTGAGAAGCAGGCTGTGCTCTGATGTCACTTGGTCTGCACTGTCATCAAATCTCTCATCATAATCTCGTACCTGCTTGATAAAACCAATATTTGAAAAATCAGCCTATTAGGAGAAGTAAGTAAAAGTCTCTGTTTATCCACRAAGTAGGTAAAAACTATCCCAGCCTGGATAAAATAAGCATTCTGAACATGATAGATACATTTTGTAATTTTTCTATTACATTTACACAAAACACAGGTTGGTATAACAGAAGAATCCTACACAGTATCTTTGTTGGACTCTGAGAAGAGACAAGAGAATAATGATGCAGGAGGTGTTGGTTTTGATTGACATGGTTTATAGATTCTACATCATGGAGATCACSTCTCCTTGTACTTTACTCAATGCCCAGATCAGGTAGGTCTCTGGACACAACAGCACCCATAAATAATGACAGGATCATCTTGGAGACTTCAGCAATACCTCTTTCTCTGAGCATGTTAAACTTGACTGGGTTTTGGATGTCTTCCCCTTTCARGCATTAGGAACTTTCTAAGTTACTTTAGGACTACATTTGTTTCACCTATTTTCATTAATTTTAAAAATGTGTATCAGACTTGTGAAACTTTTGAGACAAACTGCCATAAAAGTGGAAARAAGTCAATAAATATGAACAAGGATAGTTTTGATTGGAGCTCAAATATCCCACATTTTAGAATGCTCAGATTAGGTGAGTGAGTTGAATCTTCCCTTGATCACCTGTGTCAGCCTTTGTTTTAGGGAACCACTGGAGGGAATAATAACCTCCCAATAAAGCAAATATATATCTGCATGCAAAATGTTTTCTTGTTACTTGGGGGCATCTATTAACCCGGGAGAGAATACTCAATTACAGTTGCAAGGGCATGGTTGGCATACTTTCAGATGCAAGTGGAACAGGAATCTGATTACATTATGGAAAATTCAGTAAACATGTTTTTCATTTTTTTTGTTAATTACTGATGTTGCAAAGTGAAATTGGATCTAGTGAAAGAGGGGGAAATTATCGAGGACTTTGAGGTCAGAATCTGACCTGCATTTTGTATCAGAAAACTTATCAGCATGGTAGGCCATATTCTCCAAATGAGACACAGACATGCATGAGTCCTTCCTCAGGAAGTACTCATATACTGAATTCCACTTCTGCAGAATGAGTCAACCAACCATACCCTTCACATACACTACTACATCAAGAGAAGTATGCCTGCAGACTTTAACAGGTCTAAAATTATTTACTACACCAATTAAGGGTCTGGACCTTTCTTTTTAAATATCAACATTAGCAATACTAATTTATAAACCAAGAAGTAAATATACTTTCTGATGCATAAAGAATACGAACAGTGTAGGGATATTTCACTTTTTCCCAGAGGAAAGGGACRGAAGCAGCATGCAGAAGGATTTCAGTTTCAACCTTTATGTTAGCAGAATAATAGAAACACTTATTTTTTTCTTTTGAAAAAGTACCTGTCTCATTCCAGATAGTATCAGAATAAAAGGACTGAATTTATAGTACATGAAGCAGTTACAAGAATGGTCAAAATTCTTGTATGCATGAGAAAATAGTATTGGTTTTTAGTTAAATAACAGCATATTGGAAGAAAAAWCAACCTGTGGGTTTCCTTATTGTTCAAGTTATCCAACTTTCTAAGAAAACACAATTTAGTGTAATTGCTAGACACATAAAAAACAAATACAATTTACACATGCAAATATACTATGGGAAATATATATTCTGTATTGGGTAGGTTCAACATTCTACGTATGCTTTAATTGTTATACTAAAGTTGTCTTTCATGATGAATATTCCTGTGTAGTGTTAAGGCAATATTTCTGATAGGTATTTCCTACCGTCTCTGGTGATTCCTTAATAATCAGAGCACGAGGATTTCTGATAATGCATTTACCAAACAAAGCTGACCCAACTCCCTTTCTTACAAGCACGCTTTACAGCCTGTGGAAGAGATGGGACTAGCACTGGAAACAGGGACAAATTACTCAGACACGAAAAACCTAAGTTGTTTTTTTTGTATATGTTTGTATGTTTATATAAATCTCCTTGCTCAGAAACAACTCATTGTCTGGGTAGCACATGTAGTATATTGTTGTACAGACATGGAAAAGTCCCCAGATATAGAACAGAAATTGCAACTTCAACAATTACATATAGGAAAATAGTCAATTAGTTAAAAGATTAGCTATCAAATAATGCAAAAAAAAAAAAAGCAATAAATGTATTAAAGTGACCTTGACATCATAAACAACGTTCACCCGAGTTCTAGGTCTATACGACAGTGTGAGTTTTAATGGTCTGCAAAGTCCATAATTGACTAAAAGAAATGCTTTGAAGGAAGAATCAAAATATGGAGGTACTCCTAAGGTTTCTCTGCGGTCACACTTACCTTAAGTGCATTGTGTGAAGTCACACTGACTCGTCGCCTTCCTCCATCCTCCAGCTGCATTTCAGAGTACAGTTCTTCCTCATCTTCTTCCATAATATCAGACAAGTCAGAACCTCTGCTGCTCTCTGTATGGTACTCTTCACCATGGCAATAGTGAGGCTAATTGATAGGGTGAGAGAGAAAAATCTTTACTGACTGTAAAGCTGAAAATCCTTGTATAACACCAATGAGTACTAGAGCATTTCCTAGGTTTGAGTATCACACTAATAACCACATATAAATTACATCATGTGGCTTGCTGCTCTGTTCTAGTGGAGAGATCACGTATAAGTTTTTTTTGCYCATTTATGCTCCCAATTCAAGAAATCCAATCTTAATCCCATAGGTGATACAAAAAAGGATGTCTGCATTCACAGCACCAAATCTAGTTTTAGTCTTGATTAAATTCCCTTGATTTAAAAAGGTCCTTCATGCATCAGTGGACTTGCGCTGACCAAATTGTAAAAGCCCTAGGATAATTCACATATCATCTGTTCTTCACAGCTGTTTGTTACATCACGTTGTAATTTAAAAGTGATCAGCATTTAATTCTTGCAGGATGTTACCATCATTGTATGATACAGCTAGCTGACGGAATCTGAAGCTTTCATTCTCTTAAACATTGTAGGAATAGACTGGCTAAAACCTTAATTGTCTTCTAAAATTAGTCCAAATATTTCAAGTTCCTATAAGTTTCAGTTAGTTGGAAGATAAGGAGGAAAAAGTATGTCCTACTGAATTGCTAATGTTAAATAGGAGTGGCCTCTGTTAGACATTATGTCTAACAAATGAGATCATAAACCAAACTCATTGTATTTCCAAGGACAAATTTTCAAATGGAGTCATCTGACTGTCAGATTGCAGTAGAATATTTGAAGAATCAAATATTTTAGAAGTACTAGCATGCTAGAAATTACCGCATTCCTTCCCCCAGCAATACTAATGAAGAAATAATTTCTGCGGTACCAGATTAATTCCCATAGCTACGTAACACGCTGGTATCAATCAATCCCAGCAATGAGAAGAAAATGTCTACAATAAGCAATTTCTCCAAAGTGAAGATGGATTTGCCCTCCAAATACAAGAAACAATTTCTCCTCCTTTAATTCTTTGTTCTGGAACTAAAAAGATTGTAGGGTGAAGCCTTTAGTAGTAATTCTCAGTGCCAAGCCCATAAATGTTTTCAGATCCTTCAGATGCATTATATTAGGATCATCTTAGAACAAAAGCCACTCCAGTTTCACAATGTTTTTGGTTTCTTTTTGAAGTTAAAAGATCAGACTATATTCTAATGCTTCATTTTTCACATCTAAACTTTGTGGCTCTTATACTAAATTTTATTATTTCATCAGTTCCATTCCAGCAGAATCTTGGTCCTGTTTTTCATAGAAACTCACTCCTGCACTCCTGTTCTCAGCTGTATTCAAATAGACTTGGGGGCTGCACTGGCACAGTACTACAAAACTTGCCCAACTAAGTGCACAATGCCTTGTAGATTGTCAAAGGCCAATATGGCCAGAATACAGCCCTGATTTGCTTGGGCAATCAGACTGCAGAGACCTAGCAAACTGTCTCCAAGGCTTATCCATTGTGGTTCTAATAACAGGAGTGCCTTGCTAAACAGCCACTCAATTATCTAAATAAAACTTCTAATTCAAGCACTACATTAATTGAGGTATAAAACATAACTAGGAGATAATATATAAGCAATAATTATGCAATTCTGCTTGCAATCAATCAACTCTGTATGTAATAGGGCATGCATACTCTGTGTTCAATAACTGGGTGCATTTACACATCCAGTGAAACCTCTATGGCCATATATTCAATGCACCTGTGGTTATTATTTCACACGTTTTCTAGCACTGCCTTTCCTGCAAATGTCCCAAGTTGCCTCTGAATTTTAGGTCTATCTCTGATACTTACTTCCCTTGTCCTTACTATCTATTTACAGAGCAAATCAACAGCTTGCAGAAAACAGTATCTTCATACATTTTTGTGACAAAAGAAAGAGTTATTATTCTCATTTTAGTCTTGATTGACAGGCCCACTGACCCAGATCCTCAGAGGTATTGAGATATTTAGATGCATAAATACTTGTGAGGATCTGGGCAAGAAATCTAACTTTCTAAGTTCACAGAGAGTCTGTGAGAGACTGATATTGCACCACTGTTTCAGAATTGTGATCCATGCCACCCTTCCCTGTGGGGCATTTTAAACTGGGTAGAGTTTAAAATCAATACATCTTCCTACAAAATACAGTGTGACAGACATGAAGGATTTCCATTAGTAGCCATATCTAATGCTAATAAAAAGCTTGATGAAAAAACATTAATGTTACTTGCATTTGCTTGCAGTTTTTTTACTCTTATCTATGGAGTAAGGCAGGTCAACTGACAGAAAGCCAAAGACCTTTGATAGGGAATCAGCATACAGAATAGCACTTGCTTCTGGGAAGACACCAGCAGCACACGAGCATTATAATGAAATTAGCAAACTAATAATTTCTTATGGAGAAAACCACCACAGATTAGGTTTCTCCAATTTTCTCCAATTATTTCTTCACTAACAAACCAAGCTATGATAATCTTTCATAAACAATGCAAATGAACAATTAAACTACAAATAGGTATATCTCTGAAGCTATAAAATAAACATTTAATAATCAATTTACACTTAACACACTGCAGCTGTTTTGCCAGACATAATTTAACCGCTATTTCTCAAAGTGCATTTTTTGACGTAGTGTTTTAAAGCAATGAAGAATTCTTTCAGCCTTACATGAAAACTAAATTTGAAACCTAATCAGATCTGAGAATACTTGTAGCCAGAGAGATTTCAAATCTAGCTTTGAGGACGTTCCTAGTAGATAGCAGAGCTTAATCTTTTTAGGCTTCAAGGAATGTAACTTTAAGGGTTCCCAGACTTCCAATGTTCATATCCAAACCTTCTATTTTGTACAGCTTGGTAAAGCTGACACACTCCAAACCACCCTTTAATGATCTGAGGCAGTAAGTCCACATGGAGCAGCAACTTTGTACTCACATGGTAGATACTCCCAAGTTTATTTACCAAGGTTAAATATGAAGTATGGTTATCAGAAAAATGAAGTTCATCTTGGTCCCTTACAAACACACTAAACTTTTTACACTGGGCCTTCTTAATAAGATCACTGGGCCTGTTAGAAAATCTTGGCCTCTCTGTGTCCAGAATAATTTTAATTCTGTAAGAGGTACAGATGCATCTCACCCACAAGCACATTTTGTAAGCACAGCATGATTGCATGTATTCTAAAAATGGGAACCACTGTATGTGAAGATGGAACCAAATCAAATCCTGAAGCCACATATTTAGAACACTGGAAATTTGGACCAATGTTTATACATTTATTAATGCTTGAACTTCTATAATAAGTGGAACCAAAATTCCAGAAGTCTCACAACTGGTATGACAAGGAATGCTGTTGCTTGGACCCTTCCACATGGGAGGTCAGATGTTTGGCTAATAAGATTATTCGACCATGCTAAGACATAAGAAAATATCTCTTTGCTAGAATTTACATCTCTCTTGAAAGTAATGTAATAAATTACTTTATATTTTTTTTAAGTGGGATCTGACTAAAAGCTGCACAGATGTGCAAAATTCTTCTGGCAACATCTTTCTATTCATTACAGCATGCCAAGTATATATGGTGTTGGTTTTCTGCTAATTAGGATTACAGGTTATGGCTTTTATGGAACACAAAAATCCTTCCTCTTTTCCCTTTTTTCACAGCACGTTTTCATATGCAGTAGTAACACATCATACAGAAAAAGCCCAGAGCCCGAACATGACATTCCAGTTACATTTTCTATTTCAATTTTTTCAGCTTCAGTTTTTTCAGTTTCCAGTGCTTAAGACTGTTGCTCGGGATAACGATCTATAGATGCATGGTGCCAAGCATTCAGTTCCCATTAGACAGTGTTATGCTCCAGTAACAGGACGTTCATCTTCCTCCCCACAATTTCGCTGCTTGTCTGTATAGTTTACCAATATGGCTACAATAATCAGATGGTGACCTGGATAGCCTGCTGAGCTTCATAAAATACTTGTTTCATGTTGGACACCTGACAAAATAACAAGACCAGGCTACTTACTTGCTTTCCAAGTTCTGACCCTTTCAGGAAATCATCAACTGAAGCCCCCCTTCTTTTGACATTAGGAGAATCATAGCCATCTTCCTCATCATCTGAGTTAGCGTACTGGGCTGCATTACTCCTTTCACTAAAAACACTCCTCCTCTCCATCTAGCAAAGCAACAAAAAATTGAAAATTGTGAAGCAGACTTGTTCCTGCAACCAATGGAAGAAATGGCAAATATAAGACATAAGCACTCAAGAACACAACATTTAAATATACTCATGGTTTAAAGCAATGTTAGTTTCCCGTGACTGTAACCTTTTAGGAGTTTTTAAGAATTTTTTGCTTGTCGTATTACTCTTGCTCATAAACAATTATATGCTTTTATGCAACCGTCAACTCAGCTGCTAGCTTTCTTCCCTGTACCACTTATGTCAAAATTCTCAGTATTCTACAGTCAGAGGCTGCTAACAAAGACTAATTTCCCCTTGGCAGAGGGTTAGCAGAAGACCTAACCACTACAGCATTTTTGACCCCAGTACAAAAAAAGCTATAGAATGAGACTTCATGCTGTTTCTCTGCTCTGAGGTGACTCTTACCCTCAGCTACTGAATCCTGCTGCTTACTCTCCTGACAATAACCATCAGCCATCTAACAGGCTGGATGAAGGGTGGGGAGAAGACACAGCTTCTTCTGCAGCAGCCTACCACAAAGGAAGAACTTCTACTACTGGGGACTAAACATGACAAATGTCATTGGCAGATTTTGATTTAATTTAGAGTGAACCCATCTGTAAACTTCTGTCCACATCCCTGAATTAAACATTTCAAGCATCACTAAAATTAATGTAATTAAACATGGTTCAGAGCATATGTTATGTCAGCAATTTTCAAAAACAGAAAAAGTATTTCAGTTCTCTTTCCCTATATGGTTGTTAAATCAACTTTCACCTCAGAGTTCCAAAGAAACTAATTGCCTTTTCTCCCTCTATTACATTTATTCCAGTTTGCTTTATTTACAAAGAAAAGGAAGAAATATACACATGCATATATATGTATTTAACCAGACCTTATTGATCCAGGATTATTCAGCTTCCCAAAAGCTGTATCATCACCCACTGGCTCAATTCTGTCCCAAAACAGGGACAGTGAATAAGTTGGGGCTGTTAAGACATGTGTGAACTGTCAAAATTAATGGAGTTATTTTGGAGATACAATGGGAGATGAAAGACTGGACATAACTGATGACTGCCAGATGAAGGACCAAGAGAATGTATGAAAAAAGTGACACTGGAGCTTGAAACAAGTAATGGACAGTTGTGAGCAGCTTGTGATGAGAAAGTAACTGCCCAGGGCACTGGGAGCATTTAAATATTGTATGCTTGGGTAGGAAAACAAGAGCACGTTGTCAGGATGCATACGCATCAGCTATGCTGACCCAAGAGCCTCAAATATGGGATTTAAATTAACTAGCAAACATCTGACTCACTACAGCAGCCATGGGTCATAACGGTCTCAAAACCAGGGAGTCTCCTTTGGGCAGTGATGCTTCTAGTGGCTACAGAAGGAGCTGTAATGAAAAGCTTTCACGTGGCAGCTATGTTGAAGCATTTGTAAACATCTGTGAAGGTGTAGCACTGAGAAAGGGGCACTCCTGAAGGACAAATATGTAAAATTGCCTGTGGATCCATGACAGCATACAAAATAGTGCTTTACTTGCACCTAAACTGGTATTTGCTATTTTGAAAAAGCAGATGGTTTTAGAATACAAACATGTTTCTTATCTGACTGCTGGTTAGATTCCCTTATAGAAATGTGACTTTGTCCTCATTTTGTAAACTGTCAAAAAGATTAGCTCTCACAGTAAGTCTGCTCAGGACTTTTGTCTATCTGCCTATTTCCGGACCCAATAAACTGCCCTTTATTGTTTTGGTCTCTTTCAAAGTACTTCAGTACTTGGTTGACTTTTCTCACATAGGCACAAGCCTCCCTTTTGACTCCCGCAGGATCCAAGCACAAACTTTAATGATTACTATTTTTTTTTCAGAAGTAAGGCTTTGCATTTTTGGAGACAACATTTCTAGTGATGTTATGAGGTTTCTATGCTGATCAAAGGCTGATCAATGCTCTTTATGGTTACAAGCATATTTGTGGAAGATGGCACAGAATTTTAGAACTTCTTCTCAAACTACAGATCTTCAGGGTTTAGGAATGATTAGCGGCTCCTTAAAGCATATGATGAAAAAATTCTTTGATGGAAAGTGCCACAATGAACAAAGCCAGCCCAAAAAAGCCTTAAGAAAAAGTTTGCCTTTACCCTATTGCTCTCTGCAACTCGTTGCGCAGCTTCTCTTGCCATGGCTTTTGCGACAGTATTTGGGACAGGTGTGCCTTGAGGTTGAGGGAGTATTCGGTTAGGCGATGGAGACCTCCTCCCCTGCAGTGGGCTGTGAAAATTAGGGGCAGGTGGCTCAAGCGTGTGTCCATGAACAGGGGATGCCGAACGAGTCTGCTCCCATGACTCATCCATTTTTAAATGTGGACCTAAATGTTCTTCTTTGGTTTCTGGGGCTCCGGCACTTGCTAATGGCTTAGATTTGGGAGCAGTTCTGGGGTGAGGGGTTGGAGGCACCAGTAGGTCAGATGGAATGGCAGCAACAGAAGAGTCCACTGATTCCCCTTGTGCAGAGAGTGTTCGAACTGTAACTTCCTTTGCTTCCAAACTCCTTAGTCTCATTAGCTCCACCAGTGTGTTCTCTGCTGTTGGAAAGATCACCTCCGCCACCTGAGTACACAAACAAGCAACTTACTAGCATGAAGACATCTGTTTCCCTCCCCTCAACCCCACTAAAGTACAACCTTCGAAGTCTTAACATGGAGTGAATTATTGCCAACACAGAGTGGGCTGCAAGAGCCCACATTAGGGCTCCACACCAATTAGCACCGGTTGTCTTTAATCCTTTCAACCCATTTGTCCAAAAGCTTAAGTGCTTATAGAAAAGAAGCTAATGAGCAAGTTATGCACAAACAAAAGAGTAGGTTCTACTGAAAGCTGAGAAAACCCTGCACACATTCAAGTGCTGTCACATGTTTATTGTTGCCTTTACCCGTCAGTTGAAATTCACCTAATGTAGATGGTCACCGTAACGCCGGAAGGAGAACTCACCCGTTGACCTTTCGCATATACACCATAGCCTGTGACATTGGCGCCATGGGAGGTCCCTGTTGCTGTCAGAGTTGGTGGTTTCCAGGACACCTGTATGGTGGCTGGACTGGACCCAGCCCGTACAGTAACATCTTGAGGTGGAGCTGGAGGACCTAAGAAAGACAAGACTGGTCACTGTTGAGCCTTAGATCAGAAGTATGTACGTCAACTGATACACTTGCAAGTTGGAAACTACAGATCTCAAAGCTTTTTTTTTTTTAAGACAACAAAATATCCTTATTGCAGTTATGTAACAACACAAGCATACACTCAGCAGGTCATGGAGCCAGGAACTGACCCTCAGCTTACAGCCAGTAACTAAGCTATATTTCTTTGCAAGATGGTCTGTACTTGCAAGTTGCTCTGGACCTATTTTTATCCCTCCAGGCTGCATAACTGCTATTTACTCTGAATGCAGAAGATGTTAACAGAAAAATGCAGAGAGAAAAAAGCCCAGGAGTGGCACTCAGTGGAAAACTGCTGAAGTGACAGCAAGTGACTTTTTGGTATATATCTCTGCACTGAATGCACACTACATACTCAGAAATCACTTTCAAATTCTGCCTCTCTGGACTGTCAATGGCTCCAAGTCACGATTTATGGGCCAGAAGCACATTGACACTAAGGTGCAATGTGGACTGCAAACCAAAACTTTAACCTTTTCAACCACCAGCACTCTGGTTTAAAGGACTCAAAGTCTTTTCTCTGCACTGAAGAAAAAAATATGCCTACTAACCTTTTAAGGCATTTACAGTATGTTAGTGTAATAGCACACCAAGTACATCCTTAATTAAAAGGCATTATTACCCTACTATAAATAGCTCTACTTTGGACAGAAAGCCAAAGTAAAAATATCATAGAGATTATTAGTTCATGCATATTTCAGGTATCCTGTTGTGTTAATTTAACAAACCCTGAGAAGCATTTCATGCTAAAACATTTCAGAAGCAGGGTTCAGCTGTAGCCTTCTCTGGGTAATAGCTGGGAGAATACAAACCTTGGTTGCCGTGAGTTTGCTTTTGCCAGTGAATTAAGCACAACCAATTTCTGTTCATCTACCAAAAAAGCTAAAAATATTTTAACTGTGTGTATTCATTGCTACCAAACAGATCATGATGCAAGTGTAAACATCACACAAGCCTCAGCCTCCAGATATGCTGGCAAACCATCAATGCATTTCAGTAGTTTGCTGCCACTGAATTTCATCCTCTAGTGGGCATGGAAATGAAATTATGGTCATGTTCAGGACACTACAGGCACAACATGACATTTTTGCCTATACCATCCCTCGCACCTATAAAGTATTTTTAACTTGCAAGGCCAAAGTATGCAAACCGACCTAATACTATTCTTGGCCAAGACGTAGATTTTGATTTATGACTGAATTTCAGCTTCCCTGACCATCCTATTTTATTGACAGCCAGCACTCCCAATCCAGCAAAGCTCCTCAGCTTACAAGAAAGAATGCATCTGATCTAGACCAGTATCTTGTCTATGACAATGACATTAACCTGCTCCTGCAGGAGAAGTCACCTTCCTTCCATTCTCCCAAAACCAAACAAACCCCCAGAGAGTCTATGTTGACGTTCACAGGCTGTAACAGAGATAGGTTTAATAAACTATAATGCCCAAGGCTTAGTATGGTTTCTATTTTCCCCCATCATTAAATGGGAAATTACTCTTGATAACTCTTGATGGTCTTGGTCATCAACATAAATGTTTGTTTCAGAATTCTGCTACAGTTTGGTCTTCATGAATTTATTACCTAAATTAGCTCAAAAACCATAAAGTCCCATTGGTCCTGATCCTGTGCATACTATGTCTATTTTTAGATCTGAGCACCCAAAAGAGAACTACTTCTATTTTAACTTAAGCAATTCTGATGCTTTGATGAATCAAGAAGAGGAGTTCAATTGCTCAGCTACTAAAGAGCTATCACGCAGCTTTGGTCCAACAGGAAGCAATGTGTTTTCAAGTATAAATCATGCAAAACATGATATATCTACGCAAAGAGAAAAATGAAAATGTGACCTCTAATTGTCCTGTACCTTTCATGCAACTGCTCTCTCTAGCTTTGAAATGTGAGCAGTTACCTCAAGTTCATTTCTGCATAATGTATTCCTAAAAAAACCCTGAGATTGATACAGTGTGAAAATTTTAAAATATTCATTAATCCCTACTCCCTTTTTGGTATAAGTGGTTGATGGTATCCTTTTCTGTAAGGGTATCACTGAACCCACTAACAAAGAGCAGAGCTTCTCAGCTTCAAATAAAGCAAGCACACGTATTCATTTGTAAACATTTCTGAAGCCCTTAGAAAAACGTCAGTACAAACGTTAGCAGCTGCCTGCGGCCAGTTATGTTGCAGTTCATGCTGCACTGTCTGCTAAACCTGACATTCACCACAACTAAAGGTTTATGTGACACTCACCACCATGCATCTTCTAGAGAAGTACAATAACAAAAGATTCCCTTCACACAGAGTATCTGTATTGCTCTCTCAGCATACTCTAAAATCATCTTTGAAACATGTCCCTTACATTGTAGATCAACTGAAGGTATTTAAGGTGGAAAAATAATCCAGAGTCTGAGAGAAAAACCAGTATTAGTCACATTAAATACACTTTCTCTATTTTTTTTCTTTTAACTGTAGTTTGGAAGGAGAGAGATGTGATTACTCAAAGCCAGTAATATTTGCAAGAGAAAAGCATGACACATTATGAGGTTAACTCCCATTGCTGACTCTGATTTCATGGGCATCCTTTTCCCTTTGTTTCAATGACTTTTGAAATACAAGCATCAGCTTCTAATCACTTCAACAGTTGCTATTTTATTTTGCTATATAACAGTGAAAAGTTGATGTGCTTTTGTAAAAATGCTCTCTGTGAAATGAAGTGGTGGGGAAGATTCTGGGATCTCTGTATCTAAAAGCAGAGGCTTCGCTGCATTTTAGCTCCTCAACAGAGAACAGCTCATTTATTGCTTTAGCATACTTCAGCAACTAGAGGGAGATACAGCATGTTAAGTGTTTGGCCTGAAAAAACCTCACTGGAAAGGCCTTTCCCAAGTAACAAAGAAGTCAACATATCAATTAAGTTCAAGCTGCCATCTAGGCAGTATCTCCCGACTCCCACAGAAAATAAACAAAGTTTAAAATGCTCCCCCTCCTAGCAGATTCTATAATAGCACTTCCACTTATCTCACTGAAATGATGTAAGACAAAAGAGTAAATGCCTGAGCTGAGGACATTTCACTGAAACTATAAACAGCATCAAAAGCAGTAGACATATAAGCTTAACTCCCTCTCTACTCAACCAGCATTACTGTCCTGCATGTCTCCTTACATATAAGTCACGCAAGCCAAGGAAGAGACCATAACTAATTCCTGCCCCCTTGCTAGAATCAAATCCCAGCAGGGAGCCAATTAAGCCATAGCACAGTACATGCTATTGAAATTTCACTCGCCAGGAGCCACTTGTACTTGACTATCCCTGCTTCGGAGGCATTCAGTACTCTGAAAGTCTGAATATATAAGGAGTCTTCTACTTGTCCTTGATTAGATGACCTTGGTTAGATGGATCTATAAGGAGAGATGTTCAAGTTTTTCAGGTACTGCCACATACCCCCAAAATTATGAGATTATCCTTTAAATGCACTACATTATTTCAGCTCCAGTTTTCAACATTACTTCACTGTTCTTAAATACTGGGAAATGACTGGTAACACTTATCAACATTCCTAATGTAAAAGCAAGGTGGGGAAAAAACCTCAGACTTTCCAAAACATGACTAATTTGTTATCTTTACAAATTCAAATCGTACAATGTGATTACAACTTCACAACCAAAATGCATTTACATCCCCTAAATGACTGTGGGGTCCTCTAAGATGTCTGTGTTGTTTTTCATTACAGAAAAGGGCTGGATCATCCCTGCAAAAAGTGCTTTAAGACACACAAATAACATACAAATAACATGTCAGAAGTAAGAACTGGTTTTTAACCAGTGGTGTTCACACCAACGAAAAGAAATTACTACCAGAAATACTATAACTGGACAAATTAAATACAAATGGAGATTAATCTGATAAAACACTTAGTGTGTGATCTGTGATGATGATAAGCATGGCTCTCCCTTGTTTATCTCCCAAAAATGCTTCAGTCCTTACCCAGGAAAAAAGAAGAGAATAATGCAGGACAGGAATTAATTTTAGATATCATAAAGCAATCTAATAATCCCCAGTCTGCTCATGAACGTGACAGGGATTACAGCATAAAGCTAAGGGTTAGATTATTTTATCTAGAATTCTCAGAGAAACTTAACTGGAGAGTTTTGGGGTAGGGAGAAAAATATCAAACCTGCTGGCAATGTAGAAAATTCCACAAAGGCTTCCTTTTTTTCCCGTTGTTCCAGGGGAAGCTGCCAGGGCATCTGATGGGGCTTTGCCATGACCTTCACCTTGTAGGCCATATTGGGCTTCAAATTAAAAAAATGGTACTTGTAGCTAGCAGCCTTGACAATGTCAAATTCTTCTTCATTAAGAAAGATCACATGACTGTAATTACTGTTTGTAGGGAGCCAGGACAGCTCAGCAGAAATCTGGGTTATATTGTCCACTTTAAGATTAGAGGGGGCTACTATGACATCCTTCCCAACTAACAAAGTGCACTGCAGTTCATCTGAGTTACCCTTGTTTGTAATGCTCTGAACTGATATTCGGTATGTACAAGTAGAAATGTTAAGCTTTTCTATAAGAGCTTTCGTTCTGCTTCCCAAGGCTATGTTCATCCGTACTTCTTTGTCAACCAGAACATTGTAGCTGCTAATGGTTCCCCATCCGGGTGGCACTACCGGTGGCTCCCAGCCCACAATGACACTTTTGGCTAGTTGTTTAATAAGGGTGATTTTTCTAGGATAAGGCACAATGTCTTCTCCAATTTCATCAATGTTCACATCCAGAGTCCCTGCGCCATTGCTGATTACACTAGAGTCTACGTGAGTTGGTGGACTTATCTCCAAGAGATCTCCTTCCAAAGTAGGACCCGAATGGTTGATAAAATTCTGATCTTGTTCACTGCTTAATGTGCTTGATAACCGTGTATCATTGTCTTGAACAAAATCCACAAAATTTGAAGGGACTAGTCCTCTTTGTCCATCTAGAAGTTCCCCTGGTGAGAAAGAACAATGCCATTAAAATCCTTGAAGGAGCATACCTCTTGCATGTCAATGCCTCGCAAATGGACAAGATAAGGAAGAAGATATAAGTGAAAACTGTACATAAACAACATTCACAGTTTGAGAATGTAAAGGTTCAGTGAGGCAAAAACCAGAACTGCCAGTAAGCTTTCTTGTCAACTTAAATCTTGCCAGTAGGAAAAGCTGACAATATAAAATATCTGCTGCACCAAAAGAAGTGTGACCAGCGTGACCAGCAGGTCAACGGAGGTGATTCTCCCCCTCTACACTGCTCTCGTGAGACCCCACCTGGAGTACTGCATTCAGCTCTGGGGCCCCCAACATAAGAAGGACATGGACCTGTTGGAGCAAGTCCAGAGGAGGGCCACGAAGATGATCAGAGGGATGGAGCACCTCTCCTATGAAGACAGGCTGAGAGAGTTGGGGTTGTTCAGTGTGGAGAAGAGAAGGCTCTGGGGAGACCTTATAGCAGCCTTCCGGTACCTGAAGGGGGCCTACAAGAAAGCTGGAAAGGGACTTTTTACAAGGGCATGTAGTGATAGGCCAAGGGGTAATGGCTTCAAACTGAAAGAGGGTAGATTCAGATTAGATGTAAGGAAGAAATTCTTCACTATAAGGGTGGTGAGGCACTGGAACAGGTTGCCCAGAGAAGCTGTGGATGCCCCATCCCTGGAAGTGTTCAAGGGCAGGTTGGATGGGGCTTTGAGCAACCTGGTCTAGTGGAAGGTGTCCCTGCCCAGGGCAGGGGGGTTGGAACTAGATGATCTTTAAGGTCCCTTCCAACCCAAACCATTCTATGATTCTATAATTAGCTATGCCTGCAAGGAGCAGCTTTGCTGGTGCAGAAACTCTGTTAATTAACACAATGATGATAGCAGTAATTTTAGGAACTGATCTGGTAGTAGATGAAGGAAAGAATTGGGAGCATGTCTGACAGATGAACTGATTTGAATCTGCATGAATTAGCATGAATTCACAGATTACAAAAAAAAATACCTTCATAAAAGCCATCTTCATCCATATCTCCATACACATAAAGGTACTTTCCTGCCGTAAGGGGGAGCTCTGCTTCTGGATTTTCATTTGGTCCATCAAAAGGGTTGTAACTGCAATGGAGTACAGATGGAAAACGTGTGTTCACTTACAACCCCCACAAAACTGAGTACTAATCAGAAAAAGGTGTACAGTTCTAAGGCTGCACAGGAAGGTAATTCCTCAGTTCAATTTTTTTGCTTACCTTCTGAAACATATATTCTGAGTGGAGTCTAGGTGAGTTGGTTTTTGTGAACTGTATCACCAACAGGCTGCCATGAAACGCAATCTATTCGCTTAAGTGCTATACACTTAAAACCACATCCTTTTCTGTAGAATGTACTTACACATCTCTCACTTAGGTCTCTTCGAATACACTGGCCAAAATCATCTTCATTTTTTAAAGTCAATTAAAGAAAACTCACTTGTAGGGGCCTTTTCCAGTCCCCATATTCAGTTTATTTTATATGGCAGTCTTTTACACAAGTTCATTAACTTCAACAGATACAAGTTAAATAAAGACAAAAACAGTAAGTTACAGCTAAACAAGCTACTCATAGACAAAAATTTCTTATGAAGTATTTAAATCCATATCCATCCTGAAAGAAATTGTTAGCCATGGAAATTTTTATCATGATAATACTTTATATCTGAAATTTTAATGTGCAAAGTAAAGATGTGAAGAACTTTTAAATCTTTCTTGCATTGATAAAAAAGCAATTTTTAAGAACAGATTGAGACATCCTCTATAAAGTAGGAGGTACACATTCTCATCTCATTTAACATTGAAGGCTAGAAATATAGTGGTGGGTAAAAGAGCCGTGCCATGTTAAACTTTCTCTGACAATTAAAGCACATGGAAATGGCACTACTTTGCAGCCAGTGCAAACAGGAAAGGGGTCTGATATCCATAACATTGGTTCCGGGTAATAATTCAGTGCATGAATAAAAGTCAAGCAAAACTAAATGTTGAATATTACAAATACATATTATATATGGAATGAGCTGGTTTTGTTACCTATAACGGGCAATGCAAAGATGGACTTTCCCAGAATATCTCTGCTTTGAGGTATTGGAATTCTGATCATTATCCATCTGTAGAGGAAAAAAAAAGACAATGTGCTTTCAAAAAGATGCATGCACTGTTTTCCTGAAAGGCGATATAAAGCAGACAGCGAACATGCAACACTTAAAAAAAAAAAAATTAAATTCTAACATGGAACAGAACTGGTTAATTTTACTTAGAATGGCTTAGGCTAAAAAAGAATTGCAATTCAGATTGTAACAGGGCAAAGAAATTGAGCTAATTCCTTGACATCTTGCTAGAGATTCAG
Source organism: Phoebastria nigripes (assembly GCA_035582835.1). NCBI lineage: Eukaryota > Metazoa > Chordata > Aves > Procellariiformes > Diomedeidae > Phoebastria > Phoebastria nigripes. The sequence goes on from JAYKAV010002966.1 coordinate 2,697,234, forward strand.
ATCACCTGTCTGAGACTGGATGTCAGTTTTCCTCAAACGCTTGCAAAATTGACAAAGCACCAGTTGATTGGTGTCATTTGGTCAGTGGAGATGGCTGAAGGAGATGCGATATTGACCACACCATTCCCTTTCATGCTGCTGACTAAAGAAATAGGCACAACTTAACCATACCAGTCTCACTGACCACCTCACCCTCCTGACTAAGCTTTTACTAAAGTCTTCGTTAAAGTACAGTGAACTCAGTTACTCCAAGATGACCTGTTGTAAGTGATATGCCTAGCGTTTCTGGACATAGTACAGCTATATGATCACACAGACAACCTAGGGTGATACCCTAATATTTTAATCAGAAAACAATAGTAGAAACCTGACACCAGTGACTAAGTACTTAAGACAAATGCTGAGTTTTAGAGCTGGTGCAAGTGTCAACTTCCAAACACTTGGAAACAATGAGTATCACATAAAATATACCCCCTTGCCAATCCAATCCACAGCAGCAGCATCTGTTGAATTCCACTCTTTCCACTAACTGAAAGAAATAATATATTTCTTCTGAATTTACCATCATATTTAATTCAATTCTGCAAAGCCACACATTTATTCCATTACAAATCTGGTCTACAAAACCTGGAAATTAAATTGTGGTGCTGAATCAACAGAGACTCCACCAATTTTAGCTCTGCACTAGGTATCTCACTGGTAAAATAGTCATTCTTTCTGTTATGCTTCGAGCCTAGTAGAGTTTTTAAAGTGAGAGATGCACTTCTTTCCTCCACTTATTTTACAGTTTGCTGTGAACCGTTTTAGGGAAGAGGAACAACTTTTCCCCTCAGCTTGAGAGAACTTTAATTAAGGTAGAAATACTAGGTTTAACAGGGGGATCAAATAAGATAAGTTGTCCAAAAATTGACCAAAATTTTACAATCTGGACAGAGTGAATATTGAACCACAACTTTCAGGCCTAAACTGGTCTCTGCTTGGTTCCCAGTATGGAACAAAAGTGCACCAGAAAAATATTGAGTCACGTCACTTTTCGTCTGAATTAACTCTTAAGAGGTGGGTTAGCTTGTTGAGTTAGCACAACACACACTATTCTGCCAACACTCCGCTTCCAGTGAGGAGGACAATAATAGTCAGCTAACAGGTATTCTCCCCTGTGTAGCATTTGGGGACGCAGGCAAATTTTCAAGGGTTATCATCCTGATACCTTTATATGGGCATGTCACAAAGCTCACAACTAACCCAACAATGCTTATTCTAGAAGACTTTGTTACTAGTTAACAATCAGGGAAGCTGCAGATATGTTTTTGCAGAGTATCATTTTTTTATTTCAGACTTCACAGCATTATGCTCCATTTTTAGATTTTATTCATACACTTTCCCCCTGGGTCTGGATAACTCTAAAAAAGAATGCAGCTTAATTTCTGTGAGCTTGCATAATGTAAGTATGTATCACATAATTACACTCTAGAAGGCACACAACGAACAAGTCTGCAAAAGAGGGCTTGACATTCTCAGTGAGAGATAACTCAAAAATAATAGAAAAAGGGAATTAAATTTGATGTGCACTTCTTCTGTTCCTTGCTGTTAGTTCTGCTTCCCTAAGTCTTGTTGCTAAGCTGCTTTTTCGGGTTTGACTACTTCAGGCTGCTTTTTCTGTGGCCTCTTCAAAAAGCAGTGAATGTTCCCACTTTTCAGTAATGCTGCTACACATAAATATACACATATATTTATTTGTGGATAATCCTTAGATATGCCCATGGAATTCCTACTATACAAGAATCTAATATTTTGTTGAATAACACCATACTCAGGCTTATGATCCATTTAAAAACATTCTATCAACTTTCACAGGTTCAGTAGCAATGAATATAAAATAGATAGAAAATATGCACGCAGTTTCAATTTATTTACTTCTGTAAAGATTAAGAATGGGATTCAGGACTGTAAGGCGAGGGGTAAAATCTAAAGATCCTTTCCTCATGGCTGTTTGCCCATATAAAACAGGCTTACAGTATTTAATAGAAAATAATACCCTTCTATAAAGTTTTCAAAATGTCTCCTATACCTCCTTATATTTAACATTTGTCCTAGATATCAACAACCAACTTGCTATGGCACCTTTGTAAAGCTCTTATGAGCTTCCCATTGGCTTTCTACTAGGATTCTACTGAAAAGCAGAAAACCTTTCTAAGAAAGGAAGAACAGAACCTTTCAGAAGTACAATTAAATACAAGCTGTAAAGTTAGATGGTGGAAGAGTTCAGTGACAACATCCTGCAACTTTCACTTCCAGGTTACAGGCTCAAAATCAGTTTAGGAGAGTGTGCAGGAAACGCTGTTAGCGGGTGGTATCAGCCTAGTTGTAGTGAGAAGATTCATGTCATGAAAACCAGGCAAAGAACAAGTCCTGCAGAATGAGCTACTTCTTTGTCAGAGCATACGGGCCTGGACAGGGCACTGCATGGAATTTCTCTTCCCTTTGCCCAGGCTGTATCAAAGTCACACCTTTTGGTAGATATAATAAAATAGTAATAAACCTGCATAATATAGACATATGCCAAAACACAGACACAGACAGAAATGCTGACTTAAACCTCTTATGCACAGAAGCAGTACAACACTGAATGCATCACTGAAGGCTGAGGTTTTCATAGAAGCTTGAGGTTCTCACACACCCATTTTTTATGCTGTGTAACTAGGATATCAGCTGAGACTTCTTTGAAAATTCTCAGTTAAATTCCCACTGGTCATGTTCCCAAGTTGTCTCAGAAAATGAAAACATTCCTGTCTTGACTTTTTAAAAGCAGGTGGATCAACCTGCATCAGTCCCCTGGAGAAGAGAAGTCTTGGCCCCATAACATACATTTCCAGTAACAAATTTAAAGACTCACGTCTGAATCAAATCTGCATCTTGGGGTACCAGATCTTGACTTGGACAGGAAYGTAGGTTTGACAGACAATTGTTCTGGTTTGTCTCCAGATATTTGAAGGGGTCGTATAAACTCTGAAATCACACAACGACTTCCAGAAGGACTTTCATGACCTGTCAGTGAACAAAACACATATGAGAATAAGTAATTGTTCTCAAGCAGAAATACTGCCAACTAATAAGAAGCAGTGAGTTATTTTCTCCTCCTGTTAGAAAACATTCTAGAAAAAGACTAAGGTAAGTAGACTGCAGAGCATAAAAGTAGCTAAGCCTACTAGTTCCCAGCCTTTCGGTAAATTACATAAATCAGCAATACATAATGGAATATAAAGTAGAAAATGAAGGTATTTTAATTCAAAAAAATCAGAGTTAAAGTTTTCCCTAATGAAAAAAAGTCCACCTTTGTTCTGAGCACTTTGATATCTTTGGAGAAGTTATCTGACGTTGTTTAACATGCACAGCACTAAAAAGCTGCTGTTGGAACCCTTCTATTTCTTTTGGGGACTCTGCCATACACTGGCAAGTAGAATCAAGTTGTGCATTTATCTTCTAAGAAAGTGACTGAAATGCTACTAATTTAGTTGGCAGGATATTCATTTTGAAATGAAGGGAAGTGGTTTGGCTTTTTGCAGGGCAGTAAGTTCCAAGAGCACCTGCTTCATATTTCTTAAGAGCTCCTCATTAACACCAGTACTAAAACACATAATTTGATCACAGTGCCATCTTTCCAGTTTCTAAAAAACAGAAGACAGACTATGAAAAAGGAAAAATCTCCAGAAATGCTTTTTTAATATTTTTATTATGCTTTTTTAAAGCACTTAAAAATAAAAAGGAAAAGACAGTTTATACTGCACATTTAAAGGACCTAAGGAGGGAGCCTTACAAGAGGCTGAACACTCTAATCTCCTATTGACTCAAGTGAAAACCAGGTCTGATGGTGAGGGGAGACAAGTAAAAAGAACAACTTCATCAAGGTTGCAAAAGAGACTAATAAAGTGTCATATAAAATACTTCTACATTTTTTCCCTTTTCTGTTACTTTAGTCACCAAACCACATGAAAACAAGCAGGAAATTGTAAACTGAGCCTAATTATACTTGCAGCATCAGCAGAAGTTATAGCAAAGCACAGAGTCTAGGGTGTTGCTGACACAATCAGATATCCAGAGTGCCTTCTCCTTTCTCTCTCTCGCATTAACATAATGAGCCTATGCTCTAATTTTTCAGACCCTGGATATGTATAGGTTCAGCATTTCCTCCCCAGTTCTGTCAGAAGTCTGGACAGCAATGTTTTGCTACTGAATTGCAAGCTTCCCTGACACACATCACCAGAAATTATCAGTGGAACTTCTTTATTCATATTGCAGAGGAGAATAAGCTCCAAAACATATAATCAGAGGGTTTTTCTGGTGTGCTCCTTAGTCCAATATGATTAATTTTCTCTGCATCACTGTAATTTACAGCAGGACAGCTTAAGCACACTGACAGCAGGGAAATACACAAGTCATCATACAAAAGATTAATTACAACCAGCCTGCTTACAGCAATCCCCAGGCTGGAAAAGGGCACATTTTTTATTCTTGGAACCTTTCTCGCATATATAACAAAAAAGTCATCCCTGTTCAGAAACCTTTAGCCAATTTAGCTCCTTCTGTTTGCTGTTAATGTGCTTGCCATATCAGCCTGTCAGCGCCAAGCCTATAAATAATTGGTCCAACTGTGATTACTCATTCAAAGGAAACTGCTGTTTGGTCTCATACCTCCTGCATTTTTCAGACTTTGTTATTAAATTAGTTGCACTACATACAAAATGTGGAGAAAGATTCTTGGACAATATAGCCCTTGCTTTGCATACATACAGGATGATAACCAGGATAGGAACACACATTATCAAGAACTCCAAGAATATCAAGATGCTGGAAGATACTCAACTGTCTTATTTTTTCCGCTTGTAAAACAGGGTACATAACATTTACCTTGAGTCCTTAATACATAGGAGAGAAAACTGTGTGGTAGTTGCAATTGCATCATGTGACTGGACACATCTATGACTCCAGATGGTGCTAACTAGATACAGCCTACTTCGATACCTCACTTCCCATCAGAGTAATTCTATACCCATATCCATCAATGTATGTGGAAATACAGCTTCTGCCCCAAATCTAGCTATGCAAAATGGATCTGCCTTCCTAACTGGACTTATTGCCGCCTTCAGTGTCCTCTGTTTCTCTATTCATTTGGCTACTTGTGCAATGTAACATCTCCCTGCTCAATAAAATCTGCACTGGGTGCCATCAACTCCTGTCTCTTTATGAAAAGTGTGTGAAATAACAGAAGCTGATCCTCTATGCTGTGGGACTGCTTTTATCTGGGACCACAATGTGATCTATTTCTTAAAGCAGCTTAAAAATTACTGCATTTTCAAGGTATTCTAATATCTGCAATAAATGGGAAAGAACAGGTTTTCAGGCGAGCCGTATCATACAACATTAGCAGTTAGTTCCTGTGTATTCTGTACAGGGGACTTTTTTAAAAGGTCATCAGATGCTTAAATAATATATGTAAATTCATGCTGATTCTATGTATGCAGAGCCACAGTTGGATTAAAAAAAATAAACACAAGCATCACTAAGCAATGCCTTTGCAAAAAGCAAAATTGAGATTCACTGTGCATGAAGCACGTTCCTCCTGAAACCTCCTGAATCTCTGTAATCTCCTGATCATTTCTATAGAGAATGTCTACTTTTGTGGTTTGTGAATACATGAGTACAGACAAAAATGGCTGCATTTAAAAACTGGCCTAACTTTCCCTCCAAAATAAGAAACAATTTCCAGCTAGGTTCTCTTGTTCATCCAAGGCAATTTCACTGATGTCCCTGGGCTTGAACAACAGAATGTGGAGGAATCAGACCTGTAAAGACTGTTCTAAAACTTGTTAACTCACTGGAAATGAAGAAAAAAAAATGCACCTTTCCTTTTATATTTGCACTCTGGAAAAAACTAAGAGTTAAAAATGAAAAATACAAGAGGTCAGTTTATAAGAACATGCAGCAGCTTCTAGAAATGTCTCTTTTTTTCTTTAAATACTAGAGAAGAACCTTATAAAGCCATGGGGCTTTTGTCCGTAAAGTCTCATAAAATCCACATACGCTCAAAATGGCCTTTATTTTCCCATGACTGGCCAGCATCTGTTAAGGAAGTCTGAAGAACACCCTTTCAAGGAAAGAGGCAAGGAAGAGCACCAGACTTAATTTAAATGTCTCAGCAGAATTAAAGCTGGCTGTACTTGTAGTACAACCAGACCCTCCATTTTATTTATTGGAACTGCTGATTCATTATGGACTACCTAAATTATCTAGAAAGGCCATTTAAATGAGCCTTTTATCTGATGAATAATAAATCTTAAGGTTTCTGTATCTGATTGTGACATTATTATATGTTTAGAGTGAACTTTTTACGTTCTAATCTATTCTGGCTAGGTTTATTTCATTTCCTGATACATTCAAACATCACCAATTAAGGCAAAGCAGCTGGTCATAAACTGATCTCATTTCCGTCATTTGCTTTGCTTTGAAAGCTGTCCTTGTGTTCCCTCTTGTGTTCTTTCTTCCTCACACATAATAAAAATAATTACACTTCTGGTTTGAAGAACTTGCTGTAGTATTACCATCATTATTGTGAAATAGTTGATTTCAATAATTAGAAATCCTGCTCACTTGCTTAAACATTGCTTTATTGTTATATCAGTGCATTCATACTGAGAATGAATATTGTCCAAGGATTTCTGATGTTTATACATCAGTGCTGCAGGCCCTGAATTCTAAGTCGCATAAAAATCAATAGGTTATGAGAAAAGGTTTACAGAGCAAGGCCCTTAAATGACTTCAGTACGGACCTAGCTGTGTTTTCAGTCAAGGAGTTCTTGGAAGATTTCTGTTTGTTGTGTTTTGAAGGTTTTTTTAAAAGCTGTTTCCATTAGTATTTAAAGAATAAATATAAGTTAGTTTGGAGAGTTTGACTGCAGACCTCAAAAAGTTTATTTGATTTTTATTTCAGGATTGGGGTCTATTTAGATCAATTCCAGAAATACAGACTGGACCTTCACTAGCTGCCTAAAGGACATTTCAATATCTAATTACCTTTCCTTTAAAATTAATTGTTGCTTTGAAAATCCTGTCCTTAGACACATGAGGAGCTAATCCTGTTAATATTAAGGAAATTTCTACTAAATTCTTATAGCTATCAGGTAATGCCTTCTGAATTCTCCATTTAGTGCACTTTAATATCCACTTAGGTAAGACTTGCAGCTCCAGAAAAGCCTATACACTAATATGCACCACAGTGGGCCAGACTGCAAACAGCTCAAATTTTGTGTTCAAAAACCCAAGGCATACAAAGTACAAAGTTACTGAAGTGAAATGAAAGAAGGATGTCACCTTGGTTCCTTTTGACTTGGTTTCACATTGAGTTTAGCACCCTTCACTGAAAATAACTGCTCATCTGTAACGATAGGGAAATGACTTGTGATTTCTAGGCCCTATGCCTCAGAATTTTTCTAGAGGCTTAGGAAGACGAAATAAAAAAAGTCAAGACTATTTCATTTTTCCAGTTCCTCTTCATACGTATTTTAAAACAACTTTGGGGGAATTTGTAAGTAATGGAAGTTACCTGACAAGTGTTTCTTTGCAGAACAAGTAGTTAAAGTCATTCTAGCATGGGTGATACTGAGCTGGTGAGCACACTCCTCAGCCTTGATAACAACATAGTTATAATACACAATCTAGCATGCGATTTACATGCAAGTTACTTTCAAGTGTCCTCAGGTAACCTCTTGCCTTGATCTTTTAAATTTTCTTATGAATAATGAATTGTTAACAAAGTTGTGTACTTAGGAGGAGCAGTTGCCTCTGGCAACAGGAGATGACCTGGCAAAAGTTCAACACAGATCTTGGAAAAACACATACTGTGTTGAAGATACTAGGCACTATAAGTGTAAGAACACCAATATAGATGTAAATTAATTTTTTTTTTTTTTTTTACATTCTCCATTTCTTTTAAAACTCAAATCAACAATATTTTTGTTGTGACTTTTCTGTTTCTAAAACACCTGGCAGTTACATGTTCAAATACTATTTTAAACACAGTTAAAAATTTAAACACACCTTTGCACAGTTTAGTAAGCAACTGTAGACATTATCCCTATTCAGGTCTGTTAAAATATATCCCATGAAACTCCTTTCCAACCAAAATCACTTTGTGACAGAATTTGTGTTTTTGTAGACAGTGCTTGCTTCCACTGAAATTTTTTTTTAATGTTTTACTTTCAAGTTTTCACAGAAAATTGCATATTTTCTGTTGAACAAATGCAACTAAACCAAAAATATTTTCATGTTTGTCAAAATATTCCATTCAGTTTTCCCATTTTCTACCCAGCTCTACTTACAAGTTTCTTTTATGTAATGGCTAATGCAGTATGGAGGTCTCTATGCTTTCCTTCCCCGTGAACTGCTACTTTAACAAGATAGCAGACCAACTCCTGCCCCTGAAACTGTGAAGGTTTTACAGCAAAGCCTGAATATGCAGACAGTCTTTCTTCTTCCAACAAAAGTAGATATTTACATAAGGAAGACATCATTTTAATACTGAACAGGTTTCTCATCACTACACCCAACAACAATTAGAGACAATTCTGCTCAGAGCAGTGCCCGAATAAAACTGGAACAACCTCAGTGAAGGCTTAAGAGATATTCTGAAATGTAAACAAGTCACAAAACAGGAACAGGAGCAAATTCTATCCTCCATTTGTACAACCAAACTCTATTTACATTATTGAGTTGCATCTTAAAACCTACAGGGCAGAACAGATACTTACAAATAAAATGCTAGTCCTTACCTTTGCCTATAGAAGTGGCTATTCCATTCATTAACTGGGATAGAGATTTACCAGGAGAACCAGGGATATCTGAGGATGCCACTGAGTTACTGCTCAGGAGATCAATCTTTCCTGCTTGCTGTCGAAACTTCTCTAGTTCTCTGGACAAGAGGTTAAATTGTTCACTCTGTGTCCGGCATTTCTCCTCTAGCTCTCGGACCTTGGCCTGCACAAGCAAGACATAACACAGACATTTGACTGAGATCAGAGCGAGCTATGACTGCGTCAGATTTTTCTTAAGAACCAGGAAGCCAGGATAGGCAAACTATTTGGGATAAACAGGCCCACAATCACACTTTTCTCCCCCTAAATTCTCACCCATATTTAGAACGAAACTTTTTAGTAGCACTGTAATATTGAGGTAAGTACTCCTTCCATCCCCAATTTCCAAAGTGGAAATTCCTCATCATATTTTTTGGCAGTGCTGAAAAATCACTGCCAAGAACACTCGCAAACAGATCCTACAGCTTTGTGACTTCTACACGCATCTGAATGTCACTTTTGTGCGCTTTTCCAACTTTTTCTACAACTCAGATATATTTCTGAGGTTTGCCCATCCTCGGCTATTAAGTTGAAGCCTCCTGAATTGTTAGATTAACACTGATGTATTAAAAAACACCACCAAAAAAAACCCCCACCGTGTTCATGCAGAATATGGGCCTATCTGCTGGCTCAATTCCCTTTCAAAAATAATGCTCCTCACTATAGGTGCCAAACCACACAGAAGTAATCCAGACACCAGCCAAGAGGATATTTTCTGTAAGCTTGTGAGAAGTACCAAAATGCCATTGTTGGCAAACATATTTGTTTTCATTTTGAGGTATCAGGCTTTAACAAAACAGAACTTAAGAGATAAGCTTCTGTGCTGACTTGGGAAATTTGCCTACATACAGTTTATAAATTCCTGATGTGAAGAAAATGGATGAGGTGATGGAAAGGAAAGATTCCCTGGCTGAAAGAAATGACAAAGGGCATGGGAATTCAGGATTTCTTCTACAACTTTAACTCAAAAAATATATAAGAGTAGCGAAGACACTAAAGCATGAAAAAAACCCTTTTATCCAAATCTGTACATTCATTGTAGCAGCTAAATTAAGGATATAATAATGTTTTCAATATAATGCATTTAAATTTCAATCTGCATTTATAAACAGCCTGCATATCTGTTTGCATACACTATCATATGTTCCTGAAGAGAAAAAACACAAATCTAGAGTGCCCGTAGAGTTGGGAAAGAGCATATTAACACCTGTTGCAACCACTGAAGAATCAGCAAAACTCCTGCGAATTTCATTTGTGAGGTCTGATTTTCACGCAGGGGCAAACAGTTGGTCTGTACTCTGGAAATGTGCCAGAGAGAGACTGCCATTTGAGGCCTAGGGAGCACTCGTGCCTCGTGCTGTGACCCAAACACTGCAAGCAGAAGTAGCTCAACAGAGGCAGTAATAGGTTCCTTATATGAAAAGCTAATGCATTATACGCTAATCTGATGCGTTATGATGAACAAACATCACTTTCCTTCATTAAAAACCCCTTTATAGTATATGCCTAGTTAAACAACTGTGCTAACAAAGGAAGTCTGGATATCAGTTAAATTCATTCAACTGTACTAGAGGTTTCTTCTTCTTGAAAGAGAAAAATGTTCTCAGTTCACACAAGAAAAACTGCACATATTACATATCAAGAAAACGACATATATTACATACCACCTATACAAAGATCTTAGCACAGCTAAAGATAAACAAAACACTTACAGTCCCCAGAAGAACACAGAATCCCAAATTTCCTACTACAGAAGGTGGTACTGTTTGTTCCTTTTTTGTAACATACATTTAAAGCTACAGTGAATTTTGAGGATATAATTTCTTTGTATTCATAAAACACAAATTAATTTAGTTCTGCTAAAGAAGTCTCAGGGTATCTATCTGACTGATTATGAAACAGAAAACAATAAGATACAGAGACATTGTGGGAGTTTTACACAAACATTAAATGCTTTGACTTTTGTTCTTTGTCCTTCATCTTTTCACTGTGGTTTTGAGCAACTGAAATGTGAGCCTTTGCTACTTGTTACTTTGCTGCATGAATAAGGCATCTATGTACAATTTTAAAAGAACATTAAACAAACAAAGTAGTAAAGTGGTTTGGGTTTTTCGATCCCCTCTTTCCAAAGGAAAGTTTAAGGATGAGCTATTCAACTCTCTAAGAATATATACTGACCTTTCCACATGCAGTTATGGACACTCTAGCATAAAATAAAAAATAAAAACATCATCATCCAGAACCCAACAAGATGCTAAGTCTGCCTTAAAAAATAGTTTTGAAAAAAATATTAATGTATTATTATTATTTATTAATTTAAAACTTATTTGCATTTCAATATATGCCTTCTTTGACTTTTCTTTCAAGTATCCAGAATCTTCATTTTCAAGTTGTTCTCTCACGACAGTATGAAGCCTGGAAGAAAAATGCCTTTACTACTTTTTTTTAATCAAGGTTACAAGTTAGAAGTGAGCACAAAGCTGGTACTATAGTACAATAGTACTAACAGGAGGCATCCCCATACCCATCTTTGTTTCTTGACTTCAGGCAGGTGCTTGATTCATTGTTAGCCAGCCAGACTCACCTCACTGTAGAAAATCTACATATTCGTGTATGTCACTGCAGAGTGAGGCATGTGTTTACACCCTTAGAAGTACTGAATTTTTATTCTGTATCATGGTTCTGCCCATAGAGCCTACCCTAATAATGATGGCACAAAAGTGCCAAGTCTACCAGATCTCCCTAAAACTGGATCTGCCTATAGCAGTGATTGTATGAAGAGACATTCTCTACTGCAGACCATATTGAATGTATTTCACTTAGGACTTGCCAAGTTTCTCACACAATACATAGTGCTATTTCTAAAACTTAAACAGCTTCTTAAATTGAAAATGAAGTAGACTTCATCCATTATAAGACAGATACTGTTCGCACAAGACAGATAAGATGATGAGCAACTTTACAGGTGGACAGGCTTGAATTCAGACTAGTAATTAGCTCACATACTCTGCTACAGAGATACCATTTCATAGTTTAATTGTTTACGTAGCAGCGATGGCTTTCAGTAGGTGGCTCAATAAATCAACCTCAGGTGAAAATACCACATAAAATTATCTTTGTATTAATAAAGAAACAATCTGAATTCAGACAAAATCCACACAGTCAGAAAGCTACAATCTTGAATAAACTACCAAACCATTCTTACTGGGCATGCTTATAAGAAATTCACTTTGAAAAACAGTATCTGAGTTCTCATTAAATCATGCCATATTTGAAGATTAATCTCTTGTAGAAAAAAAATCCTGATTTTGGTGATTTCGTATTAGGCCAATAAATGCCAAGCATGCTTGCATAACAATGGTTCTAGCACACATCCCATGCAAGGTTAGGCAGGACTATTGCACTCATTTTGAAGGGAAAAGTGCAGGATTCAGGACAGGGAAAGGAGAATTTATGCCCTAAAATACCTGCATGCTGTCCAAGGTGTTCTGGATGAAGTGCAAAGCAATAAATTCCAAACAAGACACAGTAAACAAAGAGATGTGAAATAAACAAAGAAATAAACCCAGTTTTGAACACTTTTTTTACATTTCAAAGCAAAATATATTAKAACAGTTAACACGTGTAAAAACATGCATTAACGCAAACCACGCTATAGAATGTTTCAGAAATCAATACCACTGCTGGTCTTAAATTGCAAAAGGCAGATTAAATAAAATGCTAAAAACTAATGGGTTTATGGCAATAAAAAGCAAAAGCTTAGGAAACCTTGATGGGGCTTTGCAAGTCAGATGTTGCAGCCAAATCAGCTAAATAGGAATTTTGATTAGCTTGAGGGGGGTAAATAATCACTTGCCTGCTTTGTTTCTACTTAAGTTTTCCTGCATCATATACTTTCTACCAGTCATTAAATAATTTAATCTTATGTTCTTAAAGGCAAAGCAAACTTAATATAGATGATGATAATGAAAGCATATGAGTAAAACACTTTCTGTGGGAATATTAACTTTTATAGATCTAAATAAACAATCTTTTAATTTTTTTTTTTTTTTTAAGATGATCCATGCACCAGAAAAAATACCTTCCATCAATGCATGACCAGTAAACACACAGACAGAAGAACTACTGTGAGAAGGTAAAAAGACTAGAAATTACCTTCTGCTAAAAACAGATTTCTAAGTGAAATGTCAACGATGCACTTGCTATAACCAATCTATGGTATTGCGTGTTCTTTATGATATATACGGTATATTAAGACTTAATAACCATTTAATGCCTTTTCCTCAGAAAAACTAGTTTGGTAGTTATCAGCAAAAACCTATTTTGCATGAAAAAATGAAGAACAAAAAAGAATAAAAAGAAATCTGGATGCAGTTAGTGTGCTATTTACTTGTGCATCTATATTTTCTGACACTTTACCTTATCCARGTACATCAGACAATATGATTGGAACTTAAAGATTCTGTTGAGCCTAGTTTTGAAAAACTGGCAAGGAACTTTTTGCTTTAGGAACCTTCTTACAGGAGTTCTAATTTCTGCTACATGTTGTTGTCATTTGTCCTATCTTGCACAACATTGTGGGTCAGCTTGCACTTCTAAACAGCAGACAGCAAAGGGAATAAAAGGTTTTGTCAGCACCAGGCAGATATTGGAGTGTATTAATTTATTTCAGTTCTCCTTTGACTTTTTGTGTTTTCATATGTAATTTAACCATGACTGTATGTATCCACTACAAAGGTTCCATTATTGTAAGAGTCCCAGTTTAAAATCTCTAAAAATTTCACTCCAGCCTAAGACAAAGAGGTTTTACAAACCTTGCCCTATTCCAACTAAAATTGACAGCAAAGCTCATGGTTTTTGAATGGGAGTAAGAATTTGCTCCTATTCTTCATGTCACTTGTATACAAGAGTCAAGCAATTCTGTATCCTTAGGCACAGAAGACTAAATTACTAGATTTTTCTTCAGGATTAATGACTTGAAGGAAGGCTTGAAATGTGATGCGAAGTCCATAAACACAACTACTAATGAATTTACAGGAAATGCCCCATGCCAAGGTCATAACTGAGCAATTGCTAAGGAAAATACTAAGATTTTTTGATGTATCTTTATGGATGATGTTGCCTTTATGGAAGATGTCAGTATGTGCAGGTATTTAGTGCCTTAAAAGTTAGTAAATCAGATCATCTCAATCATCTCTCAAAACTTAATTTATTTAACAGTGTTTACTTACTAAATCCAATAGTCACTGGCAAATTCTAAAAACATACGGCAGCATAGTTGGGAAATGCTAAGAAAGGCCCCTGCTGGTGATACACAGCGATAAGATTAGAGGCAACCGACATGGGTAGCATCCAGAGAAAAATTCTGACAGGATACAAGAATAATATTCTTCATAATGAAAGTGCTCAAAGACTGAAAGAGGCTGCCCATGGAGGTTGTCATATTTCCATTCCCAGAGATATTTAAAAATGGACTGGGCAAAGCCTTGAGCAGCCTACAGTAATTTTAAAGAGGGCCTTTCTTTGAGCAGGGAGTTGGACCAGATAGCCAGAAGTCCCTTCCAAACAGAATTATTCTATGTTTCTAATTAAAAGTTTGAATGTGTTTCTGGTGCCCTTGATTTTCAAATGCCCAGTTCAGACTACCTTGAAAAGATCTAGTTTTCCGATAAAAAGAATGAAGTGTTCTCTCTCTACCACATCCTTTGAAGGTTTTTGAAGTATCCAAATTCTTTCATTAGGTTTAAAAATTTTGGCTCTTTAACATGTTGCTTTATGTCTACTAGACAGTATTTAATTAGGAACCTTAGGTAATTGATTGGTATTTGCAGCTATATTTCCAGCCTAAACGATAATAATTCTTACAAGTAATCACTTCCTTTCTATGAATCTGATAGCATTTTACAAAAAAAAGGGTACTAAAATTTCCATTCTATACAAAGAGAAATCGAGGTACACACATCACTTCCAACAGCTCATCTTAATGCACTCTCCTAACTGAATTATAATCGTTAAAGGATGCAATTACATTAGAAGAGAAAAAACCCCCTATTTGCCTACATATTACTTGAAACTTTCAGAAGTGATGATACTGTAAAGTTATCACATTCAGAATGGAACCTCCACAAGCAAAGGTAACACAAAGGATATCTTCTTACCTCTAGCAACTGAACTGCTCCTTCATGTTCCTTCTTAGCTTCAACCTGAGCCTTGTTTTTATAATAAGGAAAAGAAAGGAAAAGAAAGGAAAAGAAAGGAAAAGAAANAAGGAAAAGAAAGGAAAAGAAAGGAAAAGAAAGGAAAAGAAAAATCAATTAGTCATGCCACATATAGTATGCTCTAACCACATAAAGTGGCATACTGTATACTCAAATCCAAAGCCAATTACAGTCTTGAAAGGATGGCTCCATCAATATTACTATAGCGCTTTGGTTCCAAGCCACTGAAATAACTGCTTATTTTTAGGAGATTGAATCTCAGTGAAGCCTAATAGCATTGGTATTTTGTTGGAGCAAGAAGAAACATGCTCAACACACTGCAAGAACACATCAGAAGTATCTCTGAAACCCTCTAAATTAAAACTGAAAAATGAGCTTGTTATTCTACATTGCAGGACCTTCATAGTGTAGAAACCTACCACACCAGCTAGGAGGAAGCAACACAAAATTAAGCTCATTCTTTTACATGCAGCAACAGTATTTATCATCTAAGTAAATAGCTCACAAAACACTTCAAGGCAACCACAAGAAAGGTTGTCTGTAAAGAGGAGTGCAACATTTAGGGTCCAATCAACTGAGTCAAAGAAGAACAGAGGGAATCAATAAGAGCAGAAAAGTGTATTTTATGTAGCTCAGAAATTCAGTTATCAAATTTTGCTTGGGAAAAGTCTAAACCTTAAAAGCAAAAAAACCAGCACTCAGTAACTTTGTGTTATCCTCACTTTATTTCCATTTGAGTTTTCATTATCTTCTTTATTGAAGCTTGCCCAAGATAAGCAAAACTTTTTATTAACCATTGTATCAGGCTGATAGTGTGATGCACTAACTTTGCCTCTTAGCTCCTTATTACTGGAACCCAAAGACCACATTCTGGACATTCCTCACCAGAGAAAAGTCTTAAAACCCTCCAGTTTAGCAGAYGGCAACACCACACAGACTTTCTAATTTAATGGGCCAGATATTCCCATGATGGACACTGACACAGATATGTTAACTTCATTTTCCTCACCTATGAGGGCTACCCTACTCCCTTATTGTTTCAATGGAAGCTGGGTCAGGCCATAAAGTCACAACCAAAAACATATACTCAAACTATACTTCTCTGTCATGCATGGTAATAAAGCCTCCTTTGGTCCTGCAAGCACAGTCATATTTCTTCCTGTACTACAGTAATAAGTCTTATTGCTAGCACCTGATAAAATAGTGGCTCCAGGAGCATTAGCAAATGTATGATGACAGGTAGTAGAAAGCCTTGTGTTATCCATCATTACAAGTTTAATAAAATCTACCCAGAATATGAGTTCTTGATAAATGATTAGAAAACCTGCATCAATAGCTATCTCTCTTTTACATCGAACTGTCTTGTAGTAAGGCTTTCTTGGAGAAAAAGACCATCTGATTCCCTATCAACACAAGACCTTGATGAACAATATTATATTCTTCCTTTTAGGCTGAAAATCTGATCAGTCTGTACATATATTAAAAACACAAGTAATTTTTATTTATAATATCAAAATGTGACAGCAAATGCATCAGACTACCAGTACCTTGCTTTGTTTTAAAGTGCACATTTCTGTGGTTCATCAGCAACTTTACGACAGTAACAAGATATGCTGTGAAATGTCATACTGTTACTGCCTGGAGTTACTACTTTCATTTCACGGTACTTTTTCAAGTAATTAGATGACTCTAATAAAAAAAAAAAAAAGGAAGAACGGATTTAACACACATGTACTAGGCACATTGGGAGGTCCGCTCTGGAGGAAATGTGAGCCAGCAGTTCCTGTTTAATGATGGAAGCAAAGTATTACAGTTACTTAGGTAGCAAATTTAAATTGTTTTTCTGACAATATACACTGCATTATAATGTTGAAAAGGAGATGTGTTGGATACCAGCAGTTTAGAGGCTAAAGCAGGACAAATTAGTCTGTGCTCATCTCCACTACCATGCCTAGAGAACTACAGGTAGCTTGGGTATCTCTCTACAAGGTAGAACAGTGCACAGTATAGACATTCCCCCAAAATCTTTCGAAGTTTTGAATACTTTATCTCTTCTACCCATACAGTGTACTAATCTGGTCTTCTTTCTTATTCTATAGCATTAATAATAGCATTACAGAAGCAGCTAAGCATCTCAACCAAGCTGGGATCCCAACATGTCACAATGGAAAAGAATCTGAGCTTGGAAGTGCTGAAAATCGAAATTTAAAAAACAGAAGCCCTTTTTCTTTTTGAGTGGTATCTAGAATGAATATCACATGCAGGTTTTGTCAAGAGATGTGATGGGCAGAATGCTCATTTAAGTTGTCACAGATCCTTATCATGAAAGGCAATAATAATTTAAAAATACACAATAGCAACTTAATCACATAAAGAATTAGAAGTTTCAGGGTGAAAATGACTGTCTGTGCAAAGTCCTAGGAGGAGTATTTCAAGCTAATGAATGAAACCAGTAAAAAGGATGAATTATTTCTTAAATGCTTCTACTAAGTAATGCATAGATAAATTGTTATGGTGGATTTTAGTATAAGAATTCTAAGCTAAAATTCTAGTGGAACTTAGTGGTAAATGATTATTAGATAATAATTTTTAACATAAATGATCTCGTATTCCATGCTACTTCGGGTCCACTGTACAAGAATTTAATCACTGGCTATAGATGCTGAGCTAGTCTCATTGAGCAAAATAACAAATACAATACAACCTCGTTTGTGCTTGAAGTCTATCATGCTATAGCTTAGCAAAAATGACTGGAGAAAACAGTATTACAGCGATTTGTCTCCTGTTGCCAATCTGTAACAAAAAGACCCGTGTAATGTGGATTTATTAGGAGAATGTGACAAAAATTAGCAAGAAGAAAAGCTGTACCTTTCTTTGATTTCTTTGCTTTGCCAATAAATTTAAGTCCAAAATGTATGTGGAAGTTCAAATAACAACAGCTGAATATAACTAGAAATGGCATTTTGAAATATGCCTAAATAGATTAATTGTGAAAGGCTAACAGAAAATTAACTGGAAGATTTCATTTGGTCAAGTGAAGCTTTCTATTTTAAGCAAACTATATTTAGACACATCTTTTTATTCTGCTGACAATGTCCCTCCATGCCAATTCTCTACCAAATTATCATTAGCAGTATTATTTCTGTGTTTTGATCTAGTCAAGCAATTGGAAAAATCAACATTAGTATTGAGACAATTGCAGCTTTAAGTGACTTTGGTAAGACTGAAACTCAATACCATGTTTTTTATATTATAATGAATACTGAGAAGTTGCAGAGTGAAAAAAAAATGTCTTGAAGTGATGTGAATTAGAGAAAAAGCTTGGAAATGAGGTACTTAAACAACGGTTTCGTTTATGAAAAAGAAGATCAACTGTGATGTCTAAGTACCTTGACAAGGACTTTAATCTAATTTAGTGGAGAAAGGTAGTAAGAATTGCCAGTGCCTGGAAGAGTAAGCCAAAGAAATCCTAACAAAACATTAATATGTCAGTGAGAATGATTAACTGTTCCAGCAAACTGACAAGGAAATGGTGGATTCCCTATATTTTGATTATCATGAAATTAAGACCAGATTCCTTCCTGACATTTGAGGAATGCACAAATATTCCTGAGTCCACTATAGAGGGAAGCAATGGAAATACAAAGGAAATACATGTATTTGTATCACTTTTCTCCCTACTGGGAAATACGAGGACTTACATATACTGGTCAGGTTCATCTTCACTGGCATAAACATTTATAAATCAATTAGTACAGTCATGTAAATCCAACAGTAAACATCCACTTGTTACAGCTGCATCAGCAATCATGCAGAACAATCCAGAACAGGAACCAGTTTGCTGGGTGTGGTTTAGGTTCCTTTAAACCAGGAGATCTGTTTCATGACCTGTGTGCTCTGTCACCGCAATTTGCTCTTTCACCTGACTTTCCCTTTCTCCACTTACCTTCTGCAGGAGTTCAATTTCCTGCTGTTTGGTGTTGAGAACAGCCAAGGCTTGCTCATGCTCCAACTCCAGCTGTTGCCGCCGTTCAGCAGCCTCTCGCATATGCTGTTTCAAAGGAAGCAGAAAAACTATCAGGAGACTTCAACATATTCTACCTGCAGCCAAACGTGCTGCCATTCCCAGGCATGCAGATGTTCATCTCAACATAAAAGCTCTCTGGTATCACTGATAGGCAAGCAGGGAACTGGATAGGATTTTAATTTGGTCAGTCCTTAGGGGCATATTGCCAATGCTAAACTCAGGCATTTTGACAGCAATCTCTTTTAGGATACACGACTCTCTCATTGCCAGCAATGTGGCCTCTGTGATGCACAAGTGAAGAGTACCCATTTTATCCATCAGGCACACATTTGTATGTGGCATTGTGCTGAAAAATTAAAGCTTGGAAAAAAAGTAGCTTGACAATTCCCTAAATGCCTCTTTATCTAGGATATGGTTTTGTGATTTGTTTTGCAAATGATGACCCAAAGGAAATAGCTTACCTTTGCTAATCTCTGCCTATTATTTATAGCAAACTAGACAGAGCAAAACTAACACAGGTGGGTTTGTGAACAAAAATGACTATACAGTACTCAGAAAACAACTTTTAAAGGACAGTTGCTACTAGTGATTCAAAGCAATAAGAAAGGTTCTTGGGAAGAGCACAAGCTGAACAATGTCAAGATACCCTTTGCAGATAGAAATCTTTTTCATTACAGGTTAATATTATTCTCCCAATATCATTATAACTTTCAAACACCCTGTTAATAAATGGGAGTTAAGAAAGATCTCTTTATAGATTCTGATCTCTTCTCTGGTGAAACTGATATTAAAGATTTTTATTTTCCAAATTACATATTATTCCCATAATACTCTCGGAGCAATGTCTTATCTGCAGCACCATGAGTTATTACACACAAACCTATTAGGAATCAGCACTTGGAAACAGAAATACATGGCTGCAATTGACAAGAACAGGCCAAAATATCTCTTACTGTGTACAAGAGAAATTTTATCAAGCATGTTGCTAACCTTTAATGAGCTGTTATTCTCTGCTACATGTTACTCATAACAAAGAGGGACAGCACAGTGAGGCTGACTTCTCTCAATCTTGATATGTTTGCAAAAGAAGCAGAAATGTCTCCAATACTCCGTTTGGCCTCTGCTTCAGATTTATTTATTTTCATTTTACGTGTTGATTAAAACGAACAAAAAAAATAATCAAAGATTCTTCCATTTCATCAGTTTTGACCCTCAACTATAGCTTGTTTTCTAGGAGTTTTGTGAGGATTCAGCATTTTGACTGTAGACATTTCTGAACTGTGGGTATTGTACAAAAGTTAAATGGATCTGTTCATGGGTAATATCTATTCTCAGTATTTAATAATGACCAAAAATAATGGTTCTGATTCTCATCTCATCTGAATGAACATAACCTATTTTGCTAACCAGTATTACTCATGATTTAAATTAGCATGAAGCTACATTTACTGAGCTCAGCAGCTTCCATCAAGTCTTATGTAAAACTTGACACCAATGGAGCATCAGCACATTTCTTATATTCAAGAAATGGTGAGGCCATCAAGTCATTCTCACACCTTTAATTAAAACGTTTAATTATCAGA
The DNA here is from genome assembly GCA_035582835.1 of Phoebastria nigripes. Classification (NCBI taxonomy): domain Eukaryota; kingdom Metazoa; phylum Chordata; class Aves; order Procellariiformes; family Diomedeidae; genus Phoebastria; species Phoebastria nigripes. The sequence goes on from JAYKAV010002966.1 coordinate 2,717,965, forward strand.
AAAAAGCAAAGGTCTGACTTCACTCTCTCAAGATTTAGCACCAGATTTGGTACAGCATATTTTGATACCATTAAGTTCTTACTACTTTTACAAAAGCTACTACAGAACATTTCTAGTCCTTTGCAGAGATCAATAAATAATTAATACCGTGACCACGCAGCGAATCTATAAAATGTAATGAAGAAACAGATTGTGATACATGATCTGTGATTCTGCACAGCTTTTAATTTCTCTGTTTCCTAAAATACGTATTTAATGATCTACAGTTCACAGACTTGGTCATCTATGTTAACCTAAAAGTATCTCTCAGTCATTTTAGTATTGTCATGATCTACTTAGTATTTAAAGCAGCAAGGATCTCTTCACCCCAGCATCGGTCCCTCCCCTGGCACAGCAATTAAATCTTCCTCAAACCAGAAGCAATTCCTCCCCTCCCACTCTGCTCACAAATTGGTTCTGTCTGCAAATCTGTTTTGCGCTTTCTATCTGAACATCAGCTGCTGACATTTCTTCTTCCAAGCCTGAGGGGAATAGGTTAGGGCAGTGGAGGAGGACTGCAGAGATCACTAGAAGAACAGCAGAGAGAAAGCTCTGAGCTGCTGAATTCTTTCTGCATCTTCCTTCAGGATTGACTTCCACAATGATCACATTGCCACGGTTTGTGTAGGTGGTGGCAATCCATTTGTTCATGCTATCGCTGTCCTTAATGTGAGGCAGGTTAGAACTTTCTAAACATGTAAATTTGCACTTCCCTTTTTGCACCCTTTCTAGAGGTCCTAATAATGCTACTCTAATATCAGAAAGCAAATCCACATCTAAAAGAGCATACAAAAAATACAGTAAGGACTTCATATTTCAAAACAATTGGCAAATAATGCTCTATCCTTCAACGAAAGTGTGAAGAAGGAACCTTTTCAGTGTATCTTTCAGATCAAAGGCAAGAATCCTGCTAGGCAGCAGAGAATGAACTGGGGACATGGCGGATATCTCAGTTTTCTTTCAAACCATAGAGCTAGACAGCTGTATAGTATAAACTGTTTCTGAAATAGCACTTAAGGGACCTGCTCAAACAGTTCTTGTTTTTCCAACTTCCTCATGGGCAGCAGGGGGATTTGACAATGAATAGCCCATCCTCGCTCCAACCGTTTCAGTGGTTGCACTGTATTACCTGCAGCTGCAAAACAAAACAAAGAAACCCATTCTTTCCTATAGCAGTGACTTTTACAGGTCTAAAATGTGGAATCGGTTAATGCTAGAACAAACTCAAATGGCCTTCAAGTACTAAAGTCTTGTTTATGAGACAGAACTCATACATGATGCTGAATGGGGAGCAAATTTAATTCTCACCCAAGTACTCTGATCAAAGGACTTGTCATCTGTGCTTGCAGATGGGTAGGCACCATTACAGTGGAATGAATGGGAAGAGCTGGCTGAACACATCAGAAAATCAGAACTGTTCTGTGTGAGAGGCACTGTGAAGATTCTCAGAAGTTAGCTAATTCAGCAGTTCTTCATCTTTCCTTTTCTGCTTTGTTGATACATCCTGAGATAACAGAAAGTGTAACTGAATTTCTCTTTTGACGGGGAAACTAGGCTAAATATTTCTCAAAACTTTCCAATGGTTGGAAAGCTGCAAGCCATTTTTTCAAACTACTGATTTCCTGAGCGTGTGAGGATACACATGAAATATACAATTAACTGCATCTGCTTGGGCATGGTTTAATGCTAAAAAGGAGATTTAGGGTTTCAAGTCTGTTCAAGGTACTCTGCCAGCTCAGAAGGGTTCTGCTCAAGGGAGAGAACTACTGAACATGAAAAGCCAGGGTCTCTATATCCACCAGATAATTTTCATTTCGGTGAAGGAAAACCTTTAAAGGAGTTCTTAAGCAGAACAGTGAGATTTACAGAATGTTTCTCCCACATGCATTAGAAGTATTATTTCAGTAGAAGTTAAGCAAAATCAGTCACATAACCATACTCAGCTCTTCTACGGAAGACATTTGGAGGAATCATGAAGTCAAATGCCAGTAGATATCCTAATTAAAGAGTGGAGAAATGAACATTGTTTGGTGTGGCCAAAGAAGAAAGTATGTTCTTTAATTTGTTTTAAGAAAGTAAAACACAGTCCATCATTAGAGGACTTCCAAGTGTCCAAAAACATACAAGCCTAGCAAAACCAGTATCTGAACAGGGATTTTTATTGCTCATGAAAGTGGTTTTTTTTAGCAGCATAGGAGTCCAGACAATAATAATTTGTATTTTGATTTGATGAAACGAGAATTAATGCCAATTTACTTAGAGCAAAGTCTAATCTTCAGGTGTTTTATGAGCCATGAATTCACAGTTCATTTCTTTTCTAGACATTTTTCCTCTTATCTTTCTACTATGTGCTCCTTGAAGAAGTGAATTTCTGCAGCTATCAGGCTGGAATCCTACAATCATTATATAAAGAGCACAGGCAAGCCATATCTGTTGAAACAGCTTCTAGGTGTTGATTCTACTCTCTATAGGTACTAGCATACAGCTCACAGTAAAATAGCAAATTAGTGATAAAGGTCTGTGGAACTGTTAGTTCTGTACTCCCCAGAAGAAAAGGAAGGAAATAACAGAAAACGTAAATTATCTTCCATTGCTAGAGAAAAACTTCCTACTTTTTCCTGGGGAAAGCTGTATTAGTCTAAAGACAGATAACAGTGTATCACTCTTCTATTCAATTAAGAAGTTCAATTTTCCTTTCCCAGTACATGTATTTCTTATTTGCACATAATTCTAGATTTATTCCATCAGTGCTACGTATTGACTGGTAAATAGGACATTGATAATTCACTGCACAACAATACACGTAACAGTTAACTCGTCTTGGCATTGCCTTGTATGTGATTTCAACAGCTCATGTTTCCAGAAGCTGCTGGAATAAGTTGATTTATGGAGCAGTCAGCATACTTTTGATAACCCCACAGTCTTTTGGAGGCTCAGCAAGAAGGACGTAACTTATAACCACCTTTTATTTCCATCTGTAGCTGGAGAACCTTCTCCTCACCTCTTGAACAATATCAAATAAAGCTTGAGAGGGGGTTTCACAACATATTTACCAGTGCAACAAGCCAAAAATAAAATCTCTCCTTCTCAAAATTCAGACAGGTAGCCATTTTCATCACCACAATCATCTCCAAAAGCCCAGATGTATTCTGGTGCAGCCAACAGCAAAACTATTTTTCCCCTTTTAGAGTGAGTCTGATGCCAGTCAAAATCATTAACAAATCCAATTTCAAATAAGTGATTGTACTTATGACAAGCATTGGCTGAAGCCACTTAGCATTATTAAAACATTCTGCAAAGAAAAGTCTTGCTCAAAATTTAAGATCTCAGACCACTTATTTTCATTTCCATCTCCTCCTACTCTCAGGGCATCCATCCCTCCTTTACTAACCACTTCAGTGGTTTGACAAAGGAAAACCTTGGGCTTGAGAAGATGAAAAATAAGCAGCTCTTTGGCAGTCTGTCAAAAAAGTTTCAGCACTGGATCAATGCTCCATTCTAACCAGACAAACACATCCTTCATTTTCCTGAATGGTCTGAAGTACAGACAAGTGTTTACAAGTGTTTTCTCTCTCAAGAATTCAACTGTAACTGCATGACTCTTTTTTCTTTTTTTTCTTTTTTTTTTTTTTTTAAATAATCTTAGTTGCTTAACCCTCTTCAAGGCATGTTTTGGTGGCAGTTTTCCACATCACAACTTCCCTATTTTCTACAACTAAGAAAACCTGGGAACAGTGGCCCATTCAAACCAGTTTGTGTTTCTACCACATCATATGTTTCCTTCCATTGGCTCCCTCTACCCCATCACATTGGACACCAGTTCATTGTCTCTTAGGGACCTTTCAGACCCTTCTCCATTATTCCTGATCCATCTATCAGGTTCAGCTTATCAAGTTACTGACTTCGATCTTTATTTAATCAATGACACTTCGGGAATTTGGCTGTTTCCTAGCAAAGCACTGTTTCCTTCCCACCACTAGAACCTTTTTTCGCACTTTGTTTCAACATATACAAATTATTGCCCTCTTGAATTAGCTGGGAAGTAATAATCTCTTGGTTGATTCCATTTTCCAACTGAATTTTACTCTTACTCTACCCCATCATCTTAGCTAGATCTCATCTCTGTTAGATTCACCTGGTGAATTCCACGATTTCATAGAATCAGTTTTTCCCATGGCATTATGCACAATAAACAGGAAAACAGAAGCAGGACAGCATCTTCAACTAAACAGTGAAACCTCTACTGAAGAATACACTTATGATTCAAAATGCATTATTGAATTTTTCTAAGTTGAAAAGGAAGCAGCAAATTGATGACATGAAAACAACTGTGTATCTAGAAAATCAGGGCATAAGCAATCCAGGAGGCTCCTGGAATGTGTTGATGGTAACTTCCTTCTCCAAGTGGTAGAGGAGCAAACGACGAGAGGTGCTATGCTGCACCTTGTTCTCACCAACAAAGAGGGGCTGGTGGAGAACGTGAAGCTCAAGGGCAGCCTTGGCTGCAGTGACCACGAAATGCTGGAGTTTAAGATCCTTAGGGCACCGAGGAGGGCATGCAGCAAGCTCACTACCCTGGACTTCATGAGAGCAGACTTTGGCCTCTTCAGGGATCTGCTTGGTAGAGTGCCATGGGACAAAGCCCTGCAGGGAAGAGGGGCACAAGAAAGCTGGGTAATATTCAAGGATCACCTCCTCCAAGCTCAGGAGCGATGCATCCCAACAAAGAGGAAATCGGGCAAAAACGCCAGGAGGCCTGCATGGATGAGCAAGGAGCTCCTGGACACACTCAAACACAAAAAGGAAGCCTGCAGAGGGTGGAAGCAAGGACAGGTAGCCTGGGAGGAATATCAGAGAAATTGTCCAAGCAGCCAGGGATCAGGTTAGGAAAGCTAAAGCCCTGATAGAATTAAATCTGGCCGGGGACATCAAGGGCAACAAAAAAAGCTTCTACAGGTATGTCGGGGATAAAAGGATGACTAGGGAAAATGTGGGCCCTCTCTGGAATGAAACAGGAGACCTGGTTACCCAGCATACAGAGAAGGCAGAGGTACTCAATGATTTCTTTGCCTCAGTCTTCACCGGCAAGTGCTCGAGCCTCACCATCCAAGCCGCAGAAGGCAAAGGCGGGGACTGGGAGAATGAAGAGCTGCCCACTGTAGGAGAAGATCAGGTTCGAGACCATCGAAGGAGCCTGAAGGTGCACAAGTCCATGGGACCCGATGAGATCCACCCGCGGGTCCTGAAGGAACAGGAGGATGAAGTTGCTAAGCCACTATCCATCGTATTTGAGAAGTCGTGGCAGTCCGGTGAAGTTCCCGCTGACTGGAAAAGGGGAAACATAACCCCTATTTTTCAAAAGGGTAAAAAGGAAGACCTGGGGAACTACAGGCCAATCAGTCTCGCCTCTGTGCCTGGGAAGATCATGGAACAGATCCTCCTGGAAGCTATGCTAAGGCACATGGAGGAGAGGGAGATGATTCGAGACAGCCAGCATGGCTTCACCAAGGGCAAGTCCTGCCTGACCAACCTAGTGGCCTTCTATGATGGAGTGACTACATCAGTGGACATGGAAAGGGCTACAGATGTCACCTATCTGGACCTCTGTAAGGCCTTTGACACGGTGCCCCACAACATCCTTCCCTCTAAACTGGAGAGGTATGGATTTGATGGGTGGACTGCCTGGTGGGTGAGGAATTGGTTGGATGGTCGCATCCAGAGGGTAGTGGTCAATGGCTCAATGTCCAGATGGAGATCGGTGACGAGTGGCGTCCCGCAGGGGTCCGTCAGTATTGGGACTGGTACTGTTTAATATCTTCATCAATGACATAGACGGTGGGATCGAGCACACCCTCAGCAAGTTTGCAGACRACACCAAGCTGAGCGGTGCGGTCGACACGCCTGAGGGACGGGATGCCATCCAGAGAGACCTGGACGCCATCCAGCGGGACCTGGACAAGCTGGAGAAGGGGGCCCATGTGAACCTCATGAGGTTCAACAAGGCCAAGTGCAAGGTCCTGCACCTGGGTYGGGGCAACCCCCSKTATCAATACAGGCTGCGCGATGAAGGGATTGAGAGCAGCCCTGCTGAGGAGGACTTGGGGGCACTGGTGGATGAAAAGCTGGACATGAGCCAGCAATGTGCGCTCGCAGCCCAGAAGGCCAACCGTATCCTGGGCTGCATCAAAAGAAGTGTGGCCAGCAGGTCGAGGGAGGTGATTCTGCCACTCTGCTCTGCTCTGGTGAGACCCCACCTGGAGTACCACGTCCAGCTCTGGAGCCCTCAGCACAAGAAAGACATGGACCTGTTGGAGCAGGTCCAGAGGAGGGCCACGAAAATGGTCAGGGGGATGGAACGCCTCTCCTATGAAGAAAGGCTGAGAGAGCTGGGGTTGCTCAGCCTGGAGAAGAGAAGGCTTTGGGGAGACCTTATTGCAGCCTAGCAGTACTTAAAGGGGGCTTATGAGAAAGATGGCGGCAAACTTTTTAGCAGGGCCTGTTGCGACAGTACAAGGGGGAATGGCTTTAAACTCAAAGAGGGTAGATTTAGACCAGATATAAGGAAGAAATGTTTGACACTGAGGGTGGTGAAACACTGGAAGAGGTTGCCCAGAGAGGTGGTAGATGCCCCATCCCTGGAAACATTCAAGGTCAGGTTGGATGGCACTCTGAGCAACCTGATCTAGTTGAAGATGTCCCTGCCCACGGCAGGGGGGTTAGACTAGATGACCTTTAAAGGTCCCTTCCAACCCAAACTATTCTATGATTCTAAAACAAGCATGGCTAGACACCAATGTACCTAAGCTTCTCTAGAAGCATGTTAAAAGAAAGGTGGTTATGTACCAGGCACTATAATTCTTTCTAAATAAGACCTCTCTAATAAAACAATAGCAGGTTTTGCAACCCTGTCCTGACAATGGGATGCACTCTGCACAGGCAATACGAGCTGGTACCAACAGCTTGTTTCACAAGACCACAATAACATTTTGCATCAAGTTAAACTGGCAGACATAGCCCTCTTTAAGGTAAAATATCTTGGCAGTTGTTCATATTTCCTTCATCAGCATGGTCACTTCTCATCCTTTTCTTCTCATCTTGACTTACCTCCAATAACTGTATAGTGAGAACCTACATCCAATTACTTATAAAGTATCAGATAAAGATCTCTAAAGATGTCTCTCCTCCGATAGTTTGAGTTCCCTTGAAGGTATTTGGTCTACTGTATTCCATGTTCTATCATAACTAATAGGGGCATTCAGTTCCCTAGTTTGTAATGCACTTATGCTTCGTGACTCACTGAATGAACATCAGGAATATTAAACATGCAATAGAAGTGGATCATTGGGCTTTACGGCATTATACATTACCTTTAGGACCTGCTCTAAGTTCTCCAGCTTGGCTTGGAGCTGGTGTTTTCCCTTTACAGCCAAATCTCGTTCTTTGGTCACTCTGAGAAGGGTTTCTCTAAGGTGGTCATAGTCTGATTTTACCTAGAAAAATTAAAATGTGATTATTGCCCAAACAGCTAATTAATGAAGGGAAAACTATATCTGAAACAAACATTTCTGCACGTTAAAATGGAAAAAGGAAAAAAAGTTCAAAGAAAATAGGAAAGAAGCATAAAAAATGGAAGGGAATGTTCAGTGAGGAAATTGTGTGCGTCTCATATACATGTATGCATGAAACACATTTTCTTTTGATGAGGACTACAGTCTGGCAACCAAACTGTAGTTATGCATAAGTTATGCAAAGTTAAATAAATATACTATATAACGTACAAAATAAATGACAATCAAACAATTCCTAATTTCTCTGGATCTCAGAGGCATCAGAGATGGGCATGCTATATAAAGAGACAGAGATCTAACATATATATAGAAATATAACTCGCATGTACATTTTTCTGGACTATTCTTTAGTGTAAATTGACTTCAGAATAAACTCAAATATACATGATCAGACTGTGCTAGCATTTGAAATCAGTGTCTCTACAACTCAAAATTAGGTATTCTTCTGCAACAAAACCCTTGCTCTCCCTTAAAATATTTGCATACAGAAGGTTTTAAAAGGATCAGATACTCATCAAGTAGGATTTGTTTTCCAATTTAATTTACTTGGTGCTAGCTTAACCATTTCAGTATGACTAAGTCTTTTTATACAGGATTTTGTGAATCATCAGCGAGAGTGACTTCATAAACACACATAGAAAATAAGAAAATATAATATTAAACTACTTTATCCTGCCATGGAAAAGTTCTTTCTTCAATTCAGATCAGCTGAAAATTTGATTTCTTATCCCTGATCATTTTATGACTTTATGTCCTGTATTGATGTATAACAATAGGATTGTTACAGCTTGTATTATATCAGAAACTGCAATTTTTACATTACGAATAAAAATGCACCAGCAATAAACACCTGGGTAAAAAAAATACATAATATTCACATACTATTTCCACCTCCCTGCAATGTTGACAGAAGGTAAGAAAGCAAAAGAAAGAGCCATAATATTTTTAGTGAACAGTGTTCCAAGAAACATCTGTTTTCCTTTGTTAACTGCAACACGGCACAGAAGCATAAATAATGCTGGCAGGATTACTGACTAAGGAAAGGCAAAGCAGTACAAAGCATTGGGATAAGGCATAGGCTTTAATCTTGGTGCAGCTCACGTTTCCTTCTAACTTCAGTTAAGGAAGTGACAAGTACTTTTTTTTTCCCCCGATTTAATTACGGTAATTTCTTGGGTTTTTTAAAGAACGAATTTCATTAAGCAATCTCTGACATGGATATCTCCTGGACATTTTCTATAGCGATGTTTTGGAAACTGATTCAGCCTTTCTATTTGCCTTCTGGCTCCAGTTTGTTAAATTGCAAATTTTGCCATGGACCAAACAATCTAAATGGCTGCAGCCAGCCCTTGTATTCATCTTTGTAAGAGGGCTCTTTAGAGTGCAGTGGACTAGAAAAAAGAAAGAGGAAAAAGGAACAAATCATGTTTTCCACAAGAACTGATGCAATTATTGTCAACCTCAGGATTTTTTTTCTGTGCACAGATTTTTCTTTTCCTCTTCCTTCATTTCTTTATAACTAAGGAAACTATTAAACAATGGATTTTCAGAATCTATTAACTTCCTGCATCCTTTATATTGTATTTCATTGCTCAGGTCAGTCAATGTATATTGTTGAAGAATAATGGAGTGGAAAAAGGAAGCAACGAGATATCACCATCAACGATGCAATTTTGTTATTGTCTGTGATTCTCAGTTAATTTACTCAGGATGAATGGAAGTACAATATTTTGAACAAGTTTCAAGAAAAGGTTATTTTCCTCAGGCTTTAGTTTTCCCTGTCTCTAAAACAATTGATACCAACTGACTACCTTTGTAAAGAATTTTCTAAAACTTACTAGTCATCATAGTCCGAATAATTTTGGGGAGCTAGTGAGCATGAGTACCTTTCTGCTGTGTGTTTTTCCCTGCTGGCAGTGAAGGGGCTATTGGAACAAACAGTACCTATCAGGCTGCTAATGTAATTTTGGAAAGAGATGAATTAGAGACAGGTAGAACTGTCGATATTTTACACATGTCAGGATCTTTCATTTAGGATCTCAAAGCGCATACTTAAATTAGTTAAAGTTTAGGAATACACAAATGGTTCTGATAATTCCTCTACTTTCTCTTTTGGCAGACCAACTTTCGAACAAAGTTCTGTGTATATTTTCATTCTGCAGGTTGGAAAGAACACACGCAAATCTACCAACTACCTTCCGATAATTACTCTTGTTACTTCCAGCAACACTGATAACTTTTAATATTTCTACAGGGCATTCTTGCCAGGACTTTCTCCTCTGAAGATTGTGTATCACACAGAACGCTGTGATATACACATTTATATAACCCATAAGGCAGCATAAAACTTGATGAGTCTATAATTTGCTTTTTTTTTTGTTTAGACAACATTTGTTCTTAAATGTGAATTTAATGCTCTCTCCAAGCAGGCTGTTTAAGAACATATGGGATATTCATGAACTTGAATTACACACAGAGTACATCAAAACATCAGTGTTCCCAGTGGCAAAAACAGTTGACCTAAACAGAGTGCCATCATAAACAGTTCTAATTTCATGACAGAATCAGGGAACATTTTGATCTGTGAAGTTTCTCTGTTCAATGCATCAACCAATCTATTTTTCATCCCATGCCTTCACACTTACTAAATGCGCTCTCATTTGAGTCAGTTATGAAGGCCAGAATACTGCTAAAGTGTCTTCTGCTTCCTGAACACTTAAACAGAAACTAGTTATTGAAAACCAGCACACCAAAATGAACCAGCAGTTTATTTCATTGGTGAAAAGCTCCATCGGCCTTATAACCCACCATTTGCCTTAATTCTAGACTTTAGTGACCTACCAATTTCTCAAATGACTTACATTGTTCAGAAAACATTATTCAGAAACTACCATGAAAATGGTATGATTTCAGGTATTGTGGAAATAAATTCTGCATGAACAATGCCTATTCTATTTTTACATAAAAACACCATACATATTCAGATGAGCACAAAAACAGGTTAGAGCCCAGTGTCATAGCACTCCTAGCGACACAAGATCTTTTCACAAGTACTCCACTCCAGGAATGCAACTTTGTTTCTCTTATACAGAGTACCAAAACTAAATCATGTAAGTTATGTACAATTTTAGCTTTATTGTGTGGGTTTAAAGGTAGCCAGCCTCGTACCTCCTCCTTTCTGGAGTCAAATTTCAGCAACTACATTGTGCAAAAATGAGCAGTAGTTTTATCTGTGCAACATAACAGAATGCATAAACACTCCTCCAGCCCCATTTGCTTGGATAAAGTTGGCCTAWTTTTCAGGCCAGCTCTCAAGGGTGAAAAAGAATAAATTATTTTATGGAGGTTTTCCCCTTCAGGGCTGAGCCCTAAGTCTGTTAGAATTCTCTCCACATCCAAAGTCGTATAGTTTCACACTTTCTGAACAGTAAAATGTAATCTAAACTGCACAATCTATCCTCAACCTCATCGTGTGTGGTAAAAAAAAAAACAAACCAAACCAACCAACCAACCAAACAAAACCAACAGAAAACCCCAAGTAATTCCCTCAGAAAACCTGTTACGCGAGAAGGAAAACGCAAGGTTTGTTAACATTCAAGGTATCCTGCAAAGATTGCATATTGTTAAAATTGTTAAAAGTGAGAAGGTACACTTAAAGCAAGTCTTTGATCCTACCGAGGCTGTGATATTAAATTAGTAGTACAGGCATCCGGAATTGTTGCATTGTGCCTTTCACAGTATTTAATATATTTGAAGAAACAAACACCCATAGTATGACAAATTCTGACACTACAATAGTAAAAGGTAATTTTATTACTAACTTAGTGGCTAATGTGTCAAAGGTTGACATTTTACCTTTATATTTTAAATTGCTTTTACTAGGTTTTTCAATGTACCTCAAGCTCTTCACTATCGTAAGAGACAAACATTATAATATGCATTATAATAAAGCATTATTATTATATGCATTATTATATGCACTATAATAAAGCATTATTAACCGCATAGTTCTTCACTTTCTCATAGTAAGAAGGCTAACACTTTTAGTGTCACCAATGTACTGAGCCTTCACTGCATTAATGCTGCATGCTATTCCTGTGCCAGCTAGAATATAAAACTGCCTAAGTAAGACTTTATGTGCCTCATGAAGTAAAGAGTAAAGGCAATGTGTAAACATCAATAAAGAGAAGTGAAAAACATTAGGGAGGGGAGACGTTCTAGACAGATGGATGAATAAAATCAAGTGATGATATGATACACATGGCTTCCTCCTATCATAAAGTATTATTACACTGCCTTTTTATATAAAAACTATTGAAATTCCTCAGCAACAGGAATTTTCAGGTCTGCTTTGATACCAGGTGCTACACACAAAATGTAGAGTACGTGCATAGCCATCTCTGAATTTCAGTAATTTGCATTGTCTCAGGGACTTAATCAGACCTCCTTTGGTTTGGAAATTCAGCAGTGGGCTACTCTGTGACACGTGCACGTCAGAAATATCAAAGCATGCAGCTACCACTGTTTTGCAAGCTTTGAGGATGGGCTTTCATCAGAGCCTATGCGAGTTACAGCTTTTCTGGTATGAATGAGGTTGCCGAGCAACTCACTTAAGCCCTGTAGAAATCCCAGATTGGAGTTTTATTTTTAGCTAAATGTAGCCCTGTAAAGTGGCTGGTTCATGATGTTTCTTCCACTGAATGCATATGTGGTGAGGTAAGGCACATCAGCCTCTCCCTCCCATGCTAGTTACGCCATGCAGCATTTGCCATAGATATAATCACACTGTAGTCAAAAAGATATTTTTTGTCCCATAACAGGCACAAAAAAGAATTGAAGAAAAACAATTACTATTAAAACAGCTTTTATATCAGGACCTCGAATAGCTGAGACTATGCCATGTGCCATGCTACAGGGGAAATAACAACTGCTAAATAGAGTTTTGGACATTTGTTGCTGGACAAGAGCTTTTCAACATTTTACTGAGAAATTTAAAAATGCAAAGAAAAATGTAGAAGGGTAGGAAAAAAACCTACTAGATGGCAATTATTTCTATCAGTATTTTTCAGAAAAAGAAGAGAATTTTTCAATCAAGTCTCATCAACATCACTGAAAAAGTCTTTTTACCAAAGCCTAATACCAATTTACAATACTAAGAAAATATGCATCAGAGGAATGATGTACCTCTCTAAAGTCTATCAGTGTGTCTTAAATTTTCACTTGAAAATAACATTTGTTCATAAAATAAATTTTTGTAATTTATTTTTGATTAAAATATTTTATGTTCTCAAGTAGAAGCAAGCAAATCAGAAAAAATGACTACACAATCCACTTTTATCCACTCTGCAGCCTGATTTCTGTAACGAATGTATGAGTTCTGTGCTCATGATGTTACCTGGTCATATTGCAGTGCTTTGTGGGACACACTTGCATACTGAAGGCTCAGGCGATTCTTTTCTTGCACAGCATCCTTCAGTTCATTTTCCTAAAACACAAGTAAAGAGTGTTATAGACCACTTATCTCCATTACAGTACATCCTATTAAGTACTTAAGGAAGCAATGTTTTTGCATTATTTGGTATTAACAAACTATTAAGAGCAATATCAGGCACAGAGCCAAAGGCACTGAAGGTGCAGAAGCAGCAGATTAGCTTGCAATTACAGTTGGCTCTATCGTAAACCCACATGTTTTCAGTAGATGATCTGATTAAAGATGTGCAGGCAAAGAGAGATGACCTGACTTCACAGGCCTGGTGCCTATAAAAATAATAATTAAAAAAATCTCCCTGTGCATGTAACAAAGAGCTCAAACCTGGCTGCCTCTCTTAGAGCTGGGAAGAGAGAGAGACTTGGCTCCCAGAAAAAAAGTAATGCCATCAAACTTAGGTCTTCAGAAAGCATTTTGAGGGCAAAAGCCAACAACTGGAATGTATACTCATGTACACATTTTTATATTAACATATTTCACTTTACTTATAATGTATATCTATTTATAATATATGTATATATACACATTCTAATACAAACATTTTTAGAATTTGGGTAGAGCTTCTATGTACTACAGTGGCAGGCAAATCAGAAATGCAGATGGAAGTCAAAAGGTAAGTAACCTGTGCCTAAAGATCAAGGTATTAACTACAGCCTCAGGAATGTATTTTTATTTATTTAGACAGCACTATAAGGAGGAAAAAAGGAAAAGTAAATAAAACTCAAACATACAGTCAAAGGTCAAACTAGAGGGGTGGAGATGCTTTGTCAGGTCACACAAATCAAAATACATGCAGCTCAGGAAGAAAAGCAGCATCCTCTGATATTTCTGACAATTTCTTTTTTGCACAAGTTCACAAAGGTAGTTGTCTGAGATTAAACCTTAAATTCAATTCCTTATGAAAGTTGCCATCAGTCATGCTGGGCAATCTGTCATCCTTCCATCCTTCAGTGTGCATGATACATTATCTCCTGAAAACATTGGTTATATTTGCCAAAAACTGTACTAAGGTGGGCAAAACTGGGCCCACTTTTGAGTGACTGGAAATAATTTATGATTTTGCACCATTAAAATCCACACTATCAGCAGATTTCTTTACTAATTCTGCTGAGGTCTTAAGAAAAACTGTTCAAGTAATGCTTTATCACAATTTCTCTTTAAAAATCTCAATATAAAAAAAAATTAAATTGCCAATTTTTGATTTACCAATGTAAGCCCTAAAAAAGGAATTTAAAGATTCTGATATTTAAATGTTTTTCATACTAATTGAACCAAAAAACTTGCTATTTTAAGCATACCTTTCTTGAATGAATTTCAAAACTCTCTGCATACAAGATCCATGTTTGGAATAGAAAACTAGCATTTTCAATTAACAAAAGTTGTTAAACTATTTATCTAAATTGTTTCCTAAGCTTCATTACCTGAGCATCAGAACTAATGACGCTTACAGATTTCTGCCTTGGCTACTTGACTGATAGCTAAGAAGGTGTGACATCCAAATCTGATTGAAATTAACCACTGGGTTCAAAATTTATAGGGTCAGCTAAACAGATAGTATGATTGTGTGAATTATTTTTTCTATACAAAATGAGAATAAAATGTCAGTTTTATAAAACATTTCACACAGAAAAGGCCATTCTGAGTAACAGTGATTTTAACATATCAATTCATTCCACAGAAGATACTGCATTTCTGCCCACACCTGGAATGCCAGTCTCAAATTTGAACATAAACAAAGGATAGTGAAAATTAGTTCAGCTTAAGTAATGACATGTTACGGCACCATCATCGTACAATATCAGAATTTATCATCATCTGTGGGAAGCCGTTCTCTTGACTAAGCGTTAAGTGCTATTGCACTGAACTAAACTAAGACGGCAAACTGCATAATATTCACAGTCTCCTGATTGCAGATATACCTATCATCTCGCACATAAGRAGCTCAGCAATTATAATTTCTCAAGTCTGTTAAATCTGTTGTTCAGGGTACAATTAAAAGTGGCAGTCAGGCTCTGTGAGATGCTAGACATTTCTGAGGGCCAAAATGAGAAGAATTTCTTAGCTCACGTTGCATTTTCAAAGGTGTGAATTAAATCAGTAAATATTTTTATAATATCAACAAACTGCACAGAACAGTTCCTTGGATATGCAAATAAATCATTGCGTCCTATTAATTGCTGAAAGTCACTTGTAAAGCATTGTGTGTCTATTCTGCACTTTACAAGGTGAAAATAAGCTACACTACCTGCTCTGAAACCCTTACAACTTGCAGGCTTTTGTCAAGCCAGATTTGACATTGACTTTAATGGATCCATTTGCATTTGTTACAAATCAATACTGCTCAGCTGACTGTAATGGGGAACAAGTGACAATGAGTTACCAGGTTTTAATAATGTTATTAAAACGAATTCAAAGGTGGGGAAGGAGAGGAGTAGTAATTGGTGGCAATCTAGGCCAGCATCTTTCACACCCTACCTTAAATTCTCCTGAATGGAAAACAGTTTATGAGAGATGGCACAGCAACTGGGCTGGCTGTTAGTCCTACCTGAAGAAAATACATTTTTATCATGTTATTTGCAAGGATGAATAGAAGTAGGGCAGTAACTATCCCAGTTTCATTGGTCCTTAGTTATAAGCCTATTCCTTTTCACTTATATCTCTGTTCATCATAATGGCAATTTCTCTCAGTATTCTTTCGCATTTGCCAGGATAAAGCACCACCTATGTTCCCCATCCCAACTAAATGCATAAAGTTCAAGAATCACCTGAAACAGTAGCAGGAATTACCGGCACACATCTAGCCTAAAAAATACACAGATAGAGACCCAGCAACTAAAACTCAGCTGCAAAGTTTCCACTTGCAGTACTTGCAATAAGGATATAATGTATTTGTATATATTATCAGTGTGTTTGGAAGTGACATAAATACATGTACACCTATAATATTTAGATTGCTTGCTCTCAGAAAATGCATTAAGGAACAAAGAATAAATGACTCATCAAAGGTCTCAGAGCAATAACATGTGGTAAAAGCCAAAAACCAAACCAAAGTCTTGTAAATTTTAGCTAAGTTCCTTTATTAGGCTGTGTCTTCTGGAAATGATCCAAGTCATAATTACTGTCAACTCAGAAATTCCCACAATATTAGTTTCAATCATTTGTTGACTTGAGTCATCTCTCAACAACAATGAACCCTTACAATAAGGGCTCTGACAGAAGAATTCTGGTAGATTCAGCTGCAATAGTTTAGCTACTGCATAGTATTATCAACCATGCCCCTGAAAGTAACCTGTGATGTGGTTAACTGAAGCAGCACATACTACTGCCCAAAGGGGAACACAAGCTAGTTTCTGTGTAGTATACATGAATAGTACTTCAACAAACAGTTATGTTCTCTGTCAAAATTCCTCATGACCAGTTTCTCCGGTGTTGAATGCTTCCAGATGCTAACTTTTACTTGGAGGAACACACTTATAGTACTCATTACGCATCTCCTCTTCTCACCATCTCCTCTTTTTTTGTGACTGTGAAATACCACCTGGATTTTTGCAAATGATAGTTATGCATCATTGCAGTTGGTGATTTTCTGTCTAATCCATTGACTTCAGTGATTTGGTTCCTTAACAATATCCGTCTCAACATTTTCCAGATTAGTTAAATATAAACCTTCAACAAAAAAGATCAAAGTTAATCCCAGCTACCCCAGAACTAAACACTGAATAGGCAATTCATATATTAAAAAAGAGAATTGAAGTCATGTAGAGGAAAATTACATTTTTACTGTTTTCTTCCATGTACAAACCAGAAAACTCAAATTTCTAGTATAAGTTCTTACTGGCCCACAGTCAGTCTCTGAAAGTTGCCAGTTCATGGCTGCTCTTCTCAAAAGTGCTGTCATACCACCATTGTGTATACACCCATTTGACCGGGGGCAGAGTGGCACACAAAAGGGTATTTTTCATCTGGCGGGGAATCCAACACATTTGATTATCATTTTACTATGTTGTGAGTTGTCTTCATTAGGATTTTATGGTTGGATCCTGAATGAGCTTTGAAACTTCAAACACATTTTAAGGGAGACAGATGTCTTTTGAAAATCCCAGCTATCTTTCTTCTCACACAGGAAGGCTACGCTTCCTTAAGATGCTATGCTGAAATAAATACAGTATTTTTCCATTCTCTCTCCTTTACTTGGCAGCTAGCAGTGAATGCATTAACAACAGGGCAACACTTCTCACTTCAGCTCTTACAACTGCCAATTCCAAACAGAACCTCCAAGTCAACAGAACGAAGAGGTCAGCAAATACATAGGGCAGCCATCACAAATGACAGACTTACTGGCAGCAGGCTGGATATGTGCTTCTTGCCTCCAGCTTGCCTGTGAATGCTAGGAGTTCTCCGCTACAGCCTTCCGCACTCTCAATTTAATAACTCCACCAAATTCTAAAGGGAACATGCAAAGAGGCATCACTCTGTTATTGCTTGGACCTAAGAGGAGATTTTGTGGGATTTTGCAATTTATTTCGAAGCTTGACATGATTCAGATTTTTAAACTTCTTGACAATAAACCAGTACCAGTCCAAAAAATAAGCCTGTGGAAAGCATTACCATTCACTCTTCCCTCATCTTTTCTATTTTTTATACAAATAGCTTTTGACTTCTTTTTACAAATTTAATGAGTTTTGTCCTTTTTTCCCCTGCTGCCCTCTCCCCTGTTCTTCATTTATTCACTGTATGTAACAATTCTGACAATTTAATTGTGCCTAAGAAGAAACATTTTACTAGAGTCAAATGAGGTCTACCATTTAACCTATGCAAATCAATCCACTGCAGCTGTTAATAAAGACAAGTAGAGTGAAGATTAAGAACTCATCAAGCCAGTTAGTCCAAGACACAGTATAAAGGCAAATGCTGACTAAATGTTAGCAGACTAATGTGCAAGTGAAAAGGAAGCAGTACTTTATACTTCCAAAAAAGCTTCTCACCAGTCTCCAGAGTCTTGACATTGGGTTTCAATTATTAGTTTAACAGTCTGTCACCCCCTTTCTAATGATGTTGCTACACAATACCCATTTAAAAAATTCAAGGACTTGAAGCAATTTAATTACTAGTCTAGCATGCATCCAAAAATTTTATAAACAGAGAAATGAATGTGGAAAATTAATGATAAGGAAAGAAACAATAGAAGCTGTATGTACTGAACTATTTCACCTTCCCCCAGAAAGAATTGAAAGTATTGTCACAGATTAGTATCAACTTACAGAACAAACCAAACCCAAACTTTTTCTAATATATGTAGGCAGAAGTTGCACAGAGCTTAGATTGCTCCTGCTTAAGCTTTTTTACCAAATTAAATACAAGAAGCGTAAACCATACTTACGTGTATTACATATGTGGTGGTATGTCAATCAAGCTGTATTCATGTCAGGACCATAAGTAGCGTAATTTGCAAAAAGACTCTGAAATGTCTTTTGCATGTCAGACAAAATTCCAAACAGCAAGGATATTTCCTGCTGGATGTAAGGAATGCTTCAGGCATTCTCAGCTCAGACAAGCATTTTTATTTAAGAGAACAACACTAAGGATGATCTTTTCAGAATCTGCAAAGTAAACTGAATCAGAAAATTGACAGCCCTCTCAAATGTATATAAACACAAGCAGCCCTCCAGTGTGCCATTTTTAAGGGGTGCCCAGAGCACTACATGGATTTAAAGGCTCACACACCAGTACGTACTTCACAAAACATGAGATGAAGATAAAGAACATCCATGAAAAATTAAAAATAAAAGACATTAAAAATAAATTGTGTTACCTTATAGATAAGTTGCATCTTTTTAAGTGCAGAAATGAAGGTAAAAATTTGTGTTCGCAACAGAGCAAAAGTAGAAATTCTCCTACGGATATGAAGACTGACTATAAAAATTCATGGTAGGAGGATGACTTCTGTAGATTTAATACAATCTGACACCACTGTCTGGGTAACAAGGTTCTACATTGCCTGGAGAAAGGCATCTGTTGCCCTGTGTGCTAGTTTGCTCATGCATCAATTATTTTTGTTTAAAAAAATGTTATACGCTATTCATTTATTTGTAGCTCTTTTTCTTTGAGACTTGTTTTTGCCAGTAACCTGGAATGACTGTATTAGAACACTGATTATAATCGCCTGTGATAGTTCTCTATTTTGATGATACATGAATAGAATAAATCCAAGAGAAAAGTGAAAACCTCTAGTCTACAGGTACTTAAAGAAAAAGGAAAAATGAAGAATCTTCTGATCTTTTCTCATGTATTTTTGTAATGACTCACTTCTAAGGTCAGGTTCATCACCACCAATTCATTTTTTTCTTCTTGTAAGAGCTAGATTTTAAAGGCAAAGCTGACTCATCCTGAATAGTACACAGTAGAACTATTTAAGAACCTCAACATGGACAAGCTCACAGCTAGGCTGAGAGGCACAGCCTGTACAACAAACTGCCATTAAAACCCTTCTGATTTTCTCTTTGTAATTAGCATGCGGATGATGCAAGAAAAATACAGGCTGTCCTGCATAATTCTAACTGCTATATAATATAGCACTGAGCAAAGTGGAACCAGAAGCAAGCAGAGAAAAATGGCATTCACAAGAGATGCTGCTGTTCTGTTACTGTTAATGTTCTGACACCACTTCCATTATATCTGACAGCTTTGGATGCATACCAGTAAGACAGAAGTGAAATCAAAGAAAGCACTGAAAGATGCTGAATGTCCCCTCCCTGTCCCATGAAGGGTACAGCTCTTTCCAGTACTTGCTTCCACAGTTACAACTTTTGACAGAAAGTTGCACTTTTAATAAACAACATATTGTAAGTTAGTGGAAAACTATTAAATGCAATGAAAAATAATCAAACTAAAGACTCTCTTTTTTTGAGGTGTTTTACTATTTCCATTTGATTCTTCCTCTCAATTGTCATGATGAAGTACATTAGCAAGTAGTACAGGGAAGTAGTCTGACATTTTATGATGTTAACATTTAAAGACTACGGAATTTCTACAGAGAATATTAACAGGCATACATAAGTTTTTTCCACTACCACTCTTAAGACAAAGGAAGATCTACTGAGAAATGCTTGTATTTTAAAATCACTTCACAATTCTATTATTTTCTTCATTTTAAAAATAGGAACTTTTCCATGCAAATTATACTTTCTTCTAATAAAGGAAAACAAATGCTGCTTTACCCCTCTAATCAGTAGGCTGAATTTAGCATAAGAATCACTATATAAAAATAGCACTTCTTAAAAAGCACTACTAAATAAGGAAAGTAGGAACTGTAGCAGTTTATTGGACTTGGAAATCACCGGTGTCTTGGCACTACAGTGACCAGGACCAGATGTTATGGGGGAAGCACAAACAATTAATGCATGGTATTATTTTTCACTTCAGTAAGACCTACGATAACAAGCTTTGCGCTACTAACTCATTTCATTTACATTTTTGTCTTGTCTTTTGGAGTATTAGCTTTTCACGCAACTGTTTCTTATAACTTGTCCATACAATCTTTTCTAGCACCTCAAATCCATCACCCCCATAACACTGATTTACACGATAAGGTACTCACTGCCATGTTTTGCAGGATCAGAGAGGAGAATAACAGGTAAACATCAGGTTCACCTGAACTTCTGGAAGATTCCCCTATTTTAGAATCACATCTAATCACATTTGATTTGCTGCTGCTCAGACTATGGCCATCACTGTAAACTGTTTATCACACTCTCCGTCTTATTTTCTTCACCTATGGCATATAGTATGAATATGACAAGACCCTCTCATCTCTTTTAGTAGTGAAAATGGGTAAAGTGATAACTTTAGATATATCTAAGTGCAATGGTCTTATTATAGCATCCATACTCATGAATAAATAAATATTCTATCTGCAGCTGTTTATAATGAATTACCAAATATGCAAGTTCTCGTCAAGACATTACTTTTGGACTTTATACCTACATGGTTGAAGGAAGTAATCATGAAGACAGTAAAAAAGCAGACGTTCCCCACAATAGCATTATTTAGTATTTGCTATTATGTTTGTATTTTATGATGCCCCTTGCTTCCTCCATGAGGTATGTGGAATGCATCAACTAGACTCTATACTCGAAAGCAAAAGACCAAATGTCTTTGCACACTTCCAGTTCACAACACAGACGGAATGAAGTCTCTAACTGGCAGTAGGTGGCATTACTTTTTTTCTTGTTAACTTCTGCAGAAAGTATCAAACAACACTATTCCAAAAGGCAAAGACAGCAATTGTATAACTTATGTTTTCAGTATCATCTTTTAAAACCTTCCCAGTATTTGCAATGAAATGTTATTATTGGATAACTGCTTAAGGACAAAATCATACATAATGTTGTTGTGGAAAAGTAGTATACAAATGTATAGCTGATAACTGAAGGATCAATTCAAGATGATTTTAGGCCTATCAACTTCAAAGAAAAATAAGGGATAAAGGAGAAGTCAATTCTCATCAATAACGAGTTATTTATGTATGTTAACACTGTATTAACATACATTAATACAGTTACATACATACTGTTAATACTTTCTGTCTAAGGCTGTTCCAATAATTAAAATTATGCAACACTGATAATGCTTTCATCAGTGACCATATAAAAATTATTTTGATAGGCATAAGTTTTAAAACAAGCTTCGTACCAAAGTAATTTGACCACCGACAACACAGCTGTTCCTAATTTAGCCACCCAGAGCACTGATACAATGTGCTTTAGCTTTTGTTCAGGCTACCGCCCCATGCCTGTCAGTGTTTAAGAGGCATTTGGACAATGCCCTTAATAACATGCTTTAACTTTGTCAGCCCTGAATTGGTCAGGCAGTTGGACTAGATGATTGCTGTAGGTCCCTTCCAACTGAAATAGTCTATTCTATTCTRTTCTACCCTCCTGAAGATAGCCCCTCACCTCAGGTTAGCCAAACTAYTACTTAGTATTTCCTTTAAAAAACAAGCACGTTTGTGTTTTACCTTTCAAATAACATCCAGCTGCTGGGAACATACACATAGCCAAAGATACAGTAAAAATACATTTCTGCAGCCTTTAGTAGTGAATTAATCTTAAACTTAATATTACAGCAGTGTTTTCCCTTGGACAGTATTGGAAAGCTAATCAATTTGATTTGTGGGCTGAAGCAAAATCAATATTTATTCAGGGTTTTTTCTTTCAATTACTTTTACAGTCACTTCTCAACACAATAAATTAATCCGTGTATCTGAGAGACAGAGGGTCTAATTCTCATTTACCATGGCACAGTTCTAGTTCCTTCAGGGACAACTTATACCCAAGGGAAAGAAAAAAATAATGTTAAATTATCCACTGCTAAGGGAGAAAGGAGTGAACAAGGTCCCTGGTCTTGTATAAAGGCACAAAGGARACAGTGCAGCTTAAACATTAACCCCATTTGAATGCTGGTATGAAGCTGGCACTGTCTGAAGGGGACATTCCCTACTGCCCCCTTAACAAATATTTTATTTTTATTTTACCATCATCCTGCATATTTTGTGTTTCACATCTCCAATTGGTAGTAAATTGTTCTTTTGCCTTAAGTCCAGTGGATGCGCCAAAGACCTAACTTATTTTTGTAGGTCAAACCAAACGGCACCAAATATTTAAAAATTATTAAAATGCATAGTGTGGTTTTAGGGGTTTCTGCACATGCGTGAATTTCCACTCACACTTTGTGATAATTCCTAAGGAACCTGCTATCCACATTTTCCACTTACTTCGATTTCACTAGTGGCAGAACAAACAAAATACATCAGCTAAAAAACATGAACAAAGTTGTTCTGATCACCACTGGAGTGCATTAGGGATAAGGCTGCAACAGAAAGCATCTATTCATTTATCTACTACGGCATTAAGGTCTCCATATGCTGATCAACAGAACATATACAGAAGACTGGTAAGCGGCAATGTGAACTTGGAGATCTCTTAGTAGAATACTTTATAGGATCTTCTAAAGACCACGTATGTTAGTATTCTGCTAACACCAGTTGCAGATGCTTTTATATAGGAATAGCTCATGGAGAGATCTTGTCAACATTGATTAAATTGTCAAGTTCATTGCGCTATTTCTTTTAATAGAAAATCCTTATTCTTACTGAAATAGAGCAAGCCATTTCTTGTTCTGTTTCACTGATAAYTAAAATGCAATTAGTTAGATCAGCTTTCACAAATATTTCTCAAAAAGCTTTCCTTTTTGTCATGCACTGAGGTGAGAATAGCAAACAAGATCAACTGTTGTCATGGTAACAACATGCCCCAGCAGGTGAAAAACTCAGTCCTGTGGCACTAAAAAAAAAGGATGATATGTACTGAACCTAAGCATAACACCAACTAAAGCTCAACAAGCTACATGTTTTTTCATAGACTGGCATCTTTTTAAGCAATACATTTAGAGAGGCATATGTTWAAAAAAAAAAAAGTGAACTCTGGTGACATTAGTAATTATTCAATTGTCTCAGTAATTTTATTAGGCAGAAATTTATATTGATATGTTGCAAAATTTTGGAAATCTCTATGCAAAGTTTAGCACAATTTTTAAAAATTATAATGGACTTGAAAATAGAAGATAATTTTTCATTTCAAGACAGATATGAGAAAAATATGCCAAATAATTTTAAGGGTTAGATGCCAGAAGCATCATTCAAAAACAGCTCTTCATGCTCCAAAAGTTCTGTTTTCAGAACAGAAAATATTACAGCCTTCAAGTAAGACTGTACAATCAATTTTTCATCTTCTGTTAAGCTAAGATGGTATATATGAACACTAAACAAATTTAGGAGTTAACCAAAACAAAGTACTATGGACCACTGCTTTCCCTATGTGAATTTTTAAGAAAAGCTGTAGAAAACTGTATGTTGGTCCTTCTATGGTCCAACCAAATCTTCCTTAACTAAGATTATCTACAAGTGCCCAACTCAAAACACTTCATTCCCATTTACAGAGATTGGAACAACGCTTTGCATTCCTTCCTTAGGGAGAAAAAACATGCAGGTAAGTCACGAAGCCTTCTTTTCATCTGCAGGACTCTCAAACAATGGGAAATCACCATGTATCATATTCTATTAATCAAAGCTGTTTCCAAACTATATTCAACACAATTTGAAAACTTGGAAAAAATGGAACTTTATGTGATCTCTTACATAATACAACATTAAATCTGAAAGGGCTACATAGTTTGTTCTAAACAATACCGATATTTTCTTCATCCATTTAGCAAAATGTAACAACTTTAACAAAGCTTAATAGTTTTACTATGTGTGTATTTACAGGTGTGGAAACTTAGACGTACTACTTTTCTAAGAATTCTCAGGAAAAATACATCACAAAACAATGAGTTTAAACAGTCTGCCAGTCAGCATTTGAAATTTATCCTCAGGCAAGCAATGAGTGAACTGTGCATTCATCCTTCCTAAGTGCCAAAAAAGGGAAGATGGCTCTATCACCTAACTAAAGCAATGCTGTTTCTCATCCTTCTACTCAATACCATCTAAAGTCCTGTCGCAAGAACATCAAAGGAGAAATACAATAGCTAGCAAATACTAGAATTCACAAAAAATGATGATTTTTTTCAAATAATATTATTTCATTACTTGAACTTTAGTTCAACCTTGAATGTCAGTAATGTACCAAACTTCACATTAGGCACTACCCAATTAGAAGAAAGTCCCTGCCTAAATATATTGTTTTATTTTTTAAAGCATAAGACAAAATAGGGGCTAGAATCAAGTCTAAGTAATATATAATTTTGGAGGGAAGAAATCCTCTGCATATGGAAAAAGGAAACTAGCTTTACAGTTTTTAAACAGTGGCTGCTTGAAGACACTTTGCAGCTTGGAGTTACAAAAATGATATTAGGAAAGGTTATTTGACAGAGTGCAAATGAAGAGGATGAGAGCAGTATCTCCCTGAGAATAATATTTATATATATTGAAATAGGTACATGCTGAGGATGTCAATAGTTTGTACAGTAAACCTGGGAGAAATACATGATACCTGTTTTTCACAAAGAGAAACTCAGTAATTAAGACCAAAAAATGTTCATTGATTTTGGATTCCTCTGCTGGTTGTAGGCATCCCTGAAATACTGGGGCAGTCACCAGCAATGAACACTTTGGAAATGTGGTCTTAGATGATTTGGCTGGCACTGAACAGCAATATGAAAGCAGAGTCAAAGACAGATACTAACATAAAAATCCTCCTGTATATCACACTCTACACAAACATACAAGTTTTTATGCCTTTATGAACTACCACAACTTCTTATTTTGCTGTCATAAATCTGCTCTACATCTCTGTAGTCTATAAGGACAATTTTCCAGGCATTTTTGAGGAGAGCAGAACATAGACAAAACACTTTGTGTTAACGTATCATAAGAAACAACACAAAATCTAAACAATGTATTTGCCATGTTACTTTTCCTTATCTTCTCTTTCCTAAATCTAACTAATGCTGCCAGGAAGATATTTATATACTATTCTGCTTAGTATAAAATCAAAAGACAACTAAATCATCAAGGCCCCAATTCAGGCAAGGAACTAACTGCTTAAGAGCAGTGGAATATTGAAGCAATTTATCCGAACCCCCTAGTATTCTCCCCTTCATTAAACTCTGACATGAATCTAAACAGAGTCCTGACTGCTTTCAACAGGGTAGAAAATCATCAGCTAGAAATCTGCATTAAAGTTGCAATCAGACTTATTTCTTTGCTAGTTCCAAGTCTTAGCACACATATTATTTGGCATCTCCAATTAATCTTAAATTTGCTTCAGTGTGACTAATTAGGTTATATTACCCTGAGTCTTAAACCATTAATAATTTCATTACTTAGAGTTACATGTGGTAGCAATGAAATGTATTTCACCCCCACTTACTCAGAAAGCAGTCCTGTATATATGCAATTGCATCCATCTTCCCTCCTTAATGACACAGGCAAAGAGAAAGAGTCAGAGTTTCTTTCTGCTCATTCATGCTGTACCGCATCATACTGTTAAATTAAAATTAATCTTCCTTACTAGCTGAAGCTGACCTTTTAGCCACTGCCTGGAAAGAGAACATCACTCCCCTGGGGGCTGTTCAAGGGGAGGGCCTTCTTGCGCCTGACACCTCTCAGCCATCAGATGAGATGAGGCAAAAGCACATTAAAATGGGTAATTTGGTAAGGTATGATTAATATTATTTATACAAGGAAGGCTGGCAAGCCATGCTCAGCTTCRTGCTTCCTTAAGTACCTGAGACAGGGAAGCTTTTTGTGGTCTGTAACATCAGTAAATATTTACATTTTGGTTTATTCTTTAGAAGTTGATAATTAACTGCTTGAGGCTGAACAGAAAGATTCTGTAAGCTTTCACTCAGTTTCTGTATCCAGCTTGCTATTACTATATCCCTGAACTAGACTAGGACATTCTGGGACTCAAGGCATTTGTATTCATTTAAATAACTGAAGTTTATTCATAGTTGTTTCCAAGATAAAACCTTCACACATTAGGGAAGCATAGAGTTTATGTTTTTGCTACTTGCTCATTTATTAAATGAGATGTGTAAAATAGTTACTGAGACTGCAAAAGGATTTTGCCTTCTGTCACTCAAAACAATCTGAGCACTAGGAAATTCAATTTCTCTTTGCCCATAAAACCTTTTTAATATAAGCATGCATTCCTCATATCCTGAATATGACTTTTAAAAACTCTCTCGCTCTCACTTTGTATAAAATTCACATTATTTTATGCCCTCCTTAAAAACATATACAATCTTTGTTGTTGTGTTTTGTACATTGGCTGATATTTAATCAAAGTTTTGTATTTAAAATATAAATAACCTGAAAACAGCTCATAAGTCTGAAGGCCATTAGGGTAACCAACCAGGAAGAGTCTAATCAGAGCACAGAATTCATCTTCTGTATAAAATACTAGTTGATTAGCAAATAATCTTACTTAAGGAGAGAAATGGAAAAGGGAGGAATAATGATGCAAAATATTTCTGATTCGTGAACTGACTGAAAATAAATCTTGACTCAAATGATATATAAAGGGAAAATACTAAAAAAATTAAACTCTGGACAGTGGAAATAATCCTACTCAAGGAAATCTCTGAAAATGGTGGGACAATGTGAACGATCACTACTACTACTACTGGAATATAGTATTCCACTTTACAAAATTAAGTGTTGAAAATTTCTCATGTTGAATTAAAGATCAAAAAGAAAATAATTCCAATGCTAATAATATTTAGCTTTAGGGCTTGTCGTATTTAATTTTTTCAGTTCATAAAAATCAATTGTTGTGGCAGCTACAAATTTAAAGCTTTGTGGAAGTTCCCAGGAAAGGCTTTGAGGACGGGAGGAGGGGAGAA
This sequence comes from Phoebastria nigripes, assembly GCA_035582835.1. NCBI lineage: Eukaryota > Metazoa > Chordata > Aves > Procellariiformes > Diomedeidae > Phoebastria > Phoebastria nigripes. The sequence goes on from JAYKAV010002966.1 coordinate 2,745,463, forward strand.
GAAATACTAAAAAACACAAAACACTAGTCACAAAGAATGTCTTATTTTCTCTATTTCAAACTGCTATTCACCAAAACAATGTAAAAAAATTGATCCTATGCTTATGCATTTAAAAACTTCTAAATGAATGATGACTTTAATCTCCCAGTAACCTAACTGAAAGATACTGCCAACTAGTATATGCTAACAAATACAGTTCAAATACTAGCTTCTGGGCTTCCTTTTGTGACAGAAATTTGGATGCTTTTARTGGTAACATTCTCCATGCCTGCATTTGAATGGCTCTTCATCTGAACAATCCCTTCCTTCAGCTATCATTCAAGTATCATTCTGCTTTGGTCTAGAAACCTCAAAATGACAAAGTTTTTTCAGGAGACTGTATCAACATTGACCAACTGATCAAACCAAGTTTAATTGATAATAATTTTTAAAAAATAGTTTAAAATTGTAAATAACTGATGGAGTGCATATCTCTGATCTGGTTTGAGCCACTGAAGAGCTTTTAAAATAATTCAAAGACTGTACAGCTTGGACCAAAAGGCTGGTACCCATGTTTATTTCAAGTTCTAAGAAAGTACAAGACCAGTTTGAGAAATATATTAATGAAATCATTACTCTGTTTAATAAAGGATATGATTTGGTATAAACCCTAATGTATTAGGATTGCAAWCAATACCAGAAATAGTAAGACCAACTCATTGTACTGTCTACTTCACCAATTTTCTTCTTTTTCCATTCACAGACATACAAAGGGACAAGCCCATTTTTAAAAACTCCTACAGTAATATACACTATCCCAAAACCTGAAAGAGAATGAATTCAGTTTAAATTCTGGGAAGATGTAGATTAGTTTCATTTCTTTTCACCTGAACCTATCTGCACGTCACAATTTCTGATCCTCACATGCTATGCATTACCAGTGCAATTGAGGAAAACAATGAACAGAAATAATTTATCTTTATTTATTAAAGACAAAATTTGTTTGCTGCGTGTTTCTTAAAACTATCAAAATTATGTTTCCTCATGATTCATCAACTGAAAAATAACAGGAAAAAAAAAAGATTATATTTGATTAAAATAAGCCTCATGTTTCATCTTTGTATATCAACCTCCTAAGCCATACACAGACAATATCAGCATAATTTCTGAGCTCTCACAACTCATCAATTAAAAACAAACCTACAGCTGAAAATCTATTCATGAAGTAAGAAATGGATCTCTCGCAAGGTAATTATAATTCTCTATGCAAAACAAATCCTTGGAGAACATTTAAAAACTACACTAAAATTTCCAGCACTTTAGACACTTGAGACCAGATACTGTCAACTGTATTTCTACCTATTATGAATTTCATTAACATTTTTTTTTTATTCCTATTGAAGTAATTTTCAATTATTGCTTTTTTTTTTCCTGATGTATTTATTTGTAACAAGGAATGCTGAGAGATCTTCAGTCCTCAAGCAAACTAATTAGCTCTAATAAAGCCAAAATAAATTAGTTTTGGTTATATATTAACAGATAATAAATTTAAGTGATGCTTCTGACTTGCAAAGGGCTGAATTTCAAAACAGAAGGTTAATCAAAGAGGAGGTTCAATTTATCTCCCATTATGAATTAAGATTTTGAAATGAGGCAGCATTTCTAGGCACATGAAGAACTGAAAAAGACGGTGAGAATGTATGTGTTCATATGATGGCTGTCAGGAAACCTCAGGAAAAATAAAAGTGGACCACAAGATAGCAGGGAATATTCAAAAGAACATAGCTTTGCTGCATAAGTAGACCACAAGATAGCAGGGAATATTCAAAAGAACATAGCTTCGCTGCATTTCTGAACATACTAATTCAAAAGTATCAATAATATTAGCTGAAGATCAACTCTGCCCCTATGCTTCCAAGGGACACTGCATGGTGTTTTATCTGTCACTTTAACACAGAAGTAAAGGCATTTTTAATGCCTTTTAATCCCTCTGCATTTTTAAAATAGGCYGTGATAATACTTATGCATGCATTTTAAATGTTTTAGTGTAGGGACGTCAAATGCAAATGATGCCAAGCTTTTTCTCTTCCTGAGATCTAGATGAAATCTCATCACGCTGACACTAGGTTTAAATGAAGTTGAGCATCACTGAATTCTCTCTGATACGGCTATCAGCAAAGTGAAGAATGAAACTGAAAATTAAAGATAGCCTCAGATGGCTGCACATTTATGAAGTTTTCTAAAACATAAATTTTGTATCACTGATTCTTTTTTCCAACTACCTACTGAAGAATGACACCTGCCTGCAAAAAAATTATTACCAGAGATCATTGAGGTACCAGAGATCAGGTGTCTTGACAGATCCTCCTGCTCCAGTGACAACCAAAATGTCTGTCATTCTAATAGGCATAATAGCACATAAAAGATTAATATTTCTCCTAAATTTCCTAATGCCGGATRTATAGCTCTGGAACTGCTGTTTAAAATACTTCCATTGCCTCTAGCACTAAACTAACTTCTATTTTCACAAAAACATTTTGACAAGAATGTACATCTATGAGAACCATTTCTTAGCACCTCATTGCAAATGATATCCATGTTTGTGAGGAGGTGCCTTTTGGTGAACTATCATTTCAGCATTGATGTGCCTTTTAAAATGGAAGAACTGTGATGGTGGAAAATCTGATGTAAATATGTGAAAATCATGGGCTTACTCTCATGATCTATTGAAGGAAAAGCAGTGGCTAAACATGCTGCTTTTGATTAAATGTTTTACATTTCATCATATATATTCAGTTTCGATTTAACACTCCAACCCKTCATAGGTAAACTACTGATTTCAGCTCTACTCTGTTGAACAGAGGCTCTCACGAACACATGTTATTTATCTCCCTGCATGCATGGGCCTTAAGAACGAGCCTGAACTACCACAAACACAAGCAAACAGGAAGGTAGAGTTTCATTTGTTCAGTTTACATGCATGTAAGAAAACTTATTAGCATTTTCAGTTGCTAAAAAGAAAAGTTCTTCCACAACGTTGATGTGATTTTTTTATCTATATACAAAAGAAAGAACCCATGACAGAAGGCAATTTCAACCCACAAAACCAAAGTCTGCACTGTTTTACTCTTCCATATAATCTTCACTTATTTCAGGTTATTTCATACCATAATCTAGGGCATAGTTTGTCCACTTTAGCACAGTTCATAGCGTGGTAACAGAAAGTACCATTTACAATCTGAACAGACCACTTTTTAATGTTCTGACTACCAGTCCCTTCCCCCAGAAAAGTGAGTTATGGAGAGGGGAGTATGTATGTTTGCATACACGTGCCAAACTATATCCACACACGTTCCACTCAGGGGAAAAAAAAAAAAAAAATCAACTACAATGAAAGTCAGCAACCTGCCAATTCCAGAGTTTTTATAGATTAGACTTAAAGATTGCTACTGGGCCAATCAAAAAGAAAATTCTAGACATAAAGAATTGTTACATGTGTTATCTTTTGACTGCCGAAACATAGCCCAGACAGCTGATCTGCTCTGAAATCACCTATCCTTCTTATCCAAAGGAAACCACAATTTTGCTGTTTCTTTAAAAGTTTCTGTTACTGTGACAGTCAGCCTACCTTTCACCTCATTAAAGGGTAACTTCGGACACTCCTGCCAATTCTTTCCCTCCTCTATTGCCAGTTTGGTGTGAAGCCTACCTCATAGAAATCAGGGATAAAATCTGCTTTTAGGAATGCAAACTCAATTTTCATAATAAATTACTATTTTCCTACTTGCAAAGACTAGCACCATTTATGTAAGTGTAAAAATCTTGTGTAAGCATTTTACRAGTCAGTCATACAATTTATTTTTTCAGAAGATAGAAACAGATTAATTGCCTTTTTGCATATGTTCTCCTGACTTTCCTTAAAAAACAATAAGACAAGAAAAACATGATCAGAGATGACAGGTCTCTCAAGATAATACCAAAATGAGCTTTTTATCAATCTGAATATCTACCCTTGCATATATGGTTACAGGACAGTCACAGTCATGTACTTAAAATCAGGTGAACCTCAGCAACATAAAACTATGGGTCTTTAAAGGACCTAACACACCCAGTAGCAAAATAACACTAGAAAGAGGACCTCTTCATGGCAGAGCTAGGGAAACAGCAAGTGGTAAACAAAGGAAAAAAATTGTGAGGTATCTACCAGCTTAAAGCAAATAATTGAATTCGCAATTAAAGCAATTCTGTGGAAAACTAACAATTATGTTGTAAAATACGTCATAGGCAAAATTCAAACACCTGTCTCTACCTGCAAGATGAARCACATATGCTTTCCTTCTCCCTCCATGAAAGACTCCATGAAACCTTCTAGAGTGCAGGATGTGAATACAGGACCTACAGCATTTAATTTATCATTTACCTCAACAGCAATGACAGTGTTTTGACTTTCTCCTAAATTTGCACATCACCTCATTCGCAATCCTTTCCCTCCATTAGTGGTTTACTGTTGTTCTATTTTGTAAGTTTCCAGCAAATTAACACTAAATTGAATTCCATAGAAAAAGATGTTAACAGGCTTTCTCCCCCATGCCTGATTTAATCACATTTTCTTCTCCTTCAATTTACATTACATTTAATGGTGGAAATTATTTTTAAGACCAATTTCTGATKATTATGCTTATTATAGTTCAGAGCATTATTCTTCCTGTCTATCTTTAGCTAATTCTCAAAGAAAAGATTTGATCTGGAACAACTTGTGAAGGCCAAAAGTGATATTTACACAAAAGACGATTTCTTTTCCCTTCTACTTCCCCTTTACAGCAATACACCCAGCGTGTGGCAGAAGGCACGAAGTCCTCACATATCTCCTTCTTTCACAAACAATACTAGCAAATGGTGGAGAACGGACAGAAGAACTAGAAATAAATCAGTATCATTCATTTGAATTAGATGTGGAATAAATTCTTCTCATTATAGCCAAGCCTACACGTAAAGACATTCCCTTACTGTTTTAAAGTGCTCTGAAATTCTTGTAAGAAAAGAAGATTATTATTTATTGGCAGTATGTCATGAATAAAACCTTTTTTTTTTTTTTTTTAATTTCTCCATATAAAATTATTGCTTTTTAAAGCCCTATGCTTCAAATTGTTTGAAGTATGATAGGAGATTATCTGCTTAATCCATTTCTTTCACTCAGGCATTTCAGATTTCAGGCAGCTATGCAAAGTTTAGTTATGCTTAACAGACCTGTGAAGCTCTTCACAAAGCAGAAAATGAGTCAGGAGAAAAAATATACAGCCTTAGCGTGGTTTAATTAAAAAAAAAAAAAAAAAAAAAGTGTAGTGAAATTGAACTACAAGGGAGAAATTTTGAGTTACATCTCTTATTGACACTGTAACTAGCTAGAGAATCCATGTTACGTTTCTCCTTTTATTTTCTGCTGAAAAGGCAGCAGCTGAAGGAAGCTTGTTAACTCCATTTCTTCAAACTTATGATTCTGTTTCAGTCCTTGTCAAAATGGAAACTGCCACTTGATTAGGAGCTTGACCAAATGCAAACTACTGCGGCCCTCAAACACTCAGATGATGCTTTATTTACCCAGAGGAAATGAAACTCACTGCCAGCATGTTTTGTATTCAGTTTTTGTGCCTGATTCAGAGGATCAGAATCTGAGCCTTTTCTTTACTGTTTTCAGCATAATTCAACATGATTCAGTCTTGGTGCTGCCAAGACTATATCACCTTAAATGGGCTTTAACTACATAATTAACCAAATGACTTAACATCACTTTATTCTTTCTTTGAGAATGACTGGATTTAAGTTAATGCTGTCTCCTTCACTCAGTCTCTTAACTCAACCATTGCTAGCTGAACCACATGTAGAAACTGAAAGAGCACTTTTCCCTGAGGGTCCCAAATTGCCCACAATGAAGTGATATGCCTCTGAAGAGTGAAGATGGCAAACTGAATGTTATGGCAATCTACATCTCTGCCATAGAAAACCTGCAAATCCCTGTCCTGTTCCCTGGACAGGTTGGAAAACAATCCAAATTTTGAACATTTTTTCCCTGCCAGATTGTCAAATGGCATTATTTATTCTTATGTGCAAAATGTGTGTTGAAAGTTGCTCAAATGCCAAAATGTGTCTAATCCTGCTATAATGTGGCAGGGAATAATTTCTAAATTTAGGAAGTAATTGCTTTGCTGTCCAGTGAAATGTACACTAAAAAAATAATTTCCTCTAGGCAAGTCCTCATTTTAAACACCAGTTCAGACTTCAGTGAACACAAGTACTAAACCTTTGGAAAAAATGAAGCTCTACAATTCCATTGCTGCAGTTTACTGTTTTCATTGGTGCTTGCTCTGTATCACAACACAATCAAAATAACCATATTCAGTGCTTAGATATCATCCAATACATAGTTACAAAGTGCTTTGCAAATAAAACTATACAGTTCTCTGGGGTAATATTCCTTTTTGTGGAAAATTTTGACTTTCCCAGTTGTGGTTTTATTAGAATTCTGAACAAAAACTTGACATTTCAAACTTCTTTGTACAAACRAAAGGAAGGAAAGGTTCTTGTTTTAAATACAATCTACCTGACACTGCTGCCCTAGAGCAGTTCCTTGCCAACTTGAATCTTGGGAGCACTAAGTCTTTGATTTCAGGAATTTCAGAGGACTGAATTCTTAGCTTCTAAAATCTGAAAGAGACTAGAGTGAACCACCAAGCAAACAAGCTGGCAACAGAATAGTTTGCCATCTGCCAATTTAAATTACTCTTTCAGTAGCCCTACAATGTGGGTTTCCAATACACTGCCAAATCCCCAACCAGCTAATTAGTATCATTCCTTATATTAAGAAAGTATCAGCAATGGTCTACAGGTGTTTATCACGTATATGTTTTAGCTTCGCATATGYTTGATATTCTATGAATTAATACAGAATAAAGGATTCAATGATAGACATATTCCACACTTAAACTATGGTTTTACAATTCATAGGACTGGGCACCAATCCCGCTGGGGAAGAAAAAAAAAAAGGGCAAAACAAAAACCGCAGGGACCAAATTTCCAATAAATTTTCATAAGTATTCAAAAAGAATCAAGGTGAAACCCGAAAGAAACTGCACAGACCAGTCTGTGAACTGAAATCACAGGCAAATTTAAGAGAGAAAGAAGGGTGTCCCACCAAGCAGTGATAAGCAGAAGCCTCTGTGGAAAGCGCAGCAAACTCCCAAGTACTTTGCCACCTTTGACTACTGCCTTGTTAGGGGAAGGGGAGGAAATTTAGTCCTATTCATAATGGTGTGCATATGCATACTAGCTCCTGTCTCCTACAATAAGCCCCCTCAGCCGATTCAATCACCTTGCCAGCCACTGGCAAGACATGATCCTGCTTTATACATGGGCAAGTTTTCAAAGGCAAAATGCTTTTTACTTGTTTTTGAGGTGTTGATGCATTCTCATTGAACATAGGAAAACTGTTAACAAACATATGGAAAAAAACCTGCAAGTCTACAGTTGAGTCCCGCAGATTCAGAAATTCACTGTTGTTTACAAGGATGATCATCTGCTATGGCAGTAAAATGTCACCACAGATTAGAATAGTAGTCTTTACACTTTTAGTGAGAACTCTTGCTATGTTGGACCAGAGCTTTAGACATTGCAGTATATCACTTGGAGGTCTGTGTGACTACATATGTACAATCTGATCTGTCTAAGCCTAGACAACACACTGACATACATAAGTATCAAGGATATGACAAGCATCTATCAAAAATCTCTTCTTTGATCTTTCCCATTTATCATGAAACTGCATTCATTTAAATAATATTACTACAGAACTATGAAAAACCACAGATCAAGCCTTTGCAGAATTCTACATTTTTTTTTTCATTTTGAATTGAATTCATTTCAGTTCATGACCAATGTAAATATAAGTATTACCAAAATGATCCATAGAACAAATTAAAATAAAACCCACTGTACACAGTAATTTTGTGTTAGGGAGTTCAACAGATGTCACAAATACAAGAAAATATGTTCAACAAAAGGAGATATGATTACACTTCCGCTTAACCTTCATGTTGAGTATGTCTCTCTTCACTAGCACCCCCAAAAGAAGCATGCAGTTGATTTCATCTCATTTGCCAAACTACCCACTTTTTTCATACATTTTGGTAGAGAAGAGAAAGTGGAAATCATTCAGTACACTGCAAACTTCAGGCCACTAACTTGATAGAAACCCCTAACTCTCTTCCTCTGAATCTTTCTCTTTTTCTCAGTTTAAAAAATAGATAATACCTATGTAACTTAAAGTAAGCTTTTTGCTTTAATCCTCACTGTTTTCAAAATTTACCAATATTATCTGGTAAACCAACAGTTATCTGACTGTAGACTAGAGGATCAGTGTGTACAAACAACCCAAGGCCACATAATCATGTTGTGTCCACTGTAACTATAATAGATATGTAAAACTGTTAACCTGTCAAATTCCTGTTCAGTGTTGGGATATAGAAAGGGTTATTTTTAGATGTGAAAATCCTGTGATAAATAAAGTAGTTAGAACTGTATTAGACCATTTTGGTTTAGGATCTGCTGGACTTCTGGGGTTTGGCTTTTTTTGTTTGTCTGTTTTTGTTTCGAGCTCCTGAGTTTCTTTTAACTATACTAAAAAGTTTTTGTATGAGGATCTACCTAAGGACCATTCAAGTGTCATTCATCTGCATTAACCCCAGTCCATTACAAATAGTAAATCCTGGAAAGTTAAGATCTTTAATTGGGTCATTAGTATGTGCCTAAAACTTCCTACCAGATGAATGCAATCACTTCTTCTTTTCTTCCCCAATATTGGGGGACGGCTCTAATGTTATTTGACTGAAATTCACTCTAAAATACAGAGAGAGAGAGATGGGGAAAGAATAATAGAGTAACAAACATTGCCTCACTCAGGATAAATAATCACAAAAGCAGCAGAATCAGAAAGCTCTTACTCCATACAAAGTGTTTGAGAGGCAACACACAAAGGATTAAAGTGACAAAAGCATTTGCAGATTTAGTAATTCTTGGTAGAAGGGGCAGCTAACCAGAGGTCATTGCTATCATACAGGGAACTGACTGCACCTTAATCATCCATGAGACAACCCTTCTCTGATTCAAAGCAGATTCCTCCTACAGACTGAATTTGGCATTGAGATGGATTCTCAGCCTGATTTGGTATAACTTCTTGGTTTGCCAGCAGGACAAGGTACACCACAGAGCTCCTATGAGGTTTAACCCAGAGCTTGAAGTCTCACTATTGCTCTCAATGCTCTCTGATAGGCTTAATTTCTATGGCATTAGAACTCTGTCTTTCTGATATACTGCAGTATTGTGACGCTGCAGAGGAGTCCACAAGTGAAACTACACAGGAATTCAGTATTGAAAGAAAAAGTGAAACATCCATCTTTATTCTTGGAAATTTTTTCATGGGACTTTACCTGAATCCTCAGAAATGAGAATCTTTATGATCTTTAAGATCTCTTGTATTCTAAAAATCTAAAGATGAGGATGGTGATCAATTTTTGAAGACTATGCAAAAGAGAGGTTACATTTTAAATATGGCCCCAACTTCCAAATTAAATAAGATACAAAATCTCTTATATTTTCAAAAACATGAACAAAGAAACAAAGTGCTGGTACACTGTTGTAACACAGAAATGACCATTTCTAAACCTGTGAAGAAGGGTAGGTTACTGTGACCTAAAATTCACTGCTCCTTAATCAGTGACTCTTCAAAAGAACAGATAGTATAAAAGTAATAGAGGGATTTTCCTATTCTTCTGAAAAAGCTTTAATACACATACTCAGTGTGTCTACACTATACAGTGACAGGCAGATACATAGGCACAGAATGGCTTCTCTTTTCAACTGGGTGAGCTAAGGGAACAGGGCTTCTAAAAATAATTTGTTTTGTTCACAATAGCTTTCATCATTATTCTTCTTTTCGCTATTCTTGCAGTCTGTGAGTAAGGCTAATTTTTCTTCACAGATCTCTGCATGTGTTCTAACAGCTCAACCCAGGCTCTGATTTTTCAGCCTGCTTAGGAACCAGGAGAGGCATTTGCAGGGTGGGAGACACTAATGTCACTTGAATCAAACTTGCTTGAGAACTTTTATGGCCATATTCTAAAGAAAAGATTCAAAATAGGAATTGTGGGGGAAGAAAATGGGAAAGAAAAATATTAAAGCTGTTGTTCACTAGCAGAAATAACCATCTCCCTTTTATTCACTGACTTGATGTTTGCAACTGAAAAAAAATGAACACTCTCTGTTTCTTCTAAGGCACCACTTAAAGTGCAATCTAGTTATACATAGTAGTCATTCCTATCAAACGTCTGTATCTTTCATTCCATTAATGGACTGAGACTATAGGCAAGCAACACTTTCCCATAGGGTGAACCACCATTCTGTTGCAGAAACCTACTCATTCATTTGCTATTGCGTGGAACACCCCACCCCTACATCCCAGCTTCTTTGTGATCATCCAGTTCACCGTTGGATCAGATCTCTGCAACTGCTGACCGGAACACAAGCTCCCTTCTCCTCCATTGACAGACGCTCTTAGAACTATGAAGTTTGGAGAAGGACACGACTGATGGAAACCAGATGGAGAAATCAGCAACGTGCCCAGAGGACTTCTAATGATTCACAGATCACAGTTGGCAACTTGGCCTTGGAAAATTATAATAAACACATTATTACAGGGCTTCTTATTTCATCAGTATTTTAGAACAGTGGAGCTTTTTTTTTTTTTAAATTTAATTTTTGTACCAAGTATCCATTAATACAGGGTTCCCAAAACATCACATATACAATTTGCAGTATACAAACAAAATTAAGCCCTTTAAATACATTTTCAGATAACTCAGAATATTTTTTTAATTATTATTCAAGTTGAAACAGTTATTTTGAATTTGCCAAAATGAAAATTTGAAAAAACTTCTGCTTTTTTGCAAAGTCATCATCATATTTTTATTCAGTATTCACCATTGTACGTCTATTACTTTAAATAAATCAGAAGCGTATAAATCAGTATCTGCAAATGAAATTTGGCACTGAGCTCAAACATCATCAAATTTCACTAAACACTGTCAACTTGAAATGACTAAACACTTTTTTGGAATTCTTTTTAGTTGTTAGCTCTATCAAACTCCTCCTTCTGACAAGAATTCACAGAAAATTCTGACATTACCAAATCTATGCTTTCCGTAAGAGGAACTGCAATCCAAAAATATCTAGTATGCTAAAGCACAGATGGCTTTCTTATGCACCACCCAAGCTAACAAGATCAAAATCCTGAGTGGCTTCAAATGGTTAATATTGACCCTGAAGAAAAAGGGCATCACTCCCTATAATATTAGATAAAATACTACACCTAGCTAACACCCCATGGGTTCAGCTACTTAAACCTGGCTGAACAAATTTTTACAGTGCCTTCCTGACTATTCTTTTTAGTTTACTAAATATGGTGCTACTTTTTCGCAGAGGTAGAGATTTCCCAATCACACTTGAGGGGTTGTCTTGGTTTTAAACTTAATTATATGGTAATGTGCTAAAAATGCTGTTACATGGGAGGACTGCAGTCTTATTCATTTTATAGATAAGGACGCAGTCCTATTTCAGGAAAATTATTTCCAGAATCTGAATAGTTGAGATCTTGTAAAGGGTATGTCCCAGCTAATCTGTCAATCTAATTTGGTTCATGTGACAAGAAGCTGCACTCACAAGGCTAGAATCCAAGAAACAGAACTGAAATTAAATTCCAAAATTGAAGTTAAAAAAGCCTACAAAACAAACAAATCCCCACTGATTCAGCAGCAACGGGGAGCGGGGTGAGAAAAACTCATAGTAATTTTCTGTATTGTTGATGTTTTGCAAAAGTAGTTTTTTCCCCTCAGTTATCTGCCAAGGAGAAACACACTTCAGAAGATAAATTGCAGTTCGCAGAAAATAACTAGCAAAGTCAAGCATTTGATTCACCGATTTTTTCTGTTCTCTAAATTATGATCTACAAGTCTCTAGCTCTGAGGCTGGCAATAGTTTCACTACAGACATAAAAACAGATAGAATTTACATGGCGAACAGACATTGCAAGGACATGAAGAAATCCAGGCAGATTTCTGAACTCATTTCCATCATTTGCCTTTGGTAAGTGAAGGGCTAAGAGAACATTTTTCTCTTTCAAGGTAATGCTTAGCTGCATTGCAAAATATAAACTATCCTACTAAATGAATGAGATGAGGTTTCAATAGAATAAATTATGTGGTTGATTCAGAGGCCTGAAATAATTCAGAAAGAAACAACTTTCTCCTTTATATTAACTCTGTTTTTTCAAAATACTGCCCAGACCAGTAGAGATCTTTGAGTCCTCTCCCACCATCGCAAAGAAAGTACACAGAAAGGTATGCTCCCAAAGGCCCTTCCCCAGTGTACCACCTCCAACACCAAGGACTCTGTAGGAGCAGTGGAAGAGAATGGGCCACAGAACTCTTTTAAACAATTCTGTTCAGAAAATCTGAGTAAAAGCTCTTTCTTTTCCAATTGCCTTCCACAACTGGTGACTACCAAGTGATTTTTTTTATTCATTTGGAATAACAGAAGCAATTACAGCCTGGAACAATCCAACTCCAGTGATACTTCATAAGACAGTGGCCATGTAAACCAAGAACATGGTAAATCATCCATCTGTATGCTCAGTGAAACTACTCTTACTGATCGATCAGCACTGCTATTTAACATCACCTTCTGGAAATTGTTAAAGAGTCTGTGCTTTGCCATTGACACTTGGGACAACATTCCTGCTTACAAACCTCATCTGAAGAAGACTTTTCCACAGCTATATGAACTCCCATGCAACAGAAATGCATAAGCCACGCACCAGGTCACCTGTTCTTCCTTATCAGAGAAGCCCAATTTACTTCTGTCCTAGAGAGGTTGTCTCATTCTTACTCAAAAACAGCTTCAAGAATCTGAAATTTTAGAAAATATCTGCAGAAGTAAATAAAGTAAAATTCACGTTTTTATAAAACTTTGGACCCAGTGCAGTGGCAGTCTGCATGTTGATTCTGGAACTGATGTCAGTGTGCTTGGAGAATGGGAAATCCAAGATTAAAGTGCTAACCTTAGTATAGGTGGTATTGCAGCCTGCTGTCCTGTTCATTTCTTTGCACGAAGCAACTGTAGTAAATATGCAGCACTGTGAGACAGAAAGGTTTTAGGGAAGAACCTGTTGTGACAGCTAAGAGTTTCTCTTTGGAACATAGCTTAACTCAGTGTTTCTTGGGCACAGATTCACTATAAGAGACAGCGGTGCCAGAGAGTGATGTAACGGACAAGCAGTAAGAAGCACTTATATGGTATATCGTACCCTTCATACAGTGACATCAAGGAAATGTAAAAAGATTACATACCTAAGGCTCACACAAGGCCTATGCTTAAACTATATGCTGAAAGGCTTAGCCCTAAAAAACACCAGTGCAGTAAAAAATGCTGACTTTAAACTTCTGGTTGGACTGCTGTCTGCTACAACTATCTTGACCCATGCAATAATTCTGTTATTCTTGTGTAAAATTCTCTTGACCCAATCATGCAGCTATGGCTTTTTTATTTACTTATTAATTTATTTTTAGAAAAAGAGAAGGGAGGAGGCATTTTGTTTTCTCAGCTCTTTCATCATTCTTTCAGAAAGAGATCAAAACTTTCTCTTTGCTAGAAATGTAGTATTTACTTCTGAGCACTGAGCCCTATAAAATGTAGTTACAGTGTAGGCTTTGTGGTCACTACAGAATACATAAAACTTAACATATTCAGGATGTTTTTTTACATGTATTCTTTTTATTTGACCTGTCGCTTGGAATCCTGTGCATCTGGATTCACAGAAAGAAAGAGCTCCTTCAGAGTAGTCCACAGCATGATGATTATGGGACCAATCAGAGATCATAATTTATAATTTCACTCCAAAACCTCAGCTGGATTCCCAAATTGACAAAATAGGTTATTTCATTTCTACAGGACTTCTAGGATGGGAGAAGGCTTTGTTTAATAACACTTTGGCACCCTAGAAAATCTAGGGGACATCGATTATTCAGTCAGCCAGCCTATAAAAATTACATGACTTTTAACAYACTTTTTAATTGCTTTTAATTATTAACATTTACATTGCTCTCAAAATGACAAAGTGTCTCAGCTGGAGATATGGTTAAATTTTTACTAACGCTGGAAAGCAAAGCAACAAATCTCAGACTGTGGATCTTGAACATACACAATATTACATGCATGTGTATTTATATATATAATATTATCTATATAAATATGTGTAAAATTCCCTCTCTATAAAATATATAAATATAAAAACATATATATATATGTTTTCATGCATGTATCCTTAATGAAATCTCATGATCATGCTTTTCAGAAGGTAAAAAAGAGATTAAGCTCAGAAGGCTTTTGGGCTCCACAGGCTTGAACAAAAACAACTGCACAGACCCCTAAAAAGCCTACCTTACCATATCTTTAAGTTGTGGAATTTTGTCAGTTAGGAGAATGGTGAGGCTACTAGAGATCGTGGTGTAACAGGCTTCCTCAGTACATATTTCACAGTTCTAATGGAAAGCACTCATTACAAAAAACCTCACACGAAAGTAAATTATTTTATTCATGTACAAAGCCAGCTATCAATAACCTTGTCCATTTAAAAGCATTTATCTCCAAACAACTAGTTTGCCTTTTTTTTTTTTTTTTAACTACTCCCTCAAATGTTGCAATACCTTGCAATTCTACAATTTTAATTGGCATTGGAGATCATTAAAGACAACATTTATTGCCCAAAACAGATAAGCTGCACCTATGTTCTCTCCTTGTCTCTCTGTGGCCCTCTCTTAGGACTCTTCCCCAACTTGCATTTTAACAACTTACCCAACTTTATATGCCAGATCTTCAAATTAATTCTACCCTTGTTCTGGGTTTTTTAACCTTAGAAAGCAGAGGTAGGTTAAGTATAGCAACATTATTTTTTATTGAACTACAGTTCTTTCTTTCTCTTACGATTTTTGCCAGAAAACTGAAATTTTCCTGGTGGTTTCACTATCAGATATCTTCCATTTTATATGACCTGCTCATTTCAGATGAAGTTTACAGACACGTTTGCTGCCAAGCAAACCTTTTACCTTTTGAAGTTTCCAAACATCTATTTTCAAAACCTCAGCTCTGTCTGCAATGTTAACCACAAAAGAGTAAATGAGCCACAACACTGCTAAGGCTAATGTCATTAGGTTGCCAAGAGACACCTTGAATATAATTCAGATTGACTCATAGCTAAGGACAGCCAGCCAGTAATGCTGTTAAAACATCCCCACAGGCTTCTTGTTCCTTCTTTTCTAGAAAATTATTCACACAATTACAAAATAGTTGAAAATTTAAAGAGTACTAGAAAGCAATGAAGATAGTTCCCTCCACTATTCGGATATGGACATACCCAACTGCTCATGCTCAATCCTTTCGCTAGGAATCTTTCCCCCTTGGTCACTCACACCATCCTTTCAAAAGGATGTGTCACAGTTTTGACCTCCCTCTTGCTATATCACTTTCCGTTTGAKCCCTGGATGAGTCTCAGTCCTCTGACAGGAATCTTAGGAGTACGTAAGTGAAAGTCAGACTCCCTGTGAAAGACTTAAACCAGTTTGGAGAGCTGGAAGTACCCCATAACTCTTAAGGTGTAAGAAACTATTTATCGTAGGCAAATAATGTGGAGAAGCTTGCTTCTCTCTAACGAGAATTAGGGGGCATCTTAACAACGGAATGAGTCTCATAATTGTCCAACTTTCAGGACTTTAAGGAAATGGAAAACCTATGCAAGAAAAGTAGGAAAACTGAGTTTGTTTCAGAGGAATGGAAAGAGAATAATGTTAATACAGTGCTAGCAAACAAGGTTCTAGTTTACTTCTGATACTTCTGAATAAAACCTGCAAACAATACTTCTTGGTTCAAATCCAAATCCAATAAAAAAAAACCTTGTGTGACAACCAATGCACCAGAGATGATCAACCTGCTAAAATTACCRCCTGAAGTTGTAAAGTTGGGTCATAAGGGATTAATTACATAATTGAGAAATGCCCAGAATACATCTTGCTACTATTGTTACTTTTCCTATATTTAGGGGTTTTTTTAACTTTTCTTTTCTGCATTGACTTCAGACCAAAGTATTGCCAAATTTGCAAACTAGCCAACATTTTTTACAGAGAGAAATAAGAACAGCTTCTCTTATGAATACATTTTTGTCAGCTTTCTTTATCTTTTACTTACTCCCCACTTCATAGCCTTGGTTTACATTTCAGAATCTGACAGGAGCAGGGATTATTCCACTAAACCAAATTATAGCTATTAATTAATGGCTCTCGCTTGTTTGCCAGCTCCTGCAAGCAGAAGGGTAGATAAAAATGTATTTAGAGGAGAATTTAATTACCCATTTTCAAGCCACTGGCCTCCTGGCAAAAGTCTCCCAATGTAGTGCAGAATAGGACTCGGATTAAAAATTAATTTACTGTCAGCAATGATCTGCAGTTTAATGGCTTAATCAAGTTTGCTATGAAATTGGTAGGGAGCTCTGGAGCCTAATATTGCCCCAGAGCCTGCTGCATCTAAAGACAGGTTTTAGAGATCCGTAATGTAATCATTATCCAGCAAATCCAAGATCTCTCTCATATAATCAGGAACTGCCTCTAGCAAGCTTACTACTCACATTACAAAGTTATAGCTCATGGATTTGAAGTTCAGTGCATACGTTTGACTCCTTCCTCCTCTTCCAGCTAAATCTCCCAAAGAAACTGTACTTGCATGAACACCAAGATTAGCATGTAAATACAGGCCAGTGTGTGACTAACACATTCTCTTGTCTTTTCAAATCATAATGCAAATATAGAAAACTGTTAATAAAAAAAGACAAAAGGTTTTAGCACACAAATGTTTCTTTTAGCTCTATTCAGAATTCTTCCTACAGTGGGCAGTATGATTACAGAGTTCTCTTACAGGAGCACAGCTGAAGATGGAAATAAGAGATTAAGACTTTGAAAATCACAGTTGAGATAAAATTAGCTATGAACTGAGCCTTTTGTTTGTTAAAATTTTAAAATTTAAAAGATCTTGATTATCTTTAAAAATAAAATCAATCCACATTTTCTGCTAGAAGCCAGCTGATAGAATAATGAAAGCCTAAGTGCTGAAATAGAAAATGTTATGCCAGAAATAGGGGCATAGAAACTATTCCCTTGAGATTTCAAGGCCAGATTTTAATGATCTCAGAGGCTCCAACCTTTTAAAAAATAGGAATAAGCTTCTCACATGGGGTGTTTAGCTGGGCTGAAATATTCCAAACTCTCTGCAAATTATCATTGGTTGTCAAAATATCCTGGGGGAAACTCCTAGAAGTGCTTTGAACACCATACCTTCATAGCAGCTGACCTATTTTACTACTTAGCTACTGCTAAGATTATGAATCACCCTTATGTCTCCCATTCCATCACATCTGGCACAATACTACTAGTACATCCAAATGCTTCTTTTTGCAGCACTGAGGACTGCTTCCCCCCCTCTTTGTTTCCTCCCCCCCCCTTTTTTCTTTTTTTTTTTCTTTTTTAAAAATAACCTCAAAGCTTTTCCTCATTTATTCTCAAAACAGAATAATACGCAATACCTCTAAAGAAGCACTACATCACAATGTGGAATGATACTTTATACACTGAATTTAAGAAACATGGATGCAGAAGTTTTGGTTCTTAACTCCTAAGTATGAAAATGAACACGGATACATTCAGAATTGTACAGACAGGACCATTATGCGGTCCTACACCTTCACCAAAAGCTGACATTGCACATGTGGTGGAAGACTATGCTCCCTTTTTATGGTTAAATGAAACTCATGGGTTAAAAATGATGAAACTTATGTCTAAGTGAAGATCTAGTACAAGTCTAAAAAATACCAAGCTTAAGTTCATTGAATCGCTTGTATCAAGAAAAATCTTAGCTAATAGCAAACTCTTGTAATAGTATTTAGGTTAATGAATATGCTGTTGTCAGAACTCAAGCACGCACCAAAGGTAAAACAATCAGAATTCTGAAACACCAAACCAACCGCCCAAAAAACCCCAAAATGCACAGACRTGATGAACTACATGTTAAACGTAATACTGTGGATGGATGTTTGAGTAGTGATCACTTGTATAATGTAATTGTTTGGAGGTAAGCTGAAGAGATGAAGAATGCATCTCCATAAAGAAAAAAAAAGCCAAAGTCTTAAATCATAGTTTGTCATTCCTAATAAGTCCCTCCTGTAGTAAGTATTTCTCAGTTGAGTTTACATACAATATATAAATTGACAGTAAGTCCTTTAATGAGCGTGTTGAGAGTACTGCAAMATGGAGTCAGACATGCAGAAATGTCTCATTAAGCATTTGACCACATCCATTCTAAAAGGAGAAGTTCTGAGAAAATTACTGTAAGTGTCTGTACCTTAATTAAAAAAGGCTAATTAGGTTTTATTTGTAAGACTGAGCTTTAATCCTCTAGCCTCACATCCACTCAGCTGAGTTACCAGCTAATAATAATTTCCTTAACATCTGTATAGATCACTGGACTTCTGATACATCATTTTCTTAACAGATGCATTGTTCCCATATATTCTACAACACTGCTTTGTTTAGTTATCTGCAATGACATGTTTCTCACACCATGAAAACTTCTTCAGAAGCAAGAAAACTCTACTTTCTTACTCTAGTTCTAGAGGGTTCCTGCACATTCTGTTTTAAATTCTATAGGTCATGTATTACAAGGATATGTTATGAAATATTATGGCATTTATTCTCTGAACTTTAAGCATGGGCCTGCCTCCAAAGATGGCTGAGAATATAGTTGTTAAACTCCTCAGCATCTTAACAAATAAGTATATACTTCATCAGAAAAGCAGGATGTTCATTCATAAAAAACATGCAAAAATCTCTTACAGCATTATATCTTTCCCCTGTCAACACAATGTATGTGCTAGGATGGTTATGCTCATCCAGAAACTGCAAATTACCAGAGCACATATACAGATCTTAGAGCACGCAGCGATAATGGCAATGACAACACTAGTGGGTTCCAGTTGTTACGGTTGTTCTAATAATCATCTCCCTGCCCATTAAGATACCATTTACAATTACAGCAGTGAATTGAAAACAGCAACTGCTACTTTCTAAACTCCCCTTTCTCATCCCAGACAGCACTTAGTGGAACTAGCAGGCCTAAAAATTCACTTTACACATCACAACTTCAGTGCCTGATCTAACCCTGGTTTCTTCACTTACACATCTGCAGCCTGGATTGTTTCTCTGCTCTCCATAATAGTATGCCTAGCATTACATGCATGCTGTATTGCCGCAGGTGATCTTTTCTGATCCCATCACGACAGGAAACCGGATGTTTTCAAACCGTAAATTTTTCTGGACCTTGACCTAAATTTTTAAACCGTCAACTATTTAAATAAAATTTACGCTCTCTCAAATAAAGTTACACCATGCTGGATTTCCTTTCAACATGAGAAAGTGGTAGGCATAATGCTTTGCTTTGTAAATTCAGAACAGAATTTTCTTTCTGCACAATCATCTTCAAATTTACACACTGAATTCCTTTCTAAACAGCTGCAGAGGGCTTGGTGTTAAGAGCAGGCAACAGCAAAGCCCGCCCCCATCTCAAGTGGGAAGCTAGGCTGCAAACCATCAAAATGCCAAAGGCACAAAATAGCATGCTTGTCCCAATTTCTTCATGTTATTTTGGTATACTTTGAGAAAAACACAACACATAACTCATTAATTATAACCTTTCAAAAGCGTTTTCCTTTCCCCAAAACTGTTAAAATTTAGTAGAACTGCAGCCAGAGTTCTAATAAAACTATTTTTAGCCTTTGTTACGCAGAGAACATCACGAAGAGTCTCATCTTTCTATTAATGCAAATGTATTTAAGCAGTCAGTGCAAGAAACTTTAAAATATGCTAATCGCTGTTTCTTTGGACTCCAGTCTCTAATGTCTTTGCTGATGTGTACATATCACAGACAAGCTAAGTAGAGGGAACACCGTCATTTGAAGTGTCAATAGGTGTTCACAGCTCCATAAAGTGACAGCCATATGTATCTTTTATTGCCACATTTATATATTTCATAAATTTCCACATTCAATATCCTTTCATTATATAATGTTCTTATTTTCTGGTGACTGAGCTGAATTGCCACGGTGTGTTATAAATGGAAATGCTTTTGATAATCACATGCACTGTTTTTCTTTTTAAAGTGATTCAGTGCTGATGAAAGGGGCCAGATTGACGGCCTTGCAGACTGGAGTTCCCAGTTAATCCACAAAGAAAACAAGGCACTGTCAGGGCAGTAGCTGGGCCAGCTTCCCTCCAGTACATCTCCATTTAAAACCGTAAGGGAAAAGAAGAAAAGCAACATACATATCACACCTCTAAGTCACAGTCTGACTCTGCCTGCTCATATCCTTGGCCTTGCTTTTTATTTTTACTAGCAGAGAAAGTAATCAAAGAAAGCAATGCATTTCTGGGATTGGACTGCTGCCCATGAGCTGCTTCGTAGCACACGTTTGAATCTAGCAGCACACATCACTCTTAGGCCAGCACATGCATCTTCAGTTTGTAGTTAAAAGACCACATGAATTTTATCTAATAAAGCATTGAGGTAAAGTTACTGGGTCTCACTGGGCTTCAGCACTCCTTTTCTGAAAGCAAGTGGTTCTCATCTACTGGGTGTCCCATCAGGAATGACAGATTTTTTTTTTCAGCAGGTTGTTATGATAAGGACAAACCTACCCAAAATAGATGTATGTAACTCCCAATTTTGTCACTATTATTTATGAAAATGAATACATAATTTATTAGCAATGTGGCCAACATATTGGAAAATATTATTTTGGATTTTACTTATCTACCATACAGTGTAAAGCAGCAAGTGTCACATCTGAAAGACAAGGCCTAGACACTTGTCTAAACCACCTGTTAACTCCCAATCTATAAAACTGAACTAGAAATTTAAAGAACAAAGGCCCTTTTTTAGTGACACACAAATATGTCAGTAATTAAGGGAGAATATGCCAGCATAGAAATTAATAAACAAATAAAACCAGAGGATTTTAAAATACCAAAAGTAGCTCAGCCAGAATACTTAAAACAGAGCTACATGGCTTAGTCATATGGCTACATGAACACAATAGAGTGATGTGGCCAGAAACAGGAGCGTTTCATTGTGCGATGATAGCTGCAAGTCTAACAGCTTCCTCAGACACCCTCCTGTCATTTGCAAGTAAAATCCTGCCTGCCCACAGGGAACTAGGGAACTGTTAGTAAAGAGATAATGGGTCATCCCCTTCTTAATAGATATCCAGCGATATAGCTGTTTTCTTATCTCAATAAAATTTCATAAATAATATTAGCCTTGGATTTTTGTAAAAGATCAAATGCCATTGAAAGGAATCCTCTAGTCGTCTTTGGGAGCACTGGCTGTGTCTAGAATTGCATTTTATCTTCTGTTAACTGAAATGATACAGCTGGTAGAGTATATTTCAAGTGTTTGCATTCATTTTTTGTCCAGGTGAAGATGCTTATGCCATTTTTTTCTGGAATTTCAACTATTAGAAATGATCTGCAAGTCTTCATGGCAACTACACAAAACATGCCATCTACTGCTAAAGAAGGAACCAGGAAGTTTCAAAATATGTTCACGAGTGGTCT
The DNA here is from genome assembly GCA_035582835.1 of Phoebastria nigripes. NCBI lineage: Eukaryota > Metazoa > Chordata > Aves > Procellariiformes > Diomedeidae > Phoebastria > Phoebastria nigripes. The sequence continues at coordinate 2,767,251 of JAYKAV010002966.1, forward strand.
TAACGTAGTGTGTTTTGCTTTGAATCATATTCTCTTCCTTTATGACTACATTTACATTTTATGAATTCTAAAAACCCACACAGAGAAAGAGTTAAATCATATTTGCCTTGCTGAAACAAATAGTCTCAATTACATCTTTGAGACCATGCACTCAAGCCAAGACACTTTTGGCTCTATATGAGCATATTTTTAAAGTGTGTTGCTAATTATTTATATAGTTCATTATCTCCTTGCTACGCTGAGCACGACTCATTTCCCTCATCCACCCACTGCCTCTCAGGTAACGATGAACTAATGGTTTGAATGTGTCTGAAACTACTACTTTTTTTAGGAAGGAAAAAAAATTAACCAGTGCAGCCGCTTTGGAGGAACATTCAGTGAAATCCAAAAATGAGATCTCACTGTCAGTAGATTTGAGAAGCAAGGCACTTACATTGCAACTTTCCCCCAAATACAGAAAATCACCTATCAAGGTTTCTTCAAGAGCAATGCAGGTACCTTATAGACAGCTGTGTGCATAAGGAAAGAGAACATCCCAAGGGATGATTGCTTCAAAACTGTTTGTTTTAACCAATGTAGTTAATTTCTGGCCCTCCAAAATAAAATAAGCCATACCAAGGCCCCAGATGGTGTACCAATACTCATACACATCCCCCAAGGAGAGAAAAAGTGGCCATTTACATAGAGCATGCTGCCAAATGTTACTGAGCCTGCAGTCCAGCATATAGCTRGTGGTTGCCTCTCTCCCAACATGACAGAAAATGGTAAGGCTGATGGGCACACTTCCACACTCATTAGCATGTCTTTACACAGAATAGGTACTGTTAGAATGTATTTACACAGGTTAGCTATAACTATACACAGAATTTCAGAGCCCTGTTTGCAAAATCTTACGCCTATTGAAGTACATCRTGAGCTGTCTGCAACATCAGTGGAATCGCTTGTGCCAATTATTTACAATAGTAAATAACTGAAGTATTGCATATACTTTCACACACCTCACTATATAACTGCAATCTTGCATGCTGCCAGTGCACACTGAATGTTTTCAAGTGTCTGAAGACACTCAGAGCTTCATACACCCAATCTTAATCAATTAAAAACAAAACCGGAATGCTTCTTTGGAGGGCAGAATCACAACTGCTGCTTCAAATCAGAGATGCAGTCTCAAAACCATTTAAACAGACAAGCAGCAGTTTCTATGCTGTTAGTAAACTGGYCTTGTTCAACTCCCAAATTCATTCTATTCTCATCACAGTACTGCACGCTGAGAAAGTAACTTGCACTATTTCCCCAATATAAAGCGAATGTTCCAGGTTGCAGGAATGTTTGCTGAAGGACAATGCTGAGGACTACAGCACTTTCAATTTTAACTTCAGGTTAATTTACCATAGGAATTAAAAATTCTGGGACTGTAGTTTGTAGTTATGCAGTTACTTTTGATCTAAACACAAACATTCTGCATGATTTACCTTGTCAGTTTTAAACTCTTCATAGAAAGACTTTTTTTTTTTTTTTTTTAAAAAAAAAACATTTGTCAGTAAAGCACCTTTGCATTTGGAATCTGTACTAAGATCCCCAAACATAGATGCAAATATAGAATCTGTGCATATAAAACATGCATGAGTGCTAAGCACAGGTTAAGACAGGAATTTGTAAACTTCAGCACACGCCAATATGCTCCTGTTCACACATCTCAGTTTTTCTGGTTATGTTTGATGAAAGGGGACAGCTCAGAAATACAGTTTTATATATCTTTTTGACATTCAATACACTTTTCGCCAATACGCCTTTTCTCTCTGATGTACACCACCGAGCCATGGGCTCATTGTAGGCTCTAATATCCATATTCAGAAAGGGATTTCATTTAAAATATCTTTCTCCCAGCTGTGCTGCCTTTACAAAGTGCTGTACGCTTTGTACAGCATTTATATAAACTGGATTTTTGATCCAACACTTCTGGTGTTTTTTAGCCAGTTAAAAGCAAGTCCAGTAGCTTTGAGCAGCCTTCTTGCTGCAGATCTAATCACTGGTGCTTCTCCAGGAAACAGAGTGAAAAGTTTGGTCAAATAATGATCTGCTGTTAGAGAACAATTTGACTATTCATACAGGTAAGGCTGTATCTTACTTGCACTACTCATATTACTAGCCTTGCTGACTTCAGTGGTCCTACTGGTAATCCCTATTTGGCCTATATTATGTGAAAAAAAATGAACACCAACACTAGCAAAAAGACTTGCAGATATTTAGAAATGGAATACAGACTCTTCTGGCTTTAGGTCATCAATTTTAACAGAACAGAGATTCTTTTGCCACCCAGTCACTCATTTGAGTAGTGATTGCAATCTTCGGGCAGATGAAGGCTGCTAAAGAGTCTCTTAGACATGCATTAAAGGACTCAGTCTAGTTCAGTTCGAGAACTAGAAGACAACTAGAAGTTGAAGAACCAGTTGTTTCATAACATTAAAGCCAGGAGCAAAATTAGTATTAAATGGTTAGTTTTTTGGAAGCCTCAGCAGAGAGTCTGAGATAGCTCTAGACCTGAATATGAAACAACCAACAATAGAGGTGTTACTGCTGTTCCTATGGGAGAAAGCTTTGATATGCACTATCATTTTCATCATCTGGGTTTGACGTAATAACTATTTGAAGGTAAAATATAAATTCTTATGCATCCTATAAAAAAGAGTCAATCAGTTCCCTAAATTCTTTGTAAATTAAATCTCAAGCCAAAATTTGGTAGTAACACCACTGAGCCTAAAGATTTTAGTATGGGGTTAAGTTTAAGGCTTATATTTTTTAATATCACCTGAATACTTTGTCTCCAACCAATTTACTGGACAAGAAACCTTGCAAATGAAGCTACTACAAAATTCTGCAGTCTGATTCATTAGGACAAAAGTTAATTAAATCATGTTCTCTCCTCAGACGTATTATTTTGTCTTAAAGATGATTAAACAAGAGGCAAATGTAATTAGGATAGGAAAAAGTATAAGCAAAAAATTTAATCTTATCATGTGTTTCAGAAAAATGAAGTAATAAATCACCTTGCTCCATAAGCCTTTTGTTTTGCTGTAACTGATAACGCATTGAGATTCTTCAGCTTTCTTGTCAGATACAAGTATTACATTTGTTGAGGCAATTTAGAAGGAAACTGGGACTGTGACAATGGACAGTACATTTAGGAGAAAGATAATATACACAGCTAGGCTTACGCAGATGGCGTCCTTTCAGAGAGCAATGAACAGAACACCGGGTAGTGAGATTTATGAAAATATAGACTACATCCATAAACACAAAATCAAGATTTAAAAAACATATATACACTGTCTTGTAAACAGAATCCCAACTCATATTCCAGGTTCAGAAAGTAATTATTTTAGGGGAGGTGGAACCTTTGAAGGTTTTAGTCACTGACTGTTTGTTGGTTGGATGCATTTAAATGACAGAGTACAAAATGCAAAAATAAAAACCATGCCCTGCAAGCACTACCTGGGTATGAGAAAATCTGCATTCAGTTCCTGAACCTATCTTTGACTTTCTTTAGACATTAATTAGCTCATTTGTTCTGTTCCTTATAGAGGAATAGAGATAAGAATGTTTCATTGCTCTTGTCTGTTTAGACCGGATTCACTGCTCAGTTATCTCAGTTATACTGAGATCATTTTGGGATGCCTCCTAAACCTGCAGTCACAAAAAACAAAAGCCTAGTTTTTAATATAAGAATCTGCACGGCTTTAATATATCATATACAATAAAGGTTATCAGAAGGCTTTACATTTGAATTTATAATCCAGCAGGATTAATGGATGTATTCACGAGAGAAATCACAACTATAGACCTATAACACTTGAAAAATACATAGCATTTTTTTTCCAGAATCATAACAAAGCAGCATTGCATCCAGCACAGGCAAAACTCCTGAGCCTGTTAAAGGCCTGACTCACCTATGCTCTTTTGAACATCTGAGCACGCCTCATCTCTCCAGAGCTCCCTTTAACAGCCACCACCATGCGTGTAAACCACTCAATCCCAGGCAGCAACAGCAACAGTGCTTGAGTGTACCTGCTCCTAGCTGGTGCCCCTCCTGACCTATCCTGACTATGGCTCTGATTAGTCCACAAAAAAGATGGAAACTATGTTATAAGAGTGTTTTTATTAAAAGGTCATATTTAAGTCAACAATCTTTTTAAACTGAGGGAGTAAGAATATTATGTCCTAGGGAAGAAAGAARAAAGGTCAGCCTGCTTTCATGGCTACTAATTTAATCCAATCTTATACTGGACATGTCTCATTGTTCGGGGCTTTAAATATCTTTTACTGCTTTCACTCATTGAGGAATATAACAACCTGCTTGAACTCTGATTAGAAAAAAAYGTTTTTTAAAACCACGTTAAGATCTATTTTTGATGAAAATTCTTTCACAGCCTGCAGATAGGAAAGGCTTTTATTATGCTGGCACTGTATCAACAAAATCAAAACAGAATTCTACATTTGCACAGGCAATAGTTAATCTAGAAAATACCATCAGAAATGGAAGGTTACATAAGTCATTCCATTAATATGGAGAAGAAAATTGATGATGGAATGGTAGAGGGAAATAAACTATTAAAATAGCTCATTGGTACTCAGTGCCATATGTTTAAAAATGCTCAGGAGAGACCCAAAATGATAAAAATTCAAATACATTATGATTAACTTCAGCATTTCTCAAAATCCAGATACTGGTTTTGGCCACGGATATTGTTGCTTTCTCTGCCAAAAATCCCACACATGTACAGGGCACAGGAAAGACAGGTAACCTTAAAAAGTTCCTTTCATAGAGCCAGCTATCTAGGCTAAACACTAAGTGTTATATCAGAAGCATTCATGTTTTTGATTATTATACTAATATCCAGGCTCATTGTTCTGCCATCATTAAGAGACTGCAAACCATCTCTGAATAGCAAGCAATACTCAAAATATKTACAAATTAAAAAAATTTTTTTTTTTCTTTCAGCCCAGTTTTTGCCTATTATTATAAACATCGAGTGCTCTGACCTCAGTAAACAATGAATCCAAGTGAATGTTTGGGAAGCATGACAGATTCCTGCTTTGCACAGAGGCAAAAAGGCTTAAGTGAAGCACAGTGTGTATTTTAGAGAAAACGACGTACTGCAAAAGACTAAAGCAATTACAATTTTTCCATCATGAACATGTGATACAGGGCTGTATCTCAGCAAACTGCTGTTGTTATAGAAACTCTGCTGACATGTTGCTACTATGGTGAAAGTGGCATTATACTCGCACTAATCTCCTTTTTATCAACCTCAGTTCAGAATTCAGAGCACTTTAATTTACAATCAGGGAGCTGCACGTCATTCACTGCAGCTGCAGGCAGTGTCAAATGCTGCTGTTGCCTGGTAACTAACAGGTAACTGGTGCAAGTCTGTTATATTTATGTACATGGAAAGCTAATGACAGAAGACGAAGGAAACATTTGTCTGTAGATAAAAAAAATCTGGTCTCTGTTTACTAAAACACAGGATTTTCCTCTTGCAGTGAAACCACTGCTGAAACATACAGTATCAGAATGAAAAAATGCACTTATTTCTTCTGATCCTCAGTGTAAATGATTAGAAGTTCTTGTTACTGATATAGCTGCGGCAATTCATTAAAAATTAAATAGGAGTGAACAGTGAGTTAAAATTTAGCCCCAAAGTACTGTAACTACAGTATGAAAGAAACATTATTTAATATTTTGTTAGGAAATTTTAATCCTGGCATCAGAGTATCCAGCTCTCTCACTATCCGTACTACAATACTACGTAAACAATAGTGTTTTAAATAGAGGCTGGTTTGGGTGTCTAAAGTTTACCCTTTATCCAGAAGGCTGCTACTGCCCAGCAACCATTTAGATTTCTTGTGTTCCCCTTAAATATTGACAAACCAAGCAGTGAGAATAGACTCTGAATGGACTCAAAGACACATTCTACACTGGACTGAAATGAGCTGCTGCAAATAATCATTTCTCTATTCTATTCTCAAGACCCTAATCCAAACCACTGCTTTTTGTTTTACAACACAACTTCATGCTTCTTGAAAGCATGAATTATTTGTGTGAATGAAATTAACAACAAAATTCCCACTAATTTCAATGGCATCCCATTTTTGCCTCCAGTTGGTCTTTTGTAAGTGTACTGGGTCTGGGTCTACAAACAACTCCGTAACTTCTCAAATGCCTTCTGTTAAGGGAACTTCTACACACAGCGTTAGAAGATTGACTGCACCTTTTTACCAGAAATGTCTTTCACCAGACCTTAACATTCAGTTCACATCACAGCTATGTAATTATTCTTTTCAGGAGCAGAGATGCAAAGAAGGCATTAACAGCCGTTCAAAATATCACATTTATGCACTTTTCTCTTGTCATATTAAATATAATTACTTCTGATGCAATCAAACTCATATCCTTCAAATGGATAAATCCAGCACCAAATTTAGAACGTCAAGCTTCAAATATCAAGCTCTTAAAGCAAAGCTCTAAGCCTTTACCTTCAGTTCAGTGATGTACAATGTAAGAATAGTGAGAACATTAGGTTTAAAAATGGTATCTTTTTATGAATTTTCTTTAAATTATTCTATTAGTTATTGGTTGCAAAGTGCTTTGAAGATCAAAGGTGATCAAATCTGATCAAATATGAACTACATCTTATAACTCAGTCACCAAAAGATGTGGATCAAGTAACTGACCAAAATATATGCTCCTCAGAACTCATTATCATTGGAAAATAAATCAGTATCTTATTTTTCGTAACACCTGCCAGTCCTGAAGGGTCTAAAGGACTTACAGTATGCACATATTCTTCACACAGATGAGGACATACATACTTTTAGGCTGGCACAATAGCTCATTTTTAAAATGGAAGAGTATACAGTAGTAGCAAATATTCATATGTGCAGGTCTAGTTATAGGATCAGGTCTTGTTTAAATACAGGTATAACTTCAATTATGCAATAATGAATTGCAATCAGCTCTATGCTATAAAGCATGCTTATAGAACAAACCTTTATTAGCAACTCCTCTGCCCCTTATACATTAAAAGTAATACAGTACGTTCTCTATAGAATTTAAGACTATTACCTACAATCATTAAGATAGTCTACAGAAGGATACCATATAATACCAACATGATTTTAGTATTCCCTGTTGTATAGTTTTCAAGAATCTATTTGAACTCACTAAAAATGTAATGGGGCCATTTTGTAAGGACAGGTATATACAATCAATAATCATAAATAAGGAAAATTTATGCATGTAAGTAAGCATTCATATTTACATAATCATAGGATAATTTAGGTTGAAGGACCTCTGGAGGTCACCTAGTCCAACTTCCTGCTCAAAGCAGGGCCAACTTCAGAGCTGGATCAGTTTGCTCAGGGCTTTCACCAGTTGAGGTTTTCATCTCTCCAAGGAAGGAGATCCCACAACCTCTCTGCAAAATGCCCTGGTGTTTGACCACCCTAATTTTAAAGATTTTTTTTCCTTAGATCTAATAATAATTTCCCTTGCTACAGCCTGTGTCTATTGTCTCTTGTGCTTTCACTGTGCATCTCCACAAAGAGTTTGGCTCCATCTTCTCTATAGTCACCCAGCAGGAAACATGTTTTCTGAAGAGTAATAAACTCACTATATCATCCCTGAACACATGGCCCCCTGTTTTTGTGCAGAACATGTCCAAGCCAATCATTACTTACACATCACTCAAAGAAGTACCACCGTAGTAAACATATTTGCTAAAATAAAGGTAACTTAAGACTAATAAAATCATCTGTATCTTTGGCAAGGAGAATTCAGAGCAATGGCTGCCAATGTTGGGACATAAAGAGATCTAGGGAGCACATTTCAACTTCGAGGTTTTGCTTTGTAAACTTAATTTTAAAAAGTATAATCGTTTTAGCACTGGAGAGTAATATTATTCTCTCTCATTTGAAAGTAATATTTCTCTGTAAAACAGCATTAGGTTGAGGAACAAAGCCCTGAAGTTTGTATCTAAATGGAAGCTCTGGACTTGTAGTTTACTCTGTTTCAGGTAATTCTGAACTCAGACAACAGAAATGGCTTACGCTACTTCATCTTGAACTAGTATGTCTAAACACAATTTCAGATGCGTTACTCTTGGTAAGGAAAGAACAAGTTTTTAACACAATTTGGTTCACTGCTAACAGATGATAGACAGATGTTCCTTGCCAAGCTACAAAGTTTTGACATTTCTTTACATTCAGAAGCAACTGTTCTCCTTCTACTAGGACGAAATAATAAGCAACAAATAAAGGCAATGTAGAGTTCCAAACTCATCGATATTATTTGTTTCACTATCATTATTGAATCGAGTCAGTCAGTTGTGTTTTTTTCAGTGTTTCTGAAATGATAGATAAAATATAGACAGATTCTGCAATTCTAGAAGTTCATACAAGGATTCTCATGTCCCAGTATTATTACGCACTATTAAGTGCTAGGATTTGTTTCTGCTGGCAGTAGCACGAGCACCAGTCACCTGCCCATCGCTCACTCCAGATAGGCATGCTACACTTTCCGAATGTGCCATTACAACTGCTTCTGCAGCTGCAGAAGGAACTGCACGAGGAACTGATCTGTGCTAAAAATAATGCTGGGGTGGGCAGGGGGAGAAGTAGCTTGATTAAGCAGGCACTTCTATGAAAAGGACAACCATGAAATTATGGCTTAGCTATCTCGGGCAACTGGCAAGTTTTTAGAGGATAACCCTGTACAGAGTAGATCTCCTCCTCTACTCACTGAACTGCATTTACTGCTGAAAATTGACTCCAAAATTCAACTCAAGATAACTAGTTCAATCTAGTTTCTCCAAAAACTTCCAAAAGCTTGTCCTCCTTCTTCACAATATTTTTGTTTTCATTACCAAGTTAAAAAAAAAAACAAAAAAGAAAATAAATCACACCTATTATAATTTCACAGTCCAAAAAGAAGTAAATTCCTCGGTGTAATGAAAGCAAAAGCAGATACTGTTAATTATAGGGAACAAAATGTAGTGTTCCATCGGCAACTCTGATCCTAAAAAGAAACAGAAATTTGTCTGTTTATGTTTTCAAATGTCTTTGTACTTAAGTGAAAGTATTTTATCTAAAAGGAAGAATTCAAGGCACCTCACTGGCATACATATTCCTCTCTGGAAATTGTCTTAAGGTACGCTAACATTATCATATAGCTTTTATATTCAAATGACCCTTCTAAAAGGTTCTTCTTTGAATGCAAGAGGTGCCTGAAAATCAGAATGCGTGCAAACACATAGAAATCCAAATGGAAAAAATCTGCTGATGTTCAAAATCAAGTGTCAGGATGTATACACCAAAACAGATTGGAATGTGCTGATCATAACCATTAAGCACTGGATCCTGCGCTTTTGTATTCATGCATCCAGAACAAGCATTGGAATTACTATTTATATCACATTTTTGTTTATTAAACTCTCCTTTCATGCTTAAATTATGTCCCAAGTACATATGTGTATTATTTAAGTACTACTACCATTCCACAAGATTCTAAGAAATCAATACAAAATCTATTGCTATAAAGATCGTGGAGCTAAACCCTCCTTGTCCCTAACACTCCCCCTCAGAAAACCCCAACCCCCTGATGTTAGTGCACATGCAAACAAACAAACTCAACCAACCAAACAAACAAAAGAAGCAGCATGGACTGCAAAACTAGACTTGTCTTTAAATTCATCAGTCGCCATGAAATAGTAAAAACAAAGACAGGACTTACTAAAAACTGCCAGTGATGATGCTCTTGATTTAAGGTGGTGACATGAGACTTAGAAGTCTGGATCTCTTCTAAAAAATGGGTCTGATCAAATATTTTCTGTGATGTTGCAGGCTGCAGACATGATGGATCATTTCCAAACTGTGTAGAATAATACAAAACAAGTCAAGTGACCAGTTTGTTAAAACTGCATTTGTGCTAGCTGACTAGCACTTGCTCTTCCTACAACACAGCACATTTCATTAACATGTTTTTCATTGCATGTGCCCCCCAAAGCTCCTTGAAAGGGATGGTTAAATATACATTACATACAATAGAAGCCAATCTAAACTAATAAATTCAGCCTTGCTGAATAAACATTTTGTCAGGGCAGGCAACAAGACTGAAGTCCAACAGACCTCCAAAATAAGTCTTAAATAGTGTGGTCATTGGTCCCTTGCAGGAAATTAATTTCAGAGGGTAGATGAAAAAATTCAGTTTCAACATCATCTCGATGAAATGTAGGGACATAGAACTAAGCAGAAAAATTCTGACTAATATTTATCATTAGCGTCTGCAGGTTTGTCAGAATATCTCTTTATATTAACAACAAAGCTCCAGCAACGCTTATACAAAGTACCCTTAGAAATCTTGTGGTTTTTTTGCCAGCTCACCCACACAACTCACAGTGCTCCCTAGCTTAAGAGGGATCATTAGGTTTGATATTTCAAATTTTTTTGGATGGAGTCAGCGAAGTCAACATTCTCAAGTTCCTTTTTAAAAAAGGTTTGGGAACAAACACCTCAAATGCACTACATTTTCATGTAAATATACTTTGAAATGTAGATGTTTCTGAGGAACCTTAGAAGATCCTGAATTTGGGATAGTTCAAAACTACTTAATYCTTTGCTTAGCATTTTCTGTTCTGGCCAACAATCAAACACCATTTGCAAAATGACTCAATAGAGACCATAAATTATTGAGATAGGCACAACCCAAAGTCACTGAAACCAATGGAAAAAGCTCCCACTGATCTTTGGGTAAGATCCTAATTGTTTATAGTTTAGCTTCGTAACCCAAGAAAAGATCCAATAAAGCAGTTCTCCCCTCAGGCAAAATCAGCTTCCCTTCCTTACACCATAAGTCAATCAATTTTAATACCACCTACAGCAAGTAAGAATCATATGCGTTTTAAGCTGCTTCTTCAGGAAACATGAAAAATGGTGAAAGAGTTTTTCAAAAAAAAAAAAAAAAAAGGATTTAAAAAATAATGTAACATAGCATCAGCATTGTGACAGTTTAAAATGAATCAAAGTTTGCTGTAAAGTCTAGCATGAAATGCAGTTAACTCGTTCTTCCTATTCCCAGAAGAAGCCTTGCAAATCACTGAGATGATTACATATAAAGATACCTATGTGATTGTCCACTTCATGGACAGTAATGAATAGGTGGCTGTTTCCACTCCATAGGGATCAGATGTAGGTCTGTCAAAAAACCCTACGATTTTTAAGAGTTAATAAGGCTATAGTTCAAGTTATAGAATGAATTGACTGCAAGGACAGCATGCAAATATGTGCAAGAAAGAAACTTCTACTGGTATGGCTAAATTCCCTCTAAAACCCCAATTCAAAACTTCCAAAAGATGCACCACATCAAGCATTTGAGCAGTGCATGGGGCCAGTAGATTTATATGCCTATTCACAAGCCATCCCTTGAACTAAAACATGTACAGTGCATTACTCGTCACATACATACATTAGAAAGGCTGAGTATTGAACAGAATTAGGTGCATTGATTAAAAGAACAGAAGAAACACAAGTGTAAAGATAATTTTTTTTGTCAGAATTTCTCACTTTTAAGACTAAATACAAAAGATAAAGTATACTCAGTTGCTCATCTGTGCTTTTGTATTGTATCTTGTCACTAAGCCAGAACTCTAATATGTTCAGTGAGTACCTGATTTTTGAATGAGATTTCTAGGCAGGACTATAGCACAAAAAACTTGAATAAATAAATAATTTGTATAGCTACACACACCCATAAGTATTTAATAATACAGAGTATTCTGTTTATGATTATTCATTTCCTCATATAAACATTACTCTCACCAGAAAACTTTCTAACTTCCGCTGAAGGGAGTCATGTATTTAAATCATGTGTTTCATGGAGATCAATTTCTCTAATCCATTAGATTTTTTTCTGCCCACAAACGAAAAGATTTACCAACCTGAGGTCCTCAGCACCTTGTTGACTTTTCCATAACTATCTTTTTAATAAATTTTACCATGGTACATCTGATAGCAATTAATTTAATCTTCCTCTAGTATTTTTCTAGTTGGAAGACTCCATAAGCTGAAACCAGTATCAGACATACTCCTGCAGAAAACCGAGGGTGTTTTGCAGTTAATTTCTGTAAGAACTTTGGCTGTGTCCTCACTTTTGCACAAAGTCTTCACAACTCTGAACCACATGCTCTATCTTCACATCCCTCTTTTTGCAATATTCAGGTCAAAATAACTGTGTGCAAAGATGTTAGAGCTCTTGAAAGAACAGTTTTAGAAATAAATGGTGTTGCAACCAGAGCTATGAAGCAAGCAGTAAGGCACCTTTCCACTATATTTGATTTGGGTTGCATTTCAAAAACTAGAAAATAAAAAAAATTGAGTAGAAAAATTTGCTGATTAAGCTCAGCAAATTAAATTCAGATGACCCCCATCTTTGCAGAGATGGCTTCATTTCAGCTACACTGCGAGAGGGTAGGAAAGAATTTCAGAAATGCTCAAACACAGCCCACACAGTGTAGTGTGCTCGGGATCCAGCACACTACACTGTGCAGTCAGCAGGGGAAACATGACAATAGCTTCCTTCCACCCAGTAAACAGCACTTAGATCTTGTCCTGTCTACATCCCGTTAAAAACTATCAAGGTATCAGTTCCCACCTCTGTTCAGCCAACAGTTCCACTTTTCATCCCTCAATAGCTGCATTTTCACGTAAACATCTCTGTGCTTCTTCCTTATGCCCAAGAAAAGCTTCCCTATGAGCATTTGTCAAAGGTATGCAGCTGTCCTCCTTAAAATTCTCAGTTGCTTCTGTATCTATGAGAACTAAGTAATACTCAGCCAGGTGACACACCAAGGTTACTCTCATCCCTCTCAGTGTTGTTCCATGACTTCCTCCCACTCCCTTTTTCTGTCTTATTAATCTTCTAACACCTGCTAAACTGTGAACTTCTCAGAGAAATCACTCTTGTTGTTACAYGTATGTAGCACAACACGCTCTGGAGTCTGAATTTGTGCTAAAACCCACAATGTAACACACAGAGAAGAGCTGACATATTTATTGGCCTTGGTAGATGATAAGCATGAATAAGTTCTTCCAAAGACTTTAAAACTCATATTTTTGACTAAAATGGAATTCTAAAAATAACTTTGGATAGTGCCCCTCCACACACAAAATGGCAAGGCATATGAATTGCATCCTATATGCACAAGCTAAATATCAGAGGTTATTGTCTAACAGATTGTTCAGTTAATGATAGATACTTCCACTCATACCCCCACATTTCCATCTATTTTWAAATGTCTTTACTTACATAATGTTTGATGTCTTCATCAGCACCAACCTAATTCTGATGGCAACATCAAGGCTGTACTTGTAGGACATGGGAAATCACACTGAAAAGCATGCATCCTTACATTTCTGTTAGGCTTGGGCCTGGAAGCACAGGATCTTTTATTTATTCATGAATTTCCTGAGAAGAACTAGTGGATGCTTTGTGTCAGCTGAATAGGATCGTAATTCAATCTTCACTGGAACCTGTTTATCTGAATGACTCATTAAGGTGCAAGCTGACTGCTAAAGAACTCTGTTTCATAATAACAAAGCCTTTTGTTAGGGGAAGATACGTTTTGAGAAGTCACTATGCATTATGAGTTTATCAAAGTTCATTTTGAGAGAGAGCATTATTTCTTAAAAACATAAACAAATGAAGGGAAGCACATTCACACCTGTAACAGTAACATTTTGCTGCAAGGATTGTGTCACTGGGCAGTAGGATGTTTTATGGGCACAGGCCTTGAAAATGCAAGCTCACAGCTGGAGGAACACTGGAACAGGATAGTTTCTAAAGTGCTCAAGGCTTGGTATTCAAGCACAGGATTTGCAATCAGCTTTTCAAACAGAGCTGTTACCATTCCACTGAAATTCTAGTCCTTCCAAAGGGCTATGAGTATAAACGACAAGGAGTCAACTGGAGTTTCACAAGTCTACAGCTCTAGTATCTGCAGTATTACTATAAATGCAGGTAAGAAATGACCTCTTAGAGCCATATACTTAGGATAATACTCATTATAGTTTTCACTCAGGAAAGTTTCAGGTAACAGAAACAGCAAGAATAGTTGACCCTCTACAAACAGATCTTTTCCAGAGATCACTGCTACAGCATACACATGAAATGAAAGTCAGCTCAAGAACTGAAAGAGTCGTTCTAGGAAAATTGCCTAGGAGGCAAGAGCACACGAGGTCAAGTGATAGACTAAAGTTACTGCTGGCTACTGCTTAACAGCTCTGTTTGGAGCCAAAAGAGCACAGTAATGGTTTACACAGGAAGCAGAATACAGAGGAGTTATGCTCATAATGGCAAATAAGTCTAATTTTACATTCTTTTTCACATCACCTCCATTATAAATAAGGAACAAATATTAAAAAACAGGTGCTGAGTTGGGGTGTGTGCATTCCCCCAGGGTTTTTTGAACCCTGGAGAATGGCTGCTTTTAAGCTTCATCCTCTGATTTGGGGCTTTGATATTTTGGTATCTTCATTCTAATTTAAAACTAAGACTTATCTCTGTCACAGGAAGGAGGAGAAAAGACATTCCAAGCTGTTTCTCTGTCCCACCGGCGTGAAGCCCTGCACTTTATAACATGATCCTCATCTGGATATGCAGTTTTCTAGTTTAGTGTTCTGTTTGCACTTGACAGCAGTTGGAAACAGGAATTATTTCACAAATAATGATTCCAGTTTCCCTCTAGGCCCATGGGAGGTATCAATTTTTGAGTGATAGGCATCACTTCAGTTCACAAGAAAAGTGTGCTAGGCATGGTCTTGCACACTATATTACAACTACAACACCAGGAAATTCCCACTAAATGAACAGGGAACTTCTGAAGACCATTGGAACGGACAACATGAAAACAGATGGTTATAAAAGATGAGTGAGATGAAAATACATTTACTCTACTTAAATAAATCTAAATAGACTCTCCCCTTGTGTTCAGCTGACTGGCCATGGACACTTTCCTGACAAATATTTTCTTAGCTATATTGCCTTCCAACATTTCCTGTCCTTTATTATATTCATATAAAAATCTTCCTTGGTGTTGCTTTTATAGCTGATCTTTCTGCAAGTATTCCAGCAATCTTAACTAATGTAATCTTCTTCCTCACCCCATCCCTATGCAAAACCTTTTGCTTTTACTTATTCATGATATAATCTAAAAGGGATTAAATACATATGGTTCATTATTGGCTATTAACCGAAAGCAGACATTATCATAAGCAACAGTTCTGAAGCCGTAATATTTTAGGGTGACTGACCTCCAGAAAGGAGTAAGAAGCAAAAGCAACGTGCGCATCCCAAAAACTGCATTGGGATATCTTAAACTTTAACATTACTTAGTTATTATGCTATTTCATAACACAGTGATACAAAGTTTTGATACATAAAGGYGCAGCATAATGACACTTTTTATCATGGTCCATTGGAGATCTAAGTCTTTGTCAGTTTACATATTTCTTTTCAAGCTGAAATCAGCAAGACACAAATGTCAGCAAAAGGTAGAGGTCTAAATCTGGATACTGACATTCTAAGGAGCATCTACAAAATCACACCTTCACTAAAGTTTCCTTAAAACTCTAAGTCATATTGGAGTCTAAAACAGTATTTCATGCAGATTACAACATTTTCCTAATTGGTGAGGTATAAATACTTTACCAACTTTGAGGATAAAACAATATAGCTACAAAACCAAATTACATTACTATTCCTTACTTGACAGGGTTGTGAAACAGTGTTTTGGAAATTAATTTGAAAGATGCTGTCATCGTGTCATATATTTTACAATCTCTAACTATACATTAAAAATAATTTGACTTTGATCTTATATTGCAAATGACAAATGCATTGTGATTGAAGAAACTGTGGCCAAGTTACCTGAAAGACAATAACATTCGACACGGAAGGCAAAATGTCAACAATTATGAAGTTATCAGTCTGCTGAAGCAGTTCTTAAATGCTGTATTTGTAATGTAAGACACTTCAATAAATCCTTCACAAAACACATTTCAATCTTGCCTCTTAAAAGGATTACCCTGACCTGCCTCTGCTTTTAGTACATGCCCTTTTTCTTCTACCTCTATCAGAGAAATATTCAGTATTAGTGAAATAATCAGTAGTATTACAATGTATAATAATTATGCAGCTCTACACTCTGTGTGGGTGTGTGCAGAGAAAGATATATTTAATACACATGTTAAGCAAGACAATATATTTTATTTACTGTCTATAATTAATTTATTACAATTTATTACCATCCTATTAAGTCTAAGTAGGTAACAATAAGGCAAACCCTGGACTAGCAGCACTGTGGAAATGCCTTTTAATTTTTTAAATTAAAAATACCACAGAGAACAAATTCATTATCTGTATTGTATCAATACAATATTGCAGACTGTCAGTCAAGGGACATCGCATACTGTACTACCCACAGCACAGAAAAATATTGCATGCCTCAACAAGCTTACAATCTCTATTTGTCCATAGTAGTTCACATATGGCATCTTTTTTAAAAAATGAAAAATTATGAAATTTTACATCTGCCTGCATATTTTCACCAACAAAAAAACCTGAAACCATTGGGACATTGAAATAGCACTATATTATGTGCAAAAACGAATGTGATCTTTATGACTATAAAAAAAAAAACAAAAAGATGGGGTACTGCATCTTACCTAAAAGACAGCATCATCACTACTCCCAGAAGACCCCCACAGTTCCTCCTAGATCTATAACAAAGAACTGATCCAAAAATCAAACCCCAAGGAAACAAAAAATGTTTTTGTTTTTTTTTTTTTCAACACAAATGTCTGCAGCTTTCAGGGATGGTTCCTTAGTTTCCTACCACGTCACTGGCCAATGCCTGACCTTGTGTGGTTTATAACATCTGACAGGGTCACAGTGCAGTGATTTGGCTGCAGGCAACCATCTTTACAAATGATACGCATAAACATACACTTTACTCTTCATACAGCCTTGCCAATAGAAAAACCACTTCATATGTTTTGCAATCTTACTTCATGTATTACTTTTTCACTGCAAAAAAAAAAAAAAAAAAGGATGATATTTATTACAATTCTGCATTACCACCAAATCTTATCCAAATCAGCTGATCTACACAGCCACTGACAGCAATATGGCTGAGGTTAACTCTAAATTATATATACAGGAACAGGAATTTGAGAAGAGGTAACAAGCTTTCTACAACACCAAAAATCTTTTTAAATAGTAGTACCTCCTAAGAAGCAAGCCTTGAGGAATTATAAAAATTACTGTTTGAGGAAGAAAAAAAACCTTTAATCACTTGCAAAATTATTACTGCCCTGCAAGAAGACACTGTTATTCGAAGGATTCAACAAGTAAAACAACATGGCATTTCATGATTCCTAAACCATCATTTCTGAATTTGTTAATCAAAACACTGCAGACCTAATTTCTCTACTCTGAATGTATTTTGCTCTTCTGTTGCACTACTCCCCTGATCTTGCACTCTAAGACCCGTATTTGACTACAAGAAAAGAGGGGTTATTTTCTGTCATACTAGAATATAGGGGGGGAAACATGACACAGGTGTTCCAATAGTTGTTGCGTAGGTGAGAAGTGTCAGTATAAAGTTCACTGAAAACATGGAGCCGTCATGGAGAAATCTGAGAGGGGGGAAAGAAATATGAAGTGTCTTGCCTGAGAAAGCAATGACTTAAGAGAACCTCTGCATCACTGTGAAGTAACAACTGATGTTTCTTTAAGAAGGAATGAAAATAATTTGATTTCCTCACTCTTGCATTTCTTTCTTTTTTTTTTTTTTTAGCTTAAAGGTGATGCTGAACTAACGGGCAAGGGCTCAATTTAATATGAAAATAAAATTTTGGAAGGTGCTACACTAATGTTCTTAGAAATGGTCCACACACCAGGTTTGGTGCCAGTTATGGTTAGTAGAAAGTCCTCACAAAACATCTCAAATGCCATCTGGAGAATCCATCTCCTGATATCTCTCCATCAGTAAGGCTAAACCATGCAATATATGTTTGTTTTATTTTCTAGTAGTAAGTCAAATATTATCCTCCATTCTTATTACAACTGAGAATATGGAAATACTTTGATGATATTTGTCCTACGATTTTTTGTGAGCTTTCTGGTGTATTAAACGATCCCCAGTTTTGTACTATTACTTCATATTTCAAAGGCACAAAACAAATTAATTAGCAAGATCGTGCCACCTCGTCCTTAATCTCATTAGAAAAGACTAATGGCTACAGAATCAATTATTTCATAGAGATTACTGCCTTAACACCATTAGCCTTTACATCACACAGGCTCATTTTGAATTTTCAATTCCATTGTAATTTCCTCCACTAGTTTAATTACAAGCCTTAATTAAGTCCCTTCTTTAATCAACTTTATAGCTATGTCCATTCATTTATGGCTGCATATAAAATAAGAAACAAAGAGCAACTTGCAAAACTATAAGGCTAGCACAAGAGCTTTCACAGTATTTGGCTGGCCTTAACCTCTGCTCCAAGAATTACAAGCATTCCTTCCTTTTAAATATCCATAATGAACTCATAACAAATACAAAGAAAACCAAAATTTTAGCTATATTTTACAAAACCATGACTGATTAATTTTTGATTTTGCAGTTCCTGAAAATCCAACGAATTAGGGATCATACTTACATGCTTCATTGTTWAGTTTTCTGTCAATTTTAAGAATCTGTAGCTTGGTCACAGTTTTCTAGTTACTCCAAAAGCTAAGTTTAGATGGCAGGTCTTTTATCTATATACTGTGAGGATACACTGGAATTTTTACATCACACTTTTATCATACACTTAGACAACCTGTCCTGACATGGAAAACACGAATCAATATTGAGACAAGGAGTGTCAATTGCAGAATAGATAATGTATTATAGGAAGCTTAGCTGCTTAATGTAAACTGATCGGAGAGGTGCAGCTAGGTTGGCAAAACTATTTTAAGGATGTCTCCAAGTTCAAATTCACTCGTACAAATCTACTACACCTGGATCTGAAACAATCAGTAGGGGCTGTTTGGCAAAGAAAACAGTTGTAAACTGTTCAGATATATTAAGTCTCCCTTTACTCCTATATAAAAAAGATTTACATAAGCCTCTCTGTTTCTCACTGAAAGAGCTGTTATCTATATACACAAATACTTATATGAATTTTCACAGATTTGTTTCAATGGGTGCAGAAAGTCCAGCCTGTATTTCTGCACAAATTTTCTATTTTATAATTGAAACATTAACTTTTCAGGGTATGCAGGTGCTATATTTTTCAGAATAGATAATTTCATTTCCAAAGCAATAATTGAGTTTTCCAACTTCATGCTTTACTGTTGTCATAAATAGTTCGTGGTTCTTTCCAGAGCAAAGTGCTTTGCAATTTACAGCACGTTAGCCATGAAATTAATATGCTGCTTTCTTTGAAAGCTGCCCTTTTTAACCATTTTGTACTGGGAAGATGTAGAAGGTGTTCAGATTCATTCACCCCACTTATTAACATATTGTATACAGATACACGTACATATTTGTATTGGCAATTTTTTTTCTGTTAAAATTATTACATCATTAGAGTGCCGAGATATATATATCTCTCTAAGTGCTTTTCATTAATGAATGAAAAGATGTACTTTCCCTTTACACAGTTTGCAGTAAAATCCAATTTTTAGGAGGAGTTAATGTTTGAGCCACYGACTGATCCCGTCAGGTTGAAAAGATCCCAACATACATCTTACATGAATTTCTGTTCAACAGGATTCTGAACATTCCTTGAAGTTCAGACTGATTTGGCATTGTATATGCCTTTGCCTGCATCAGGTGTGAAAACTTAAACACTTAAAGTTTCCAGAAAACATATTGGCTTAAAGAATATTTGCTTTCCTAATGTTTTTGGCATTTCAAACCTATTACRGATGCACTCTGAAAATCATGCTGCTGTATATAAATCCTGACCTCAATCCTTTGACCAGGAAAGCCCAAATTTAATCTCATTTTTTGCAGACCCTCATATCTCTACAACATCTACACAAGGAGATGTATTCTTTTTTAACAAATTACTGTTTCAAATAAAAAGGACAGTATTCTGATTCAAACAAAACCATTGCTCATACTTCTCAAATCAGATATAWTTTTTTTAAAAACAGCTCTCTGCTAATACTTGCAAACTCACTTCCCTTAAAGGCACGTATGCAGCAAATATCAGCTTTCTTTTCAAGAAAAAGCATTATCTCTGAATATCAGTGGAGTTGCTAGCTAAATGTTCACTCCATAAATATACTAACACATAAGCATTCTCATGGTGAAAAACACTTATTGGATCTAAAGAGAAGCGTGTCAATACAGAAGTGCTCAATTTCAACATCTAATACCATAATTAACAATCACAGAATATAATTTTTTACTTTTTGGTATTTTAATAGAAAAGATTAATAATCCTTCTGCAACAATGGCACTATTTCAAGAAAAAATTAAAATATTCTCCATTAACCTGCAGAATCTTTCTTATTTGGTGGGCAYGTGATCAGAGACATGAGAGGCTCTGTCTCCTAAGAAGTTTCTAAGATGAACTTTTAAGTATTTGACACACTTTAACTGGGCATAAGGGAAAGGTGCTGGCCTCTGTCCCTCCGTTATCTTTAACTCTACCCAAATCTTTTTTTTTTTTTCTTCTCTCTCAAAGGAGAGAGCTAAAAGCTAATTTACGTTCCTTCCTTATTGCAATGTTGCAGATAGCACAGCCATATCCTCCCGATCATCAGATCCTACAACTTGGGAGCTATTTTTGCCATTTCTTTCTACTTTACATCACACACACTGAGTCATTTTTTTAACATGCCTCCTGTCCCTCCAAATCTCTGTGATTACCAGAACTTGTTGTCAGGCTCTCATCAGACTGTTTCTTGATTAGGGCAAAATCCTTGCCATCCCAAACACACAATTTGCCCTTTTCCATCTGTGAAGTAAGCAGCTATGGTTACTGTACTCTTTGCTTGTAAATCACTTTTGAGTTTTCTGATGTGCTAAGCAGGAATTGATCTCTCAGGAAGGGCTACGAAACACCAAGTAACCCTATGCAAAGGGCTATGAAACACCAAATAATTTTGGAATAGCAAATTTTCCTATTGGTCTAGACACATTCCCACTTTTGCTTTGTTTGCGGAAATTTTTTTTCCATCATGGTATAACAGAAATTTCTTGTCATTTCTTGATAGAGAGCCTAAATATTATTTTACTTAAATTCTATCTTTCATATTCTCATGCATAACTGATAAAACTTTCTAGGGACTCTTTTCTTTAAGATCTATTAGAATAAGTGTACCACAAGTAAATTAGCAACAAAAATGAGAAATGCCAACACCCTCTCTGCATGCAAATTTCTTCTCTTAAATACAAAAAAAGAGACCAAGGGAATCCTATTTCACTGAGCAAATTAACAAAAGGTCAGAAAGCTTGACCTTTGTCACTGGTGTACTCTGTCTGAAAGCTGAACTGCCATTTAAATATTTATAAGGGAGAGCTGTAATTGCAGGTTGAGAGCTGTGAGACAGCTCTGCATGTACAATACAGGAAAGCCTGAAAATATTCATGACATGGGAGATTTCCACCAAAGGAAAATTTGGGTGAAGGAAAGGAGTACTAACGTGGCATTTTAATCATTTCTGAATCAGGATACATAAGAAGGTGACCTGAAACCTGTTACTTTTGGGGTCTGTCATGGGACACAGACACAGAAGAGAAGAGAAATTCAGACTCTTACTAGCCACTGAAAACTGGTGAAAAAAATAGTTTCAAACGATGACAGCACAACCAGCAGTAGATGGAACCATGTTTCATTTTTGTGAATATTTTTTAATGAAATAAAGAAAAAGAACAAAAAATGGGAGGAGAAACAGCTGCATACATGACAAAGTTGAGAGAGCAAACAAAAACGTTCCAGACCCTGCTGCATCTATTAACTGGGCTTGCTACTAGCAACAGAGCTATCTCCCAGTGGATTAAGGGTTCTTGCTAGATAATCTCCCTTCCTGCCTGATTTTAGTCCCTTTAATTAAACTAAATTTATACTTGTCCCTCTAGTTTGAAATCCAGTTTACTGAAAATTCTTTTCAAGCAATTTATTCTATTTGGCACCATAAGAAAAACAAGAAAGCTCAGAGAATTCACAGTCAATTCTTCCTACACAAAACCACAGATAATATCAATCAAGGTGACCAGCCTACAACATACTAGCAAGATGCACTATGCCTATGGTCCACTCTGCCATCCTTTATCTGTGCTCCCTTCCTTTTCACAAGCCCAAATATGGTCCAAACACACGATGGAGAATATTTCCATTTTGGTCATTTAGTAAATTACCTTCCAGTCACATGAAGCACAGCCCAGAATGACTCCAAAAAGAGGCTCTGCAGACCACAGCAACCAAAAGACAGAATATCAAATGCTTATACAGGTGAGATCATATTCTGAGATAAAGATGCTTAAAGAACTATCTTGCAATAAACTGGATGTTTGAAATGGATGTAACTGCAAGATAAATTATATATAAGCTGTTTCTATCAAAAATATGTACAGTGAGCTTGATAGGATTACTTCTTAAGCACCTGAAGAGAATGAGTATTTAGCTTAGACTTAAGAAACAAGTAGTCTCATGAGCACCAGGCTGAGATCAAACATATTCTGTTGTTGGTCCTGCTCATTCCACCACTTTTTAGAAAGGATGACTACCTGCATAGTCTCTAACTAATTATCTCTGTGATATTGGAAGTTTTGAAACCAAGCTGTCTTTGAAAATCATATAACGGATTTCAAAAGAAAGAATCACAACTTCTTCTTAAGTAACTTTTTTGAAGTATATAATAAAATATGTTCATTGGTTCAACACGCCAACATCCCAAAATATTCCACTGATGACACCTGGTGGAGTTGCATAGTGATTTCTACCAGCTTTCTGAATACATTTCAGACTACAGGCAACCAGGGTATCAATCTTTAAGACAAGAGGTCATGTGAGGAGCCACATTACACATTGAATTCAGTATGAAATCTTTAATTCCATTTTGCATTCATGGCCTTTCAAAGGAAAATGTTTGTGTGCCATAGGATTCAGACATGCAAATGTCACTTCTTTGTATAGTGGCAAAAAAGAATAAATTAAATTATAGAACGTGGTTAGGAAGATGCAAGGCATCATTACCAAGCAAAGTCCTTCATCCAGAGTAAATAATCTTAAACATTTGATTCATGATCAAGCTCATCAAAAAGTGTTAAGATCTCACACTTCACTAACATTTTGAGTGTCAGTCAGGACGAAAATTGAGGTAAATATTTATAGCAGCCCAATTAATGAGTTCATACCTGTTTATATAAGCAATTTTTTTTTGGTGAAGAAACTGCTTAAGAAAAAGATTGCTGTGYGAAGTTACTTAGCACAGGCTATGTGAAATATCAGTGCACTAAGAGCTATTATGGACACCATGTCTTGTTCAGAAAGTCTCCTCAGCAGCAAATTGTTGGAGATTGGAAGAATATGCACACAAAATACAACTATGCATTTGCCTTGCTCTTTTGTCCAAGCGGACTGTTGATCACAGCTGAAGAAAGTATACTGAACTAAGTGGACTTTGCTCTGAAGTAATTTTATGTTCTTAGAATTACGTTATATCATGTTCCTTATATTCCTACACCCGTCATTACCACTCATACCATTTGTTASCTTTAAAACCAATGATTACTTGAACATTCATTATTCTATTCAGTGTTTCTGTTTCCAGTTTGGGGTTTGTGAAGCATGAGAGTATTTCAAGATTGCCATTTCAGCGTTCCTAGCTGGAACATCCAGTCAAAGCATATTCATGTAAAGACATATAAAACCTTCCTTTTATGCCAGCATTTCTTTCAATAAAATATGACCTATGTCATTAGTCATTCAAAGCAAACAAACAGGAGTTCAGAATATTACTGAAGTAAAGCAACTGATTATCTAAATTAATTTTTGTGAATAATATTTTTGCAGTGACAATGGGATAATAATGAGATTGAAGGAAAAAGGCAATATTTTACCTAGGTCTAATTTGACGATATCAATAGTGAACTCTTTTTCTACTTGGCCAGATGCTAAAGCCAGAGAAGTTTTAACATCAGGTTCCATAGAGTAGGATCTGCATTTCATATGAATTACTGGGCTCCTGGTTGGCTCAGATTTTGGTGACAATACATCTACCCCACCTCCTATCAATACACTTTAACTCGTTACAAAATCCATCTCAGTACTCCATATTTTAGACAGGTCTTCCGCAAGGTCTACCATCTTGAAGGAAACCCTCACGCACTTTTTGTAAGAGAAATATGACATGACTGGTGTATTGCCACTGCCCTCTTCTGGATGAGATAAGAACGGGACAGACTGGCTGTAGACTGTTCTGGGTTATCAGGAAACTGGCAACTACTCTACAGCTCTTTATTTTTATTTTCAAGGTAGTGTTCTTGAATTTTATTTTTATGCTTGCCATGCAATAAAGATGTGCAGAACAGTAAAAACCACAAAATGGCAGTGACAACAAACTGGTGGCAATAAGGTAACCTGAATTTTTCAAGAAGCTGACAACATGAAGACCCTGTTGATTTCAGCTAAAACCCCCCACACTTCTTGCTTTTGAAAATGAGCTCTGGTGACAATGCAAAAAATCTAGCTTAAAATGTGATCACAGACTCATTTTCTGGCCTAGCTGTGACAAGGTTCTGACCTTTAATAGTATTGCTTCCTCTGCTAGTTTGGGCTGCTAATGAAAAGTACTTTGGTGACTCTCTGTCACCTCCTTCATAGGATCAAGAATAAATGAGAAAGAAATGTTTGTCATCCGAGCACAAGAATGGGATTTAGGGGATGCAGATCTACTACCTGGCTCCAAAGACTCAGCCTCTGACCTTGGATAATTCATTCAGCCTCTTTGTAAAGACGAAAAAAATTGTTCAAGCCAAGCAGTTTGGGAATAAACCATATTATTGACATGGAGCCACAGAAGTACCATAGCGATGATGGATTATACAAGTATCTCAGTAGGTAAAAGAACGCGGGCATGGTACGTAAGTTGGAAAAGTGATTCCTAATTGTCCATAGCAGTAAAACCACTCACTGATGGTGCTTGATTCCTTCTATCTCTGTTCAAGTATCTTTCCAATCTTAGCCAGACGGAACAATTCCCATTATGACAGGAAATAGGAAACACTACTGAAAATGCTAAGTTTAGCCTGAGGGTAATTATACAGATGTAGCTTTGGATGAATGGTGTTCTTGATTGTGAATGGGAAGATTGTTGTTTAAAGTTTTTAATAAATAAATTTAAAAATTAGAGCTCACTTGTCACTTGCAACTCAAAGTAAGAAAGAACAATAGGCTGTACTGGAGGCCATCCAGGCATGCAATCACAGCACTGGAACAGAAACATCCCCTAGTCTACATCACCAGAATGATAAAATAAAAACAGACAGCTGACACAAGAAAAACACTTGATAAGCCATAGAATGCACACCCCAACTAATGGGAAAATTTGTAGAAAAAATTGTTATTTATTTTGATTTGACAACTGAACTACCTGGCAAAGTGAACTACTTCCTTCCAAATGAACGTAACAAAAATTAGCTAAAGCTTGGGCTTTTTTTTTTTTTTTAAATGAGAATAAGAATAATAAGTATTAAAAAAATAAAACCCTACAGCTACCACACAACTTTAACAGAGAGGTAGTATAGTTTAGGACACCAGGTATGGCATTAGAGGAGCCCTAGGATCTATTCCTACCTTACTTACCCTTCCTATAACACAGGTAAGCGACATCTCTTTCAAAAAGTTGAATCCCAGCCCCAGAGCTGTATTTTAACAGCCAATAAACATGGGATCTATAACAACGGGGTTACTCTTGTCCCATTTATCTGGTACATGGTGGTTAAGTAACAGTAATCTATGCAATCACACATTTGTCATGCTTGTGACAAACCTAGCTTGACCCTCCTCTCCTAAATAGGACATTTGGCAGCTAAGACAGTATGTATGCTTTCCAGCATGTGCAGCTGTTATAAGGAAARGTGCGTGGGAGATACAATGATACAGAATTGGTCTAGTTAGTTCACCTCCCACTTAGAGCTCTGACAGTGCATTCAATGTATAACATTATCCTCACTGAAGGGTTCCAGCTTTGTATTACCCTGGGGAAAATACTAGCATCTTACTGTCTCAGCCAACAAGCAAGGACTTAAAAGGTTGGACCAGGTGATCTTTCGAGGTCCCTTCCAATCTGGGCTGTTCTATGATTCTATGACTTGCATTTGATTGGGATGATTATATGTACTTGTAAGGGCTGAAATATTCCCCTTGTGTAATATTCCCCTCCAGAGTGTAACTCCGCAATTATCTGTAGCCCTATTTTCTAAAAGCCCAGTACACTGAAGTCATGATACCTGCTCAGTGCTTTTGAAAAATATCTAGCTTTCATTTAGGTTCCTGAACAGGAAAGCAATGCCAAACTGTAGACATTTAGCCACTTGAAACACATATCCCTGAATACCTTTGAAGATCTGAGTTTGTGTGTTCCCTGAAAAACTCTTCCTAGAACATGGTGCATCCCAACTTTCAGAACCAGGAGCACTGGATGCAAAAAGTCTTTTCACATTTCCACTTTGACTTTGGTACTATTTCCCACTGTGCATCTCAAGCCCAACAACCATGCAGGCCACCTCTCCAATAGTTTATATTGCAATGACCATTTTAAACAAGCCAACTGTTTCCCTAAGAAGTTGACAACTTACATGAAGTCACTGCTTCATGAGCAGTGAAGTCTTCAACAACTATATTAATGCAATTTCCAGACCACTCTTCCATGCTTTTTTCTATCAGTGATCACCATCACTTTGTGCTCCCTCTTCACTTTTTGAAGTAGATATTCTGTAACCTTCTTTGCACACAAACACTTCCTCCATCAAACCGGTAACTCTTCACAAAAACTAGCACTGGTGGGAGCTGCACTGAGCAAACTCATATTTACAAAAGCCTCTTATCACTTCTCATATCCTTGCCTTAATTTTACTCTTCTTTATGCATTCAATATTACATTGGTTTGCCCTTTCAGCTTAAAACATTCTCAATCACTCTGATTTTCTTAATGGCTCTTGCTTTAGTTGACATCAGTTCTCCAAAGCACTGCAGTCTTGAGGGTTCCCATATTTTTAGCTACTGTGCCAAATTGCTCCAAATTTAATTAGTTAAACACCTAGCTGCAGAAATCTATCCTAAATTCAATGCAAGAGTCTGCTGTCAAAGTATTTATGACAAATTCAAAGCCACTTTACTTTGGTACCTTCTGGACAGGAGGTTGTGATGCAAAYGATTAATGCGTTAGCATCTTACATCTAAAAAGCACTCCTAACTGTATGTCTCAAAACCCAGAGTATCACAGAACATGTCAGTAAATACTGTGGCAAGAGCAAGAAATGTGATTCTTGGGAAAAATACCAATCTGGCTATCTAGATGAAATTTTTGCTTTATTTTTTTTTTTTTTAACACTCTGAGATAAAAAATACAAGTATAAACTAAGATAAAGACGTGACATCTCTATACTACCAAGTATTTCTTTATTGAAGTATGAATATCAAATAATTTACATAATTTACAAATTAGAAAAAGCTTATTTAGCATAAGGCTGGATGATTTCTCCATTTTATTCATGCTGCAAACATGGACAACCTTTGTGTACTGGAAAACTGGTATAAGAAATCACTCTTGTGATAAATGTGCCCATAACTATTTTTCACAGACTATAAGGAAGCTCTGCATTAGCTATCAACTCAAACCTGTATAAATCTCCTGACTAACTAAGAAGAAAAAAAAAATGTCTTTATGAAAACCGGATATCCATCAATATTAAGTCTTCTAAAATATTTGTTTTAATATGAAAATTCACAACATCACGTATTAATACGTACTTCACATTCAGGTTTTACAAAAGTACAAAGGATTCCATGGTCCACATGTCAAGAGATGAACAACAGATCAGAGCTGTCACAGCTATACCCCCATTCAGCAAAGCATTTAAACCTCAGTTTTTAGCAACATGTATGAACAAGCTACTGTATCATTCTGCAGAAACCGCACACTAGCAAAAATAATACCTATCTTTTTCATGGGGGCTGTTGATTTTTATTTAAATGAGTTATGTATCAGCCAGACCAATTTTTCTTTTATTTGCACACATGTAACTAATATCTTTCATACTGGCATTATCCCCGAGTGATACTATCAGAATTCTAAGGAGAATCAGGCCTTTAAGCCCTAAGTATTATCAACATAAAATGTAAATCCTTTAAAAAGGATTTGAGGTGGCTTTTTATGAGAAAATGACAGTCAGGAAAAAGTCTAACTCCCTTTGACATAAACAACAGGACAAGAACTAAAGATTCATCTCTGTAAAGAATTCTAAAACCCAAACAAAAGCCAGAAGGCATCTGATAACAGCTAGTGTCTTTCAATAGCCAAACCATCTGAGTTTGACATCCCTATTTTGGCAATAGCAAATGTATCATTTTGGCAAAACCAGAATGTCCCATCACTAGACAAACAGCATCTTGAACATGTATTGTAAAGTTCATGATTCTTCTATCCCCTCCTATGTGTAGTACTTTCAACGACTTATGTGGTAAACAGCACTACCACTGTTAATTCTCTGATCACCTGGTATCAGGGCTCTGTTAATAATTATAAATTATTTCATGGCCAAGTTCAAATGTATCTGCCAAACCAGAAATTGAACCTGCAGAGAGAAAGTGTTTTTTTTCCAATGCAAGTCTTTGACATAAGCCTTGCTGGATCTGTGCCTACATATGCAGCCAAAAACATTAGCAAACAGACTAGCCCTACAGCACAGCCACCTGAGCACTGCGGGCTTCCCCCTGCATTCCAAAAACACTGCAGTCCACAGCTTTAGCTCTACAGGTGAATAATCTGTCATTCTGGCCATGCACTAATGGGCTAATCAAAAGAGATTTTCAGCCTGTGGAGTATAAAATGGGACTGCTTCACTCTAAAATCAGAGAGAGATGCGTCAACATCAGACTCAAGCCTTCAGGTCCTAGCCACCGCTTAGTATAAGAAACACAACTGTTTTTTCAGACAGTAAGAATTTTGCATCATCTACATGGAAATCATGAATCATGCATCAACATTTATCAGAACCAAACATTTTTCAAAATTTATTCCAATTATAGAGATTAAAGGTGTTTAATATTAAAAACTAATCACATTTTTATATAAAATTGAATATGTAAATCTTCACGGGATTATTTTATTTCTCATTAGAGATATATAAATACCTACACTTGATCTAGTTGTCTGGGCCCTCTTGCAGTCAATAGAAAAATGGGCACTTCTAAGATGTAATTTATCTCCACTCTAAGACAGATACTAAAAATAGAAAGCTTTCTTTCTCCATCTAATTTTTATAACTTATTACTAAAGTACTACCCGAGCACTAGTCATTCGTCATGATCTCTCTGTGATGTACTGTAACTGGTCCTTTCTCTGCTTAGACTTACAGCAAATTTACCCTGACCTCCCACTTGCTTTTCTTATGAGTCATTTAACAGATCACCTGAACCCCATATACATCTGTGCTTACACCTTCATTTCACATGAAACTGTGCCTATAATAGCTGCTGACACTTGCCCTTTTCCAGGGGAGCTCTTTGATAAAGGCAAGTCAAATAACTAAATTATCACAGGTCCAGAATTAAGCCCAGGAAGTGAGAATCAATTTACTTTGACTTTCCTATTAAGTTATATGAAGACTAGTTAAAGGATTTGCTTTTTCTCCAGCCTCCATCTGCAACCTGTATAAGCGAAAGGATAGAACTGATGATATGCAGGTCACATCTATCTTCCTCTTTGATCCGGTTAATGAAATTGAGATTCATTGCAATTTTCTGCTTTCCATCGTTTAAGGAATGCGGTTACTTTGAAGATTCCTTGAAGCTTACAGTATGTTTCCTCATAATCAGCTTCTATTTCTCCTGGATTTCTTATTTCTTTGTCGCTGCCAGTATAAGTTGTTAATATAAATCTTCTGTCTAAAGCAATCTAGACTGACTGAGCTCCACAAACTTAAATTCTGTCTTGAATCTGTATAGAAACTTCTCTAGAAAAGTTATTTGCTTTCTCTCTCTCTTACACAAGCATCATGTATTTCTAACTACTGGTGCAAGTACTGGGGTAGCATTTAAACTATGACCTCACACATGCTAAAATGGCTGAAAAGGAGTCTTCCTCAAATTAACGGTTCAACTGGTAGGTCAGTACTGAAGCAGTTCAGGACACTACCCTTTCTCTACCAGAATATAGAATCCACAATCATGTCATGACTGTACACACGTACATAAGGACAAAGATGCTTCTTCTCTCAAGAGTTAGTGACAAGAGCAAGATAACCAGGGCACATAACAGGAAAGGCCAAAGTCCAAGGCTGCTGCTGGCTGAGGTACAGTCTGAGCAATTCCTCTGAAAAAGGCCTTCCTAGCTAGCACATTCCCAGTTGCCTTTTTGCCCACGGACCCTCCTCCGCTCCATGGTCCCATTTATAAGACACTCATGAACGCAGGAAGTAAGAAGCAGGTCAGGCTGACAAGATGCACTTAGCATATGACATCAATGAAACACACCATGTCGTGCTGTAAGCAACAGAGAAACAGCTATAGGCGAGAGAAAAGAACGAGGTTGAGTTAGCTTGTGAAAGTCTCACTTCCATTGTGACAGGTTTGAGAGGTCTGTAAATAGGTTGTGAAGCCCTTGCTTGGACAGAGTTCTGGTATGTTAAAGGGAGCACCACACTATCTCCAAGTGATTTGCTGCCGAGCCTTGTACTGCCATTTCCTTCCTGGAGTAAGAGAACAATACAACCAGAGGAATCAGAATACAGTCTTTACACAGACCTTCCACCTCTTTACCTTCCGCAGAGCAGATTAGTGCACATTCTATTTTAATTCTGCATGAAAGCCATTAGGGCAAAGATTGGAATACATGAATAAAAATAAACAAACAAAAAAACCACACCACGTCTCCTTTAAGTCTTTATCTTGCATGTTCCGTGGGCAAGCTTAGATAAGCACACTAGAGGGAAACTAAGAATGCTCCAGAGAGTAAAGGTTAATATTGCTGTGGTATGGCTTGGTTTTGCACAGTGATTAGGCTCGCTGCCAGCCTGATTCCTTCAATGTTTTAACTATCTGCAGCTTGAGTGATTACATTAATAAACTTCCAGTGCAGACAGCATGCTAAACTCTAGCCACTGTTCATGTAGGAAGAGAATGGAAGTCTTTAAATACACTTTCTCTTCTAAATTCTAAATAAAAAGGCAAATCCTGGCCTGATTTTCTCAGGAAGAACCATTCCTTTGAAACCTCCGGCCATCTCTTGATTCTTAGCAGGATTTTTAGGACCAGGAGAATTCCCCATCAGCCAAAGAAAGAATTTTTTTCTTTATTTTTAAGGTTGTAGCAGCAGATCTAACATTCCTATCCATCACCCACACAGATCTGCGTAATTCAGATCCCAGTCATAGTATCCCTACAAATTACAATTTGAAGACTTTAAGGCCAAAAGCATACACCTATTCAAGCTAAGAGAATAAGTCATCAGCAATGATTTATAATCAGAGACGAATTTAGCTCATCATAGGTCAGTCCAGAAATCTTCAGGTCAGCTCCAAAATAACCAGAACCCTAAGTGATTAGATTGAGTTGCACACAATCCCAAGTATATCTTACAAACTAGTACATTATCAAATAAGGATGGGGAGCAACTGAATCCTGTTATGTAACAAACAAATAAGAGTATCTTCACATTTGGATAACAGACAAAAATGTTTGCTCACAACATAAAGGGAGAATTTTAAGCAATGTATTACAAGCCACATTGCTTCACCAATCTCTCTGAACCAACAACAGTGAATACCTCTTTCAGCAACTGTACTAAATGCAGTTTACTTTTCTGCAACAGGAACAACTCCCTGCTAGCCCTAAATCTTGACTTCTGCCTCTACTGTATCCAGAAAAGGGATAAAAGGAGTATTTGCAGAGGGAGTCAGACATAGTTACTATCTTCCTGTAGGGAACTACGAGCACCTGTTAAGCAGTCAATAAAGGTATCTGTGTCTTTTTCACAAAACGTTGTTTCAGCACTTCACCCTCCATGACTACTAGTTGTAGTTTGTTTGTTTGGTTTTGTTTTGTTTTAAYTTCTGCATCAGGAAATGATTGAAAACTGGAAAAGTTTCATATATATTTTACAGAAATCTACACATTTGCTGGTAAGTTTACTCAGTGGAGCAGGGCTACAGTGTGGGAGGAACATCCAGGTTTCGTTCTCAGCTCTGTCACTGACTCATTGCAGAAACTTCTAAACAAAATGGGGATAATAATAATTCTTACCAAACAGATGTGCAGTAAGACTTTGTTAATTAATGTCTGTAAGGACTTTGAAATCCCAAGATGAAAGACAAAGTGCATCATACGAATCCATAAAACGTACAATAATGTATCTATGGAATAATGCATTTAACACTTCCTAACCATTAATCCTGTGCTTGTAAAAGGCAAACTACTGCCATCCCTTTCTAAACAGACTTGCATACACAGAGCCAGAAGCCAATAAAAGCTAGGAACTTTGTGCCTCCTAACCTTCTTTCACCTCACTGAGGTGGAATCATTTAAATACTACCAGTATCAAACAAAATTGCCTGGAGACAAACATGCAGGTTGTGTACAAAAACAACCCTATGACTAAGAAAACAAATAAGCCTGTTTTCTGTATGCTTAATCAGTGGCAACCTGGTCTTCAGGTTGGGCTCCGGCAGAACTGCTCTGCAATCCTTCTAAAGACAGAAAAGATGGAAAGGGCAGCAATAATCCATGATGACTAGTCCAGGTAACAAACATAAATCTGAAAGAATACAAAGTAATGGCAAAAAGTAGACCATCTTTAACATGGAAAGCTTACCATAAATGTAGCCATTTATTAGCATGACCTTCTCTTCTATCTTTATGGAGAAAAACTGAATATCTATTAATAACTTGCTCTACTTGAAGCAGATGCATGAGAGGCTGTCACTCTAAACTGTCTTCAGTTTTGTACCTGCTCTCCCTCCTCCCTTCACGTGACTACGGCATGTATGTTTGGCCCAGATCCCTTCTAAAAAGGAGAATTCACAGGTATCAGCTGACTGAAATAAGGTCGCTTAACTCTTGCTTACTTGAATCGAAGGATCAAAACCACTAYTGCCATTAACATCCAGCTAACCACCTCTCCAGCTGATCGCTTTCCTGAAAGCATCCTTGGAATATCCTGAAGTTTTTTCAAGGAAGTGGAAATCAAGCCACATGTTACTATGAGAAGCTGGCAAGTATGTACGCACGYAGGAGTTTTCTCTTTTAGAATGCATGCACTGGGTGCCCGTGCCCAGGAGCTGGCAGCAGGGCTGCAGGGGCCTCTGTGAGGAGAGGCTGGGACTGCCCCATGCCAGACACAACCCACCACAATGATGAATAAGCAGAGGCAAAAAACCTTCATGCCTCAATTCATCAAGAGTTCTGCTTATGTGGGCCTCCAGGAACTGGCCTGAATTTAAGACACAGCCTATGGGTAAGCCATACAGGTCAGAGCACAACCTCTACTACCCTTGCTGCTAGCCTTCCAGAAAAAGCAACTGTGTTGAGTTTAAGGTATGTGGAGAGATGCACTAACGAGCTATTCATTGCCTTTTGTGCAGAGACTGCTGATGCCTTGCATTTGATTGGCATGAAGACACATCATGTTTTAAATTACCCTTACATGGCTATTAGTGAGTTCTATCAACTGTTATGTTGTTTAAATCACTTCCCCATCTCTTCAATTTAATAACAGATGTTCCCCTCTGGGTTTGCTATTAAGGTGTTAAATTTCCCGGGATACTTTTCCCTCCCCATCTTTATGATTGGCTTTCATTTGGCATAAACCCTGAGCAGGTATTCTTGAGACAGCATCAATAATAACCGAATATATTTGACCCCACAGGAATAACAATGTGAAATAAGAATCTGCTTTTCCCAGGAATACCTTTGGGAAAATCCTAAAAATGAACAGCAGAACTATTCACAGTACAGCAAATATTATGGCAGTGAGAGATTAGGAGAAACCTAGGGCTTCCAGAGCAGAGATATCTTTTAGTTAGGAACTTTGCATTTTAAAATATTCAGTCACTTACACTGAGAAAAATACCACAGGCACCATGTAAAGATTGCAAAAGTAAAAGGGTTTTTCTTACATAAATAGCATTCATGTAGCACTTTGAAGAAAGGGTTCATTGAGAATTACTGAATTCAGACAGTGAACAAGTCCATGAAGCGCTTAGACAAGGTAAAAACAGAAGCTAGGTTAAACTTTAGACAGACAGATGCTACTAACAAATTACACTAAAAATGAACAGCTCTATAACATTTTTGAACACTTCTATCATCTTGACAATCTTTCAGTATTTCAATTGGAGCACTAAGCGCTAAGTATATGCTTAACTTTAAAAATTGTAAGAGGCAGAATTAGTGATGAAATCAGACTATTACCTAGTTGTTTTGTCACTATTAGACTACAAAGAATAAGCTCTTTTAGTGTTCTTTCATAACATAAGCTGTCCAAATTCCTAGTTTATTCACATGGCTCTTTCTTTTTGCTTGTTCCAGTTCCAGTTCATCTTTCTTGAACATAAACCCTACACTGACACAAAAAGGTAGAGCTTTAAAATGTATTTTAAGTATTTCACAGTATACGTAAATTGTTTCAGTTATTCATGATGGAAATAATATGGCTCATTTCTTACATTTCTCTCCTTCCCTTTTGAATGTGTATGGTAATTTTAAGAGACATGCAACACAGAATAGGATGTTGTGATAATTCCCCTGAAGTATTTACTTGATGTTTGCATTATTTATGTAATAGTAGTCTATTATCCAATAATGATGGATAGTGATAGTTAAATGTTCCTGTGGGACTTCACATGCCTTCTTCCATAAAGTAGGTTTGATGGGACTATAAAAATCCAAATGTATTTCTTCCCATGCACACTTGTACTGGATTACAACAGTGGGATTCATGCACGTGAGAAAAGATTTACCGCTTATCTGAAAAAGATACACTGCACCGACTCATTATGAAAGAAAACCTTTTCAGCCCTGAAGTTATTCCTATCAATTAAGAAATTCTGATAATAGGAACAACATGGACCTTTAAAAGCACTGCAGCTCATGGGCATGCATTATTCTTCCTAGTTAATGCCAGCAATTATACTTTTAATGAACGTTGCAGATAATAGAAACAAATTACATAGTGCTACATGCCTCAAATCTGTATTTTTCTAAGAGTCATGATTGCTATGAAAATTCTGTCCTCTTGGCAATTATTACACACAACAGACAAAAGATCATTTTTATCCTCAAGGCAGATTTGATGTCAAAGACAGTCCCATTTTGCTTACTTGTGAATTTTAGTTTTGAAGGGGCAGTAGTCCACAAATGATAAGCTTACAAAAAGCTAAATTGTAGTATATTACTGAGGACAAAGACAGGACCAATGACAAGAAATTAAGGAGGATACTGTCATTCATCAGTGTTTAATAAAGAGCACTTCTGAACTCAGTATTAAATCGACCAAGCTATCATATATATGAAACGACTGTAATATGCAAGTCTGGACAGACACCAGGAGAACATCTTCATACATATGGAAAATAAATGGATGTTACCTTCTAATTCTGTAGGTTTATCATCAAGATTTCTTATTTACCTTACTTCCTTCATTTTCCACTCTGCCTTCTCTCTGTGTTGTGTTGGTTTTGTTTTTCGTTTTTGTTTGTTTGTTTGTTTTTTTAAGCCTCTCCACTTCTTCCTTCCTCATTCAATTGCCTGGGAAATCGTACAGCATCTGATCTAACTTCTACAAAGAACTAGTACACAGAGCTACAAAGCAGGCAAACAAAGCTGGTTCAAACCCAAAAAGAACACCAGTGCAAGTGAATGCTTTGCTCCAGACACCTTTCCTTGTGTACAAAAGAACCCTCTCCTTTGCAGAATAAAATGCATATTTTATTAGTAATTTCTCCTAAGGGGTTGAATGACATTTTATCTTTCAAACAGTAATTTCTTGTAGGTGAGGAGACTAAAAACTAACCATGGCATTATAACCTCTCCAGAACTACAAATCCACTACCTCCAGCTCCTGAAAGAAAGTAAATTGAAAAATTAATCTCTGATTTTGGTTTTCCCTTATTGTGGCTAAATAATTTCTCCCATTTTTTAAAAAACCCACAAACTCTGTTCAAACAGTAATGTACACCAAGATTCTTTTCTAAAAGTCATTCTTTGGGATTGTAAGGAAAAGGGATAGAAATGGCCATACTAGATCAGATTCCAGACCCATGCATTCCAGGCAAAATTGGGTATCAGATGCTTCAGAATAAGGCACAAGAAAACCACAGTAAATTCCTGTAGTATAATCTCTAGTCTCCTACAGGGCCTGGAATAATATATGATCAATACTAAGAAAACACCAAAGCACACAGGGCTTAACATCCCCTCCAATTCAACTACAGCCCAGTTCCATCCACACATTACAGTATGTAACTCAGTCATGTTAGGGAAAATTTCCTGTTACTTAGTTACAGGAAATCAGAGCTGAGAAAATGTCCTTCTCAATAGCAGCATAGTCTCTTAAATGCTATTAAATAAAATATTAAAAATCAACAACATTGTTTGTCTAAATGTGCTGGTAACTTTTTACCTAACAGACTAAATCTTAGTTACACAAACCAGAATATGGGGAGAGAGGGGAAAGACGACACATCAGAAAGTAGCTAAAGAGTGGGGTAAGAGGAAGGAGAAGGAGGCTTCTCCTTTGTGCTCCCCCAAATCCTGCATCACTCTGCTGTGTCCAACTGTATATTTGGACTGACAGCTCTTTGAGAAGTGTTCAGTGCCTTGTTCAATGAGTCTGATACTCAGGACCTGGCCGGCAACTCTTCCTGCAGATCAGAAATAGGAAATGCTTCAGTTGTTCAGTGTCACTTTTAGCGTCACACACTTGTTGCATCAATGTTGACAGTTACGTTTAATGAAACATGGGTATTTATTTATATATTATGTTTACAGTAATGTTTACTGCTCTGTGCTCAGAGCAGTTTTTCACAAAGAATCAATAAAACCACCTGAGCCCCGTAGACACAAGTGTGTTACACCATTGGTGTCAGCAGTACAATGACCTCATTCACTATTTGATTCTTTTAGCTCTTATCATCATAGACAGCTTTTATTCCTGTCTTGTTCTGTTTTCTAAATTGTTCTGTCTTATTTTAAGACAATTTCCATGATCCATATATCAAGAAAAAAACTATGTATTTGTAACACTTCTATCATTAGATCATAGAAATATCAGCAGCTTGGAGCTCTTTATACTTCATTTCCTTTTAACAGTATTTACTGAAATTAAATAGAAATTTCCCAAAACGGAAGCTAGAAAGGTTGCAAGCTGAGCATAAGGTTTACGGTTTATGATAATTATTACCCATCAATATCAAAGCTGGCAAAACTCTCATTTGCATCTAACAGCTGGGATCAATATCTACAAAGAAGTC
The DNA here is from genome assembly GCA_035582835.1 of Phoebastria nigripes. Lineage (NCBI taxonomy): Eukaryota > Metazoa > Chordata > Aves > Procellariiformes > Diomedeidae > Phoebastria > Phoebastria nigripes. Next base: position 2,805,053 of record JAYKAV010002966.1, read on the forward strand.
AATGAGCAGGGTTGCTTTACTCTGGCTGCATGAGATACTTCACCTTTTGGAACTATAAAAAAAGGCGTGAGCTACCATGATTGTAGGAAATAAGCTTAAGTCCATTTGAGCCATCAGAGGTATGACAGTTGGTATGACATGAAGGATCTACCCTTCCTTCCAAATCCCCTCTCCCTCATCAACAGTGTTTATACTGGATGTTACTCTGAAGTTTATAAAATCCATGCTTGTATTTCCCTCCCTCTTCTTTCCCTCAAGAAAAGACCGTCACAGCTGCTGCTCCCTAGCACTCATCACTGGCAAGGTACCACAGAGCACAGACAGTTCAGATAAGACAGACATTGGATTCTTGCTGACAGTGCAAGAAAWGATCTTCCTCTATTGTAAGTCTTCATGTTTCACACCTTCATTTGTTCAGGTCAGCCACTTGGTTGCATCCTGAAACAATTCAGGATGGAACTTGCCAGGGTGACAGCTCTCTTCTCACTCTATGACTGTAAAGCACTTTAACTGGAAGAGGTCCAGATCCTGAAGAGTTCATCTATGCATGTTATTAAGAGGAACAAATGCCTTAATGATAGGTTTCCTTTAAAACACAAAAGCATTAGCTGTACCCATCTGCCCCACCACACAAACACAAAACTGCTTTACAGTTGCTTCTTTGTTCTCATCCTAATTCATCCAGCAGCCAACAACCATGATAACCCAGCAGTGTTAACTGTACCCACTTAATCTTAAAATAAGCCAAAGCTACCAAATCTCAGGGAAGGTATGGTACATATATTTGTATAGATGATTTAAGACTGTTGAGCAACAGAGACCCCTTCCAGCAATGAAACATTTGTAGTTTCAGTACACCCAGTAGGTAAGCAGGCAGCCATTAGGAGAATAGACAAACTGACTATAGCCACCGTGATTTATGATAGTAGTAATTTTTAAAAAAAATTAATACACTCACAAACTCTTCACTATGAGTAGCACATAGGCAAACAGTCAGTTAATTTAAAGTGAAACAAAAGAAAGCCTGTTTTTAGAAGATCAATACTTCCCCCTCCTCCCTTCTTATACAACATTTAATTAGGAGAAGCAATATAATGGATAACACGTTGGACAATATCCGTAGATTTGCATTGACCCTGCTGAATGATCTTGGGCAAATAAACCTGAAGCACATTAAAAATTTCTCATCTGCAAAATGGACAGATTGATATCAACCATCATTCTTAAGCACTTTGTAAAGAGCTTTTACTGAAAATTGCTATTACAAACTAAGGGCTAGTCTAGAACAAAATGCAGGTTCACACAATCACAGATTTCAATAAGAAATTATAAACTTGAAAATCTGACTTCATTAAAAAAAAAAAAAAACAACCAACCAAACACCCAAAATTTCATCTAGTTGTTCCTAGTTTCTAACTGCAACTTTAGTTGCAAGGCTACAGCAGCTCATTGCTACTGAGCCTTCCCAGCCAACAAAGAAACTGAGGAAGAAAGATCTTCTGTGATTTCCTTGAGAACACACAGCATGTCAAATGTCAGAGCCACAAACAAGACCCAGCCTGCAAGGCCCATATCCTGGCCAGGAAACCAAAATGAGACTTACTTTCTTCAGGGCACAGAGCTGGTCCATCAACAATGGAGTGCTTAAGCTGCATTGGATAATGTATAAGTATGTTTTAGGCAAAATTTCACATTTCACGAAAATGTGAAACTGTATGTGAAGGAGGACCAAAAGATGGTGCTGGTTCAGAAAAAGCGAGAGGAGCTATTATTCTATGAGTGGATACATTGCTATTACTTATAAAAGTGCTCCTTTTGCAAAACAGCAGCCTAATGAATTACCATGCATTAAAAATTGATCATCCCTACATAGTATTTTTTAAAACTTCTGTATTGATTTATGTTTTCGTTTTGCGTAATGCACCAGAGCCCAATTAAGATCTGTAGGAGGTGAAGGGGTGGGGGGACAGACTGAGAGGTTTTCTATGTTTGTTCTGTACTCTGGTCACTTGAAAACTAAAATAAACAAGCCTGTCAGGAAAACAGAAGGAATCCTAGCATACTGCATTTAATATTAATTTGATCGTTACCTGGCATGTCAGAGTGTTTAAATCTAACCCCTCCCCTCTTCCACCCTGCAGGAAAGGCAGACAGTGCAGACTGCAAAGCATTTCACGGAAATAAGACAACTGGCCTGACAACTGAGGGCACAAATCTTGTGCCAGAACAAACCATCCACAAGATTTCTACAGTCATTGTATATAAAAAACCTGATCAGACTGTTGGCTTCAGACAGAGCCTTATGTCAGGCCCAGTATGACACAAGCACATTTTCCCAAACTACTTAAAGGTTATGTAATAGAGATCTGCAGAGCATTAGCAGTCACATGACACGTCCCACTAAGATTTCAAACTGCCACCTACAAAATTTAATTAGCAAGCAGTAAACAAGAGAGAAAGGAAGAAATACACTCCTGGAATTGACAGAGAATATTCTTAATGTTCTAAACTGCATGCAGAATTGAGGGCAGGGAAGGGGGGAGAAGAGAAATGAGGCTTTTACAAATAAGTAAAACTGTGACTGTCACAGAAGAGGGAAAATGCAGTAAACAGGGGACAGATTCAACATCGTGTTGCTTGTTATAGTGACAACTGTGAGCTTCATCCAGCTGAATTCTAAGCACCATCAACGCTATCCGTCTTCAGTAAAAGTTTAGCCCATTAGCACACTCCCTCCCAGAGATACTGTGCTGAGCTATCCCTCCTGGTGTAAACTAGCACAGATCTATAAAAGTCCCTGATTAATATCAGAGAATATTTTTAAGTGAGTTGGACAATGTACTTACTAAAAATGCACTTTCCATGTCAGTGAAAAGGCACCATGATATTCCATACAGAAGTAACAAATAACATTTTTCAACTGTATAAAAAGGAGGTACAGAAACATTCAGCAAGAGCTGAAACGGTGAAGCCACAGAATAAATTCCTGATTCCGGAGGAATTTAGTCCAATTTAGGATTTTTCTAAGCCAACCCTAAACAAATTAACCTGTCTCAAAAAGGGCTTATTTTCCTTCCAAAATTGGCAAGAGGGGGTATTATTGTCATTTTTTTCCCCACACATCCAGTGTAAAAACTTAATTGAAGCTGTCTATAAAAATTATTTATGCTCCTCAGTGCGCAAAAAAAAAAAAAAAAAAAAAAAAAAAAAATCAGTCTAGTGCCGGTGGAGTGTGGATGGAAAGGGGTGCATATGCTGACTGCCCATCAGCCCACTGTGCTCAGATCAGGCCTTAAGGAAGGTATCACACTGAAGAGCTTGCTACAGGATGATCTCTAAAGAAAAAATCGGAAGATAGTTTCTAATTGTCATTAGATGAGAACAGAGAAGAGAGACTGTGCCATACTATGATATTCACAATGCCTTCCCCTTGATTCTTCACGGTAATATCGTGCACCGCTGCTGCTTGCTAATCAACATCAAATATTTGGCATAGTAATACTTATTGCCTTAGAAACCAAGTGTTACACCATTTGTAACTCAGAAAATATAAAACTTTGTAACAATTTAAAAAAAAAAAAAAAAAAAAAAAATCAGTCCCACTTCCTCTGTCCTGACTTTTGCACTGTAAATGTTTCTACSAAACCGCTGCSACCATCAGGGAAACTAGGCTCTTCACTCAAAACTGAACATACCCATGAGCACAATAGAAAGTTTAGCAAATCAAATGTTATTCCAAAAAGCTCGGAACTAATTCAGATTCTTCTGACACTTGGAAATATTTTTCTATAGATCAACAACATACAATGCAGACTGTCAAGTGATTTATAAGTAGCACCTACAAGCCTCCATTGGGATTTAGCATCCTGATGGGAGAAAACGTCTTTGGTCTGAAGATCTCATTTTCTAAGCAGATAAAAATAAGTAGAATGTAGTAGAAATGGTTCATTATTATTCCCATTTACAGAAAGAGAACAGAGCCCAAGAGATACTAAGTGCTTTGCCCAGGGCCATTCACAGGATCTGTGGCAGAGCTGGAAGTTGCACTCTGATTTCCTTATCAAATGCCACGTCACAAGCACAAGCCGAAGTGTTGAGCCACAAGCCTATAAGCCACTCTAATTTCCTCACCAAAATGCCAACCACAGGTGGCTTTACAATCATACTTTACAGAATGAACATAAGTCCAACATGTTATTTAACAGGATGGTTACAGTTAGCAAAGAAACCCTCAATGACCACATTTAAACCTCAGTGTCAACCAGCTGCTCCAGATCATTAACTGTTCTCCCAGGGTAATGTTATCACTGCCATTTCCCAAGAGCCCACTCTGTGCAAATAAGCCTGACAAAAGCCCTCTTTTTTACTGGTGAACAGAAGCTGGTTTCATGACACGTTGCTTTGAAGAAGCTGCATTTTTCCAGCACTGTGGCTACATTCCAATTCTATTTTTAATCATGATATTGGTATATATTTTTCAATTCTAACAGCAATGCATAAATGCAATGGTCAGCAATGCTTCATGACAATTCTCATCTGTGGTGGACAGTCAGCTTAGAACATCAACGGTCAGCTACTCTGACCTATTTTGTAGTAGCGACAAGGGCCTATAACAATTTCAATTAAATGAAAAACAGCCTTCACTCTCAAACCATACTTAATTCAACATAAATACTGAAAGGACAGGACAGTGATGCATGACCAACTAGTTTCTTATTTCAGAATAAAGTCAGCGTGATTTTGGACATTTAATTTTGGTATGTGGTGGGGCATTTGACACACATAAAGGAAAACCCCTTATACCAGAGGATACTAATTATCCAGTGATCGCAGGCATCTTATTTCTACTCCTGGCAATCCAGAACGGCTCGGACTTTTGTAATAATTCTATTACCAGAATGAACACTTATGCTTATACATTCATTTCATACTCAATATCACACACCTATATAAACTACAATGAGTATATGGACATATCTAAAATAGAATGAGCTGATAATCAAAGAGATAGATACATATTTTGTATATATGCAAGAGTACATATCTAGCTTGTATCAGTACGAGATTGGCCACATATAGAGATGCTTAAGATTTCTGAGCTTGTAATGGTCAGTTAACTAAAGTAGCATGTATCAGCTATTCAGATCATTTTCATGCAGAAATCTGTGGCACTGCACTGTCCCATATTTTGTTCCATCTCACTCTTCCTACCCCTAAAAACCATGTGCCATTTTAAAGCTGTAATTTGGTTATAATTCTAGAAAATTCAACACATTAAATTTCTCAGAAAGGTGCTCCCTTTTATATATATAAAGTTGTATGTAATAGCACTGCACCTCTGTTCACTGCCTCTAGTATACAGTCATGCTGTATGTGAGCAGGCTGGAACCCATTCAGATATATAACTACGAAAAACCAGGGTTGCTCTCTAGTCTGCAGGCTCCACTTCACTAGTTTAATTTGGAGTAGGTCTTTTTCCTATTAAAAACAAAGTAGTATGCACAAAACCACTGTTCAGGACCACCAGATCTCTTTAACAAAAATAACAGTCAACTAAAAAAGATCCACCGCTCTCCTTTAAGGTACTAGAAGTAATGCATATGTATTCCAAAGGATGTCTACAGTGGTGAATCCTGGCTGACATCTGTAAGATTCGATCTGAATTGTCTTCCTCATCTGTCAGCTGGGTGGACTTGAAAGCCCTCCTCTAACAAAAATGTAACACCTCCTGATCAAAAAAGCCGAAATATAAAGTGACTACAGTAACTTTCGTATCAGTTCATGTATACTGCTGTTTTTTATTGTATTGAATTTATGGAGATGCTTTAATTTCCACTGTACTGCTTGGTCTGTGTTTTAATATTTCATGCTGTTTTCTTAAGGCAGCTCTTCTATCTTGCTAAGCAATAGTCCTTATCTGTATTTTGATGATGGCAATCATAGTATTATTTCCCTGTCTCAGCATATTTGGTGCGATTTCTTAATGTTAAGATCAATGGCTTTGATTTTAGGTATTTCTTCAAAATATATCCAATCACTTAAGGAGCAGACTCTGTATTTACTAGATGCAGTGACAAGACTCATTAATAAGTTATTCTGCTGAGTTATTTTATATATAAACTCTGCATCACTACCTGCACTGGACAAAAAAAGCCCAGTCAGTGTTTTACCACTAAAATAACAGACAGCAGTAGCTTAAAAAGAAAAACCAAAGCCTTCATATGCACTTACATTTTCCTCAGTTAAAATTGTACTAAGACCATGTACAACTGTAATGTCGACCATCACATCACTCTTAGAAAGGCATACCTTCTTTGCCCAATGCTATAGGCAAAAGCCAATTTTGAAAAGAGGTTAATAAAAAAACCTGCAGTATCCCCTATAATACTGAGCACAGCATACTGGTACGTGCTAACTAATTGACTGGTATTTATATGCATATGCTATAATAAAATGTTATTACTCTGTTCTACGTACTCGTATACATAACATACTTCCCACAAATACTGCTATGTATAATGTGTCCATATATATATATAGCTGCAGAAGATCTCTCCCTTCTACCAAAAAAGGATGAGATATTTACTTGCAATTGGTCTAATTTAGCATTAGATGCCAGACAAATACCACATATAATTTCATTAACAATATCTGTATGGAAGAGTAGTCACATTGATGACTTTGCCATGACATGACAATATACATCTGCAAAGCAAACAGATACTGTGAATATGTACCGTGCTTGGGGGCTTGGAGGGAGGGGGGCATGGGGGTGCTGCTAGCCAGTATAATTACTAACTTTGCCCAGAGACACTAATACAGAAAAGAAACATGGCACCATCAAACCTGTCAATATAGTCTTTATTTTATTGGAAATCTTAAAAGTGACTGGAAAATGACATCAGATTAAACATCAATAGGAGGGAGGATGGAATAATCTAGCAAGAGTTTAATCCCTTTACCTAGTGCTCGTGTACGATACTAACACATTTTATTATTCTAAGCAGCACCTAGAAGAAAAGATCCAGTGAAGGGCATCATCAAATTGCAGCAGAATAATAAAGTTTGTCTGCCTCCGATAAGAGTTACTGCTGCATTACTGCTAACTAAAAAGAGGATTCTCCCACACACACTCCTACAAATCTTCAGCCCTCCCACCCTCATTTGGCCCATAAAGTATTTAACAGAAATAGCTATTTTTAGAAAGGGTGAAATCTCAGCATACCTTCAAATCAAGTGCTTCCGATGTTCAGCAAGATCATTGCCGAGAGAACTGCAGTCTACTGTGTCAAATTACAACCTTGTAGAGAAAGGCGGCAGCGTCGGCAGCAGCAGCATTGGTGTGTTTGCACTGCTAGTATTCAGGCTAGAAATGATTCATTAGTTGTCTGCAGGGAGGCAGGGTGAAAAAGAGAGAGCAAGCATCATCGGCCATGCAGCAGCTGCCAGAGCCTATGAAACAGCAGTGCTCGCACACACATACGCACACAAAGATGGCTTTCCCTATTTGCCGGTTTCTCTTTCACATAGTATTAACCCCGACACAGCAGCAGGGAGCACAGACAGGAGCTGACAAGCAGCAAGTGGGATCGCAGCAAGGGTGTGTATCAGTGAGGGGGGGCAGAGGGGGAGGCGGGTGTTGAGAGATTTTATTTTACCTCCAAGTAATGCTATCACAGGATCTTCTCAGTAGGTCATCTGTGGCCTACTGGCACGAACCAATGAACTGTAAATGTGAGCTGCAATTTTTTTTTCACTCCCAAGCCTGCCCAATGGAAGGCTTAGAAACTCAAATGCAGAAGGGTATTAAGACAGATTACCTGGAGCATCCTAACCATTCTGTCTTTCCTCTTCTCAAGAAAACTGTATACAGTATATTCACACAAAACTCCTAAGTATGCAATGACCATCTCCCCAGCAACTAGAGGGAGACACTGTCAGGGGATAGAGGGAAAAATTTTAAATAAATTCTTTTTAAAAATCTAGCTTTAATCTTTTTTTCCCCCCTTCTTTTTTCTTTTTTCTCCCCCCCCCCCCCCCCCCCCCCCAGCAGAGATGATCTGACTCACAGAATCTGACCACTTTGGGAGTGCATTCACTATAACATGACTGAATTCTCAAGGCTGATGAAGGTTAAATTGTCAAGAAAACATACGAAGTTATGTTGAGTGGAACTCCTGTACTTTCCTTTCAGTATTAAACAGGGGAAGGAAATATTGCACTCTCAAGGCACTATTTTATTGATTTCTGTTAAAGTATCTGCAGAAATACATCTCTCCATTTAATAATGTCTCCCCTTTATCCCCAAAATTATGTGTCCATGCAACTGAAACAGGCTATATTACTTTACAGTTCCTTTTCAAATATCAGTCTTCCTCCCACAGTTTTACTAACAGGCATAATGAGGAAGAGGAGGAGAATTTTCAGAAAAGTTTGGCATTAACAAAAGGAGCCAGATTTCCCCCAAAGCCTAATACTTCTTTATGAAGTTGAAATGCATGGAGAGTACCCTGATCTCCAGGAATTGTCAACATCAGATGCTTCACTGGAAGGTATTAAGAGCCATGGAACAGGGACTCGTCAGATGATCTCTTTCTCAAGTTTTGTCTTATCTGGATTTCCAGTCCATGATAAATTTGAACCGTGAACCATGATGTTTATTAACCAGCTAAGGAATCCTTCCAAAATGGCATTGCCTATATTTCTGGATATTCCAGTTCCCAAGCATCAATCTATTTGAGTGCCTTATTAAGTTCGTTACCCCCAAAGCTTCTAGCATCATTGAGTACCATCACTCTCACTTGGATGAAAAGCATTTCTCATCAGAGGTTTAGAATTAAATTATGGTGCAGAGTATCACAGTATGATCTTCAAAGTAACTGATTGCTTCTGAAAAATCTGTCCCTTATTATACGAATGAAACAGCTAAAGATACGATCTTTGGTTG